>JBAJFE010000039.1:600000-972747 GCA_037903355.1 Trichuris trichiura | reverse complement strand
AGAAGTAAACTTCACTTACTTAATTGGGAATAAATTTGTTGATTATTAACCAACGGGACTTTTTCCGTGTTAGCATTACGTACCTCTTAATGTCTTCTGTGATCCTGTTGGTTTCATGATACTGTCGAAATTGACATTAGCGCCAATGTAACCGGTTTGAAGCAGAGAAAAGAACGAAACCGAATGCAGGCGAGGACAGAGAAAAGCAAGAATTTTGCGACGATGATGGTAAGGAAAAATGCGCTGAATTCACTGATTGATTGGAACGATTAGTTGTACTTTTTGTTGCCTTAGACGAGAATAAGGAAATGTAAAACATTTGCGAAGAAGAGAGCTGTATTCCTGCTAACAACTGTGGAAATTTGGATAAGAGCATGGTTCAGGCGCTTAAAAGAGTTCACTTTTTGCATTGTCGTCAATCACCTTGTGTTAATGTTGAGTCGGTTGTTGGTGATGTTTGGATATCAAATTATTCATACGACGTCAAGCCCAACCATTGGTGTGAGGCTTGAATTAAGATTTATGCTCTCTGGTAGGTTTTGTATGTAGTATTTTAATTTTTTCCTGTCTCAGGTTCTACTTAGTCTTGGCATGACTGAAGTACGTTATTTGGTGCGACTTTTGGCAGAAGTGTTTACCATTCAATCGGGGAAAGGAATCCAGCAATGTACGCTTAAAAAGAGAAGGGTGGGCGAATCGTCATAACTGAAAGAGTCGAATTGAAAGTACAGTCACGAACTGCTGTTTTACTTAAGTACTTTTTTTTTGCAAGTTGTTCTTTAATCAACCTGACATATTCAACGCTACTTGTATCGGATGCAATCATATTCACACAATGCAGGAGTTGTACGGCATTAAGGCTGCTGTTCTATTGTTCAGCTTTCTCTTTTGCAAAATGTTTCGAAAGCAACGAGAAACCAATTATTCCTATTAAGGAAATGAAGTCTGTTTTTGCCGGTTACGGTATAGATGTTGATTAAGGCATCTGTCTCTAATTATTGATTATATAATCCGTACCGGCATGTATCAACAGTTTAACAGAACTTAAATGTACACCTTGACATCTCTGTTACAAGAAATGACACTTGAAACCACTATAGCATTCACGAAAGACGCAATACTCAAAAGTATTTCGAAGTGCACCTCTGTAGCAGCCATTGTTTAAAATTATGCATTATGGATATTGAAGAGTTTTTAAATACGCCTTCACCAGGAGTGGTCATTTTTCGATTGCCTCAAATTGGTACTGGATGCTTTGATATTCTGTATCTTTCGCATTAGACAGTGTTGGAATCTTAATATGAACCTGTTGATAGCAACGTTTGTGGGCCTGATCGAATTGATCAGATGTTATTTATAGAGAACAGCGTTACCTGTTTAGCAGTACTATTTGACACTACAGTCCACTTACTAAACTCTCATTGCGTGGAAGACAAAGAAAATGGACGCGTCGCCTATGGATGAATATTTTCCCAAATCACTATTACGATGACGACACTACTTTTTTTCCCTTTTTAGTCTTTGTCGATTTTTTGTTTTATAACTCCGTCCAAGTTGCCTGCATAGCTTTCGGGGCGAAAACAAACCCGCAACCGTCAGCTGAAAGCTACTTTTAAGTGCTGCAACATTCGGATCAAGCTGAAAAGAAAAACAGTGGAACGTTTGTGTACGTTTAAAGCCGTAAAGGTGACTGTCGTTCTCCTGTATGAGTGGAATGGCGAAACTATACAGCTTAGTAAGAGTTCTGTAGTGTTCAGGCACTGATTACGCGGAAGGGATACCAAGAATTGAACAAGTCGTAGAATGAAAAAAATATGGAATCGCTTCTCGAATGTTGGTGAGAAGGCTGATGAGTGAGCAGTCGTTGAAAACATGAAATAACAGTTTTGCAGCTAAATGAATCCTCAACTTTGCTACGTTAAATATTTTTAAATCTCAAAATACGGTCAGGTTGTCCATAGCTGAACCTGCGTACTTTTCTTATCGGTATTTGATTTTGGTCGCGGTGCATATAGACGAAGAATCGGTAATTCAACGCAAGCTGTCCCATTTCGTATCAAGGTAAGATTGACATTGATAAATGCTGTGCGTCATCCAAGGCTTCGTACGAAATTATTTAGGTAGTAGTCTCGTAGTAGTTAATACTCCGTCTTTCGACCATTGCTAAGTTCTTGCGTAACGTTTCAGCTGAAAGGCTCGTGGAATTGTTTTTACGATAGTTCTCGTTCTAACTTTCATGAATGTCGCCGAGTTTGCCTATGTTTTGTTTAAAGATTTTAAACTTGTCGTACCTTGTAAAAAGATTGTAATTTTTTTCTTTTCTTCGTCTAAGACATTGCAATTTTGTGGTTCATGTTTTCGTCGGGCTGATCCATAACTCTCTATAGAACAACTATAACAGTATAAGTACTTACTGCGTAATTGAAGTACGGAATCTCGATTCCGTGGAAACTTACATGAAGCGAAGTTTTCAAGAGGGCAAAGTTCCCGTTTTCAGCGCAAAATAAGTGAAATTTCTTCATTGCTGTTAGGAACTAACCTAGCTTACTATTATTAGCCGAAAACTGTTCTGATTTTTGTCTTCATGGTAAAGTTGTTCTTCTTGTTGTACTTACGTGTTTAGTTGCTGAAGAAGTACTACTCTTCCTTGAATAGCGCAAAGTAGAATACTTAGGCGCACACGTTGGCTATGGCGGCGTCTCCTTCCGGTGGCATTCGTTTTATTGGTTTTCTTTTCTGGGCTTTCAAGCTTACACATCTGTCTTCAGCGACAGTGTTGATAGAAATGATTGCAACAGGGTGACTTTCCGTCATGAGTATCGCTGAACACGAACGGAGAGTACGCCACAAAGCTCCGGAAAACGCTTTAATGAAAGGTTGCTACCTTTGTAAAACTCTATAATGGAAACATACGAATCCCTTACAAGTTACGACGCATTTACCCAGAAGTCAGACAATTTCATCATGATCCCATCTTGCGCCCAGGTAGCACTGCGACAAACTGAATGAAAAATTTCATCCCGACGGATACAATTGGATACGTGCGCTAACCTTTCAGTGGAGGTACAAAATCACAGCGCCGAGCTGTTTTCGCGTTAAAGTAAGCTTCCGCCAAACTAAATCTAAAAACGTTGGGACGCGAAGCCATGAAATTTCGCTGCAAAGGTGATTTCGCATCAAAACGAGGCGACCTCAAACTTTTTGCGGCGTAAACCTTGACAGGAAGCTTATCTCTGCGTCAAAATGATCAGTTGTCAAAACAAAGCTGGCGTCAAACTTTTCGGCTGAGGTCCCTCTACAGGCGAAGTCAAATTATCCCTCCGTCAAAATGGGCTCGCGTCGAATAAGTTGCGCGTCAAATATTTAGCGTGGTACATTTTGACGCGAAGCATCGCGTCAAAATGTTCACGTGGCAAAACGAGGCTTGCGTGAAACTTTCTCCCTGGTTCATCTTGACGCGAAGTCAAAATATCACTACGTCAAAATAGGCTCGCTTCATCAAGTTATAGGTTTGGTTTGTCGCGCTGTTCGGCGAGAACCGTTCTTGTATGCCTTGGGCGCGCAGGGACGAAGTAGTTTACGTAGCGAGTATTATGTTCCTGTGCTTATGGAGAGCAAGATTCGGATTTTTCGTGGATCGCTTGAGCAACGGGAGGTTGGAAATATGAAAAAATTATCTTTTTTATTCTTCATACAGTAATTGAAGGAAAAGCAGGTAGAAATATTTTCAAAAATCATCGCCAGCCGTCCGATGCGCGCCGGAGAAGTACTTTATCTCCGAGACGGCTACAGGAGAGCTAAAACGTTTCTCCTGAATGGGAAACGAAAGGCCCAGCGAGAGCGGTGTGCTTTTCAGAGCGATCGCTTTCCCTTTCGATGCGATATGGAAAGTAGCGCTAGAAACATAATCCTGCAATGTTCTAGCTTTTAGACAGCTGTGTTGGTTCCCCTACGAGTCCTCGACCCCATTATATCTCTTGATCGTCTAAAGTTGCTCTTCTAAAGCCTGTAGGCACCTAGAAGACGTAGTTTAACTGGCGAATAGTATACGCCTATAGTTAAACGGAGCCAAATTCCTAGTTTTCAGAGGTCGAGTAATGAACGGAAAACCGAAAGTATGAAAAACTTCTCTTTTTACATTTTCGCACAGTAGATGAACGAAAAGCAGGTAGCGGTAGTTTCAAAAATAATCACAGGCCGTCCCCTGCGCGTTGGAGAAATCTTTTGTCGGCGGGACGGCTACAGTGGATCTGTAATAATCCTGCGGAATCGGAACGGAAGTGCCGACCGGGAACGAGGCTGTTTTTCTGCGCGATCGTTTCATTTGAAACCAAACAGAGAGCAGCGGGCAGAAAAGTATTCCTGCATCATTCCTTTTTTTTAATAGCTACGTTGGGTCGCGTAGGAACTTTGGAAGCTATAAGTTTCGTTTGTTCTCCTAACTGTGTTCGACGCAAGCCGCTCTTCTATACATGAAGCGCGCATGGTGGAAGTACTTTAGCTAGCGAATATTATGCCGCTATACTCATGGAGAGCAATGTTAAGATTTCTCGTCGCTCGTCTGGACAATCCGCGGCCGAAAATAAGAAATACTTCTGTTTTTACATTCTTCATACAGTAGCTGAACGAAACGCAGGTAACAATATTTTCAACAATACTCCCAGAATGTCCGCTGCGCGCCGGATAACTCTTTCGTCCGTGAAAGGACCGTAGAAGCGCTGTGATGCTCTTGCGGAGTGGGAACGGAAGCACCAAGGGTAACTTATTCTGTTTTTGCTCGCGATCCCATCATCCGAACCGAAACGGAAAGTGGCTGCAGAAACCAAATCCTGCACCGTACTAGCTTTTATAGAGCTGTGTTGAGCCGCGTACGAGTTTTAGAAGCTGTTAGACCTCCTGATGGCGGTGTTTGACTGAAGTCGTTCTTCTATGCCCTGGGGGCACGTTAATGAAGTAGTTTAACTGACGAATGTTATGCTCGTATGCCTACGCAGAGCCATATTCCTGTTTTTTGGAGCTCGTCTGTGCAAAGGGAAATCGGAAATATGAAAAAATTATCTTTTTACATGAGGCGTGCAGTTGATGAACGAAAAGCAGGTACCAGTATTTTCAAAAATACTAATTAGCCGTCGCATGCGCGCCGGAAAAGTTTTTTGTAAGCGATAGGGCTGTAGTAGCGCTGTAGTTTTCCTGCAGAGTGGGATTTGATACGCGGACCGATAGGGATCCTGTTCTTCTGCGCGATGGCCTCCTTTGAAACGAAATCGAAAGGAGTGCTCAAAAACGTGTTCGGTGCATCCTCCTTGCTGTTAGATGGATGCTCTGGGTCGGATAGAGACTTTGGAAGCTGTAAGTTTCGTTTGTCGCGGTGTTCGATGAAAGGCGCTCTTCTATACACCCGCCGCGCATGGACGAAGAACTTAACATAGCGAGTATTATGTTCCTATACTGATGCAGAGCAGCATTCGGATTTTTTGAGCCACGGGAGGCTAGAAATAAGAAAAATTACGTTCTTCGTACAGTAGATGAACGAAAAGCACATAAAACATTTTTCAAAAATACTCATAGCCCTTCCTTTGCGCGCCCGACTAGTGCTTTGTGTGCCAGAGCGCTTCAGTAGCGCAGTATCGGTTCTTTGTTATGGGAACGGAAACACCGAACTATAATGGCCCCGTTTTTCTGCGCGATGGCTTCATTTGAATCCATATCTAACGCAGTCGGCATAAACGTATTCCTGCATTACTCTGGCTTCTGCAAGGTATAAGTTTAGGTTGTGGCAGTGTTCGACCAAAACCGCTCTTGTGTAGCCTGGGCGCGCACGGACAAAGTAGTTTAAGTAGGGAGTATCATAGGCCCATACTTATATAGAGCATAGTTCGGATTTTTCCAAGATCGTTTGGGCTACGGGATGCTGGCGATATGAAAACATTCTGGTTCTACATTTTTCGTACAGTAGGTTAACGATAAGAAGGGAGTAGTGTTTTCGAAAATAGTCACTAGCCGTGTAACGCTCGCAGGAGAACGGTTTTACTTTTCAGACGGCTACAGACGCTCTAAAACGCTTCTGCGAAAAAGATAAGGAAAGGCCGAGCGACGACGAAGCAGTTTTTTGCGTCATCGCTTCATCCGAAACGAAATGGAAAGTTGCAGGCACAATCGTATTCCTTAATGCAGATGGCTCTGCTGCCCCGCCATGGAGCTTTAGAATCTGCAGATTGTCTTGATTGTGGTGTTCCAATGGAGCCGCACTTGTATATTCTGAGGGGCGCATGCGGGAACTTTTAACTAACTGATATAGTGCCCTTATACTTACGGTTAGCGTCATTCCGATTTTTCAGTGCTCGTACGAGCAACGGACAGCTGGAAATATGATAAAATGCTAGTTTTTGGATACATGGTACAGTAGGTAAAAGAAAAGCAGGTACCACTAATTTCAAAAATACTGATGAGGCTTCCGGAGCGCGTGGACAAGTTCTTTGTCTGCGAGGGGGCTTCCGGAGGCCGCGTGAAACCGTTTCGCGTCAGAAGAAAGTGCGCCAAACAGGCACGTGACGTCTTTTCACTTTTGCGTCAAAAGAAGGCACGTCAAACTGAGACGTCATATTTTAACTCTGCGTAAATTTGTTTCATTTGGAAAAAAAGGTGTGTTTAGGTTAATTAGAAAGGGTGTATGTTGACTGCAGCTGAATGTAAGATTTGCGTCAAACGAAGGCGAGTCAGTCTGACTTGAAAGGCTATTTCGTCGTCGTCGGGATAATGTTATGTATTTGCAGTTAAACGTGAAAAGTAACGCATGTAAACGGTACGTCGTGGATTAATTATAGAAGAGAATGATAGATTTGTTGCACATTTAGATTTGAAGAAATTGTTTTCAGAAGTGTGGGTATTGCGAATTGTTTTCCAGTTTCAAAAGCGATCATCGTTTAAGCTCTTTTTAAACTGGTTGAGCTTGGCGGGGTATAAAAGGTAGGGGTATAGAAGCAAACAGTTAAATCGATGGAAGAAGAAAGCCGTAGAAACCAGGATTATGTAAAAGACGGAAAGGAAGCCCAGAAGACACCATGAGAAAGATAAGAAAGAAGAATAGAAGAAATGAAAGGACGAAAAAATATTAAACAAGAAAGAAAGGAATAAGGTAGAAAAATGTGAACGAAGAGAAAGAGAAAGAAGGAACAAAAGCTAAGAAACAAAAGAGAAAAGTTCGTGAGGGAAGAGGAAAGAAGAAAACGTTAGAAAAGAAGGAAGAAAAGATTATCGAAGACAATTTTGTGCCAGCATAGAGCATACCGTCCTACACGGAAACTTCAACGGGTTTAAACAGAGTTTAAACGATTGCCAAATCAAAAAGTGGAAAATAATTGACATTTCAACAAACTTTCACCAGTTAATTCCCACCTACAATGGATAGCTGTGAATGTAAATCCTTTACGATAGAAACTCTTAAACCGTGATTCTATTTTATTGTGAATATAACGTTTCCGTAATAGCACAACCTATATTCAGACATGTAATTATTGTTGCTAATATTTTTTTTATGAAGTTGAGATTTAGGGTTTATCGCACCTGTCGAAGGTCCTTTGAATCAGCGTTAATGACGAGCAACAATCCGCCCTGAAAGCTCTACTTGGTAAGAAAAGATAAGAAAACAATACGTCGTATCTTTTCGTATAGTGCAATAATGGAGTAATACTCGCAGTTATTTGGAAATGTTTCATGTGCAATGTAGTTTGCCCGGAAAAACCAGCCTAAATTTGTTTTCCTTTTTCAATGACGATTGATATTTGCCCGTGAAACGGACCGCTCACAAAATCTACTGCAACTTTGTGATTCATGTTGCTACGGATAATAGGTAACGTATAGCCAACATGAAAACGGAAACACCCGTGAAACCGAATAATTCAGTTTCCCATTAAAGACGGAACATCAAAAAGCAAATTTGTTTTACGAACAAAGCCTCTTTCAATTCTTTTATCAGTTGCTATGTATTTTAAGGTTGTAAAATCCCGTATGCACTGCAGTCAGTCTCTGTTTATCACACTTTTCTACACTTTTTTAGAGTAACTTTGAAGTACTGTAGATTCTAATTGACGGAAAAGAGTATTATTTTTTGTTTTTACCGATAAACTTATTCTTTTTTTACTTTTCCTATCGCTTACTGAAGAAATTACACTACTTTTAAGTGAACGTTATTAGGCTAAGCATTTAATAATTCGTTAAAATCATATCTTTTAAGGAATAATCATATTTCAAAACGTTCTTTGCTCCCAATGTTTATACAATCAGAGTAAATATCATTCTAACTGAGTAAATACGATCGTTCTTCAAGGTCAACGAAATAGGTTATCAGTTTATTATATCAGCCAGAGGGAAGAAATTGTTGGAGCATTTGTTTGCTTTAATCGTATAGTAGTCAGTGCTAATGTTTGCACTTGTAAGATGTAGCTTAACCTCTTATACGCTGAAACGATAAAATTCTATACTTACAAGCAATGTGTCAATAGTAAGTGGGTTATTGAAACGACCTTTTATCAGGTCAATCAGTGATTTGCATACCACTAAAGTATTGTGGCCGAGACCTAGACGCTCAAAATCAGTGTTCGCTCGTTCCGACTTGCAGAGCAGTTGCTCCTATGCGACTACTGCTGATCGCTGCTCGTTCATTCCAGTGGTAAATGCTGCCGGTTGGAGGATCCATTTGGAAAAGACGAATCGCTGGACAGGACGACGGAATGACGGTGCCATATGGAAATGATCGACAGAAATGAAGAATTCTTCAAAAGATGATGGACAAACCAGTTCAATGTTGGAATGAAAGATGGTGAGTCTTTTAGTCTTAAGCACCTTTCATTTTTTCAACTTTTAGAATCTCGCTGACGGCTAATTAAAAGGAAATGACCATTCGAAATTCGTGAAAAGAGAGCAGAGAAAATTGTCCAAACAGCGGATCGTAAACTCGACCAAAAAAGAGGACGAAAAAAAGGAAAGGACGACAGCTCAAAACGGGACGACAATTTCAAACCGAGAGGACCATTCAAAATTCGTGAAGAGGATCGAGCAGAAAAAATTTTACGGACAGCCAATCGTCTAATTGACCAAAAACGAGGACGAAAAAAGGAAAGGACGACCGGTTAAAACTGGACAACAATTTCAAAACGGAGGACGAGTCAAAGACGCTTGACAGTTCAATTGGACTATTTTTTGAAAAGACGCTCGAAACTATTTTTTAAAGTAAGAAATTTGTCGTTTTTTGCTTATCTTGATTTTTGAATTATTTTAGGTCGAAAAAAGAAAACAGCTGAAGAAACACGATATTTTGCGTCGCTATTTGTCCGTCTGATCAATCCGTCAAAATGTCAAACGACCAAATATTGTCATACCTGTGGCAGAGAGGACTCGCTCGTTTGGTATTGTCTGTCTTCTGCTGACGTCAACTGGCAATATAATTTTTAGATTCGAGCGATGTCCGTCTGTTTCGGAAGTGCATTTCAAAGACGAAGAAAATTTTGCGGACAAGAAGTCTACTGGTCTTCAACTTCAGCATATATCATCGCTGAGATTTTTCTCAGCAACTCATTTCATTCCTTCATCTTCTCTAACGGAGCAGATCATATCCTGGTGTTGGGTATGAATCTCTCTGTTTTATGATGTGATTTTTTCACATCGCGAATTTTTTGTCATACTTCGGTCTTCAGCATCGTCTCCTGTTCGAAGACATGGTCTGGAATCATCTTATGGATCGCGCTCTCAGCTGATCGCGTCTCGTGATCATCATTCTCTCATCTCGTCTCATATCTTCTCTCCTCTGAGCTGATGAGCTGTTTCTCTCATCATGTTCAGTTCTTCTCACTCAGTCTTTCATTCTTAGTCTCTCTCTCTCTCTCCTGGTTCATTTTCTGGGAGGGGGGTTGTCTTCGGCCAGGTTCTTTCGGTCCGTTTGGTGGATCCGATTCCTGGTATTAGCACGGATCGGGAATCCGCTCCTGTATTCGAGTGTATTATGCCGGCATCCGGCGCGTTTTTTAAGTCTTTGTTTACTTAGTGGTTTTTTTGAGCAACCTTCTTCCCCCTGGTGTGATTTTCTTGATCACGTGGTTCCTTCCCCATTACCACGTTTCGAGTGACATTGCGAGTGACAACCTCTCATGCGGTTATTTCTGAGATGGATGGATGAGTCATATCCCCTCATGCGATCATTCTGACATGCAAATTTTGGGAGTACCCCGTCATGCACCGATTGTGACATGCATTTTTGGGGGTACTCCCTTCATGCAGTGACTTTGACATGCAGATTAGAGTATTTCCCCCCTGCGATGATTTTGACATGCAATTTTGAGGGTACCCTCCGCATGCGGTGATTTTGACATGCAATTTTGAGGGTACCCTCCACATGCGATGATTTTGACATGCAATTTTGAGGATATCCCCTCATGCTGTGGTTCTGACATGCAATTTTGAGATTACCCTCCGCATGCGATGATTTTGACATGATCTACAGGGGTACTCTCGCATGCGATGACTTTGTCAAGCGGTTCGAGAGTACCCCCTGATGCAATGACTTCGACATGCACTTTTCAGTGATCTCCAGCATGCAATGTGTTGGATGCTACTATTTGTGTGACATCCTCATGAGATGATTTTATGGACTTGCACAGTGACTCCTTTTCATGCAATGACTATGTTAGCGATGACAATTTTCTCGCTGGATTATCATACTGTCAGCACGGTCCTTTCATGCAAGAACATTTACGCTCGTAGGAGATGTACCCTCTACGTGAAGGCAACATGCCAGTGCCAGAACATCCATCAGCACAGGGGTTATACAGTCCATGCCGATCTAACAAGTATGCTTCAATTCCAATCATACATCTAGGAATCATGCCCACTACTAGACCGCTGTACGTTATAGGACTCCATTGGATATTTTAGACCCATGGGAGCGACATTTATACTTCGCATACAGGTATATAGGTACCAGAGGAATGGTATGGCTCCACGGGTTACAAGCAAGTGGTACAACTCCTAATCTCAGGTGTTGTACCTTTTAAGAATAGGCAACATGCAGTCCATTTCCATCAGAGAAGGTACGGTATAGTATCCCCATTTCAGAGCAAAATATGTTTCATGAAGGTCCATTGGTCAGTGTGAGGATGACAGAAGGTGCCAAAATTGCTGTGGATGTCTTGTGGTTTTAAACTTTCTTTTCTTTTCAACTGGTCTGTACATTTCAAGTCTGTCGCATGTTGCCCTGTCGCGCTTGTCGTTGATCTTGAGGCTTTTTGTTGTCTTTGTGACAGTAGTCCTTCCATTCTTGTGCTTGTCGCTGCTGCTTTCTTCCGCTAGCATTGCGTAATCTTGCTTGAGCTCTTCAATTCCCATTAAATTGTTTTTTAACTTTTCAATTCGTGACTTTTCCATTTGCTTCTTTCGGCACACCTTGCACTTTTTATCCTTTCTCAAAATAATCTCTGCTGCTCACAATTGGCCAACCGAGTTTGCATACAGTTCACATATTTTTTGTCATCACCTTTGCTCCGATTGCGCCAAATGAGCGGTCATTTTCCGACTTTGCTTTCCTTGAAATCGCGTCCGTGACAAACGATTTGTGGATTGTGTCTTTGTGAACATATAACACCATTTGTTAACCATTGCAGACAATTTTAACCATTGTAAACTTCGCCACTTCTACACCGTACCTCCTCTAATGAAAACCTACAAGCCCATAACCAGAATCCAACGGTCAAACGAGAGAACAATACTATCCCATACATTTGAAATTATATACGAGCACAACGCGACACATTCAAACCTATATCATGCCATGATGTAATACATGAGGATGTCACACAAATAGATATATGAGATCACTGTCATGCAATTAATACATGTGTGAGAATTCAATGTTATTAACACTCCCGGCATGCAAACATCAATTCTTACCAATGGAACAGAATCTCGTGTAGTTCTTCTTGTAGGTTCTGACTTTCGGCTGAAACTGGATGCCCTACCAACGTATGGATGGGCGGTTATTAGTTCAAAACGAGACAAAATTTTCCCAAGTCATCGAGAACAATGTGCACTGCTTTGCGTCAATTTTACTTTGGCATTTCACCCGAAGGACCTCCCAAAAATTCTTTATTTCATTATCCAATTCAGCATGCAAAACATAGAATGCAATAGTACCACAATGAAATACACTACAACAACTGCAATGTTGTTTTAGCCTAAAAATAATTCATTATCTATCCGTGCAACAAAAGCAATTTTTTTGTAACAACGTAAAAGACAGCTTACCGCAAACTATGCCTTTATCACACCCAATATATGTGAGCAGTAGAAATGCCAAACTTGTCTCAGCTGACGATCGGTCTTTTTCAAATGGTACTTACCAAATCATCGTCAACTGATTCATTTCTTTGTGTCCATTGTGGTAAATTCTAACACCTTGAATTCATGCCAGATTTCATCAGCTTTTTACTCATCGCTTCCTTTGCCATCACCAATTTCCGTTCGCTTACTCTAAAACGTCAGTTTGTCAACTTTTATTCACCATGACAGAACTAATTAACTTATATACTTACCAATGTAGAAGGACTATGACAATCATCATTATACCAATGATATACCATTCTCCATATGATATTATTAGTCACAGTTTCAAGACGACCTAACATTATGCAAATCAGCAGCAGCTACTAACGGCCGTTATCTGACCTCTGATGTAACAAAGATAAGGCAAAACGCTTACTTTAGCCCGGTCAATGTACGATTTGACCTGATTTTCCTGTTTACATTCCATCCGAGTAGATTCTTCGATGCAAACTAACAGACCTCTTTGGCTCTATTACTTTTCCTTTCTGTTTGAACAGCGAATTTGTCCTGTTTTCATTGTTTACAAATGTTCAGTTCAGTTCCCTCCGGCAACATTATCTGAAAGTTTACTTTTAGTTTACTCAAAACGAAAAGCTTTTTCTTTCTTACCTCTTTTAGAGCTTCATTTTTCCATTTGCATTTGTTTCCAATCCTGAAATACACTTACTACACAATATGAACGTTTCTTACCAAATCCATTTAGGAGAAAGCAATTTTTTAACATGTTGTGACCATTCCTTCGTTTCATAATGCTAAACTGAAACAATAACGTTTTAAATTTATCGTTCATACCTATTCGTTTCTTTTTGACTTCTTTTCGCTATCCATTCAGTGATTCCGTTATTTGCGCGAGCAACAAACACTTCACCTGCAAATGAAATTTTTTAAACTCAACTTACCTTGTCTACAACAATTGCTAGACAGGCCAATGTCTCAAAATGTCGGCTGCTGTTAACCTGAAAGCGATTATTAAATTTCATTTGCAGTAGAATCAAACGTAAAGAGCTCAAGGTTTTTCCGGCTGCAAGTGCATTTTGCCGTCAACCTTTACTCTTTTTCCGGATATGCGACCGGCTGAGAGATCACGCTTCTATAGAACAATTCAAAATTTTTTATTTTTAACAAATTGCACTTTCGAACATAGGGAAAAGCGAAACTATTGAGGGAAATCAATTCAGAAGGGAGCAAACGAAAATACGACAACGGTATAATACTTCGATACGACAACACAAGTATTCTCAATCTCAAACCCACTATCATTCTCTCTCCTACCCGACATATATGAATCTCAGCGGGAGCTCAGAAGGAAAAACTGAATGGATACCACAAGCTGAAACCTCTCCCGCGCATACTCACTTACTGCCTTACCTATTTTCCCGTCAAGAAGCTGTCACCCTTCAAGACCCTACGCTGTTCAGCTCCAGGGTCATTTTCGCGCACACAGACCGGAACAGGACAGCAATTCCTACCACATCCCGCTACTTATTCCCACTACCTTGTTTACTACATGGGGGGTTCGTCGCCGCGGTCTTTGCACTCAGTTCAGTGTCCACTGTCCAGCGCCCATTGACTATCGTCCGCTTTCCAGGTCCACTGTTCCTACTTCTCACACTGGGGACGCACGGCAGTCGACATGCGTCAGACGGCACTCGACATGCTACTCACGGCATACTACATGCTACTTACGACACACTACATGCTACTCACGACATACTACATGCGACTCACGACACACGACATGCGACTCACGACACACGACATGCGACAGACGACACACGACATGCGACTCACGACACACGACATGCGACTGTCACATGTGACATGCGGCACATGTGACAAATGACAAGCGTGACATGTGACATGCAGATGATGCAATATTGTCGTTGTTTACTAATCTCAACGGATAGCGCCGCACCCCGCCACCCCCCTTTTTTTTTTTTTTGGGGGGGGCGGGGGGGCAGCTATCCTTTCCATGCACCTTATTCTCAAGTAGAATGTATCTCACCCGCCCTCCCCTCCGGAAACCAATATCTAAACCCACTATTCCCTATTGGATGTGAACCCCGTATGCATGCTTGAACCTATAGTGCCTACCCTCGCCCTGCCTACTGCATACTTACACGTTGATCCTGGACTTTTCCATTTTTCTCTTTCTTTTCTTGTTCCTCTTGTTGTCCCTGTTCGTTTCTTCTCGTTTCTTTTCCGTCCTCGAATTGTTTTCTTGCATCCGTTGGTGTGGATCCTAAACACGGAACCATAAACCTTATGAAATGTTGGATTGCAACCGCGATAGAAAAGACACGCGCCAGTTGAAAATTTTATTCACGCAATCACACAAAATGTATGCGTAGAAGTGTTATTCACGAAATCAACAAATTCTTCTTTTCATTGTTTTTCAGAGCTTTCAGGACTGGCCAGGTCCCGTCGTCAGCAAGTCAGCAGTTGTCCATTCGAGTGCTTTTCCTGAAAAAGAAATTTTTGTCACAAAAAGTCGATTGGACAAAATGTACTTATCTTTTCAAGAAGAGGGCCAAGTTTCTTCAAAGTCGAACTATAAACGCTAAATTAATTAATTAATTTCATAGGAACAACATGCGACTGCTACGATATTCCCTTCATGCTGTAACATGCATACATGCAGCAGTGACGCGACAATGTCGAACGACGTCCACTATGTCTCTTTTTAAATTGTTCCACACAACCATTTGGCAATTCTAAAAACCTAAAAATGCAATTCTAATCTTGCAAATTTGACTTCCTGCAAAGGGATTACCTTATCAGGATTAGTCGCCAACGCCGTCCTTATCTGCATGTCGAAAGACTAAAACGATAAGATTAAATTCTTGAAATTGTACAGTTTCTTTTGCTCTATTGATCACCTAAAAAACCTTGTCGCTTTTCTTTGAATGCGGAATAATTGTCGCACAAAATTCACTGTTGTGAAGGGGACACCATATGCTAATGACAAGATGTGCTTCGACATTGTCAACCTGAAAGACTGAAACATTATATCAAGAAAACTTTTTATTCTATACTTACAGGAAGAGCAATATCTGTTCTTCATTTCGGCAAACAGACTTTTTATCAGTCCGTTGACGACAGGATGAGTCGAGTTCGGAAAGCTCTGAGAAACATTGCAGCAAACTCGTTTTTGTCAAACGAGTTTTTTCAGTAAATAACACTTCGACACAAAGACAAAAGAAATAGCAAACAAAACGTGCGGGGTCAAAATAAGGAACTGTGTAAAGCACAGCTGCGACTAACGAAAAAGGAGGGAGAGCGATCACAGTTCAGCCGATGTGGTCGACGAAAATATCGAAAAATGAAATTAAATTTACTGTGCTCTGCTCACGTCGATGCTTATTATGCAAATTTGACCGTGACCGATAAACCTTTACACTGTTTGCTTTGCAACGAGTGTGAGTGCTCGGCTGACTAAAACGGAACGAATTATTTACACAAATTATTTACTTTACTAATGCGCCGGATTGGAAGGGAAAGTGCGCAAGCCTTGAGGCAAATTTTACTTTGAGTAAACATTGCCATATGCAATGAAACTTATTATTTTTTAAAACTGAATTTGATCCTCTCTTAAACACAAATAAAAGGCATTATTAACGTGATTGTTTTAACAAGTCAGTATAAATGCCAAGAATCGATGAGAAAAATAAAATCCAAATGTAATGAACTTTTTTTTACCCAACTTCAAAAAGTAAGGTTACCAATAGAAGATAATAATGTGTTCCAACAAAAGAAACAGGAAATGACAAAAGCTTTACTTGTGCTTCAAAGGAAGCAATAAGAATCCATCATTGATCCAACCAAGACAACAATTTTACCTGAATGTTAAGCCGCAAAGAAGCCGAATGAAATGAAACGATTTATCGATCAATAACTATCGTATATCCCTGCGCTAAACAACCATTTCTTTGCATCCGTAAGCAATAGAAACACGTTAAATAATACTAATGATAGCACAGTTCTTAATGGCCGTCCAGTGATGTATTAAGAAATGTATTAACGCTGCGAAGGGACATCTGCTCTCATGGAATTGCAGACCGTTACTTATCCATTGCTCAATTTTAATTCTTTAGTTCTTTATTCTCCCATTTCCTCATCTTTTCCCAGGCTCACTGAATACACCATGCAGATTAGTAATAACATTTAGCGTGCTAATTCATCACCATAAATCACTCTTCATTCTTTGACATATACGCAAACGACTGAAAACTTGATCTGAAGCATATTGGGTATATAAAGCTCCAATAAGTTTTTTGCAAAATAATGGGTAATCTGTCCAAAGTAATACTGTCAAAAATAAACACATGTATGCTCAATCTGAAAGTATATCAGTGCATGACGGTTATTGTTCCGTACTCTTTGTCCACATTAACACATTTATTTTTCTGTAACACAAGTTGCTTCGTAACAGAATAATGTTTAATGGCTTTTGGTACATCTTTTACGGCGTTTCCCATTTTTTGTCCATGCTCGTATCTGTAATTAAACATGGCAGCTGCTCTATCAACGGATGGATGAGCGATTATTAGGAAACGATATACAGAACCAATGCGTTCAACTTTATTTCAGCGCTATCTGAACACTTTACTTCCGTAGTCTGTGAGAAGGAAGAGAGCTCTTTTTCGGACTTCGGGAAGAGCTCTCCTCCATTTCACTGACGACGGAACTAGAACGTTCCGAAAGCTCTGAAATAAAAAGTTGAGTGTATTGGTCCTGTACAATTTTTCTTAATAATCGCTCATCCGTCCGTTGGTAGACCAATTGTTTCATTTAGTTACACATACCAACACAGACAAATAAAAGGGAAAAGCTGTAGAAGACCTACCAAAAACCATTCGTTTTTCTGATTACAAATGCGCAGTTTGAGTAATAAAAGAGATTAATGGTTAGAAATTTTTACTTACGAAATAATAATGTACCTCAGTTTTTCAAAATGGAAAGAACGCATTTCATTCCATAAAAAAGAATCACAATAAAGCCCTGTTAACATAAACACGGGGTGCTTTGTAACGGGCACGTGCTTCATGTTTGTTAAATCTTCTACGGTTTTTCCTGTTTTTTCTCTGTGTGATTGTATCTGTAATTAGCCAAAACAATTGCTCTACGAACGAGCGGATGAGCGATTATTACCATAAATTCAAAAACAATACAGTCAGCTTTTTTATTTAGAGCTTTCAGAACGCTACAGTTCCGTCAGAAACTCCTCCATTTCACTGATGACGAAACCAGACCGTTCCGAAAGCTCTAGATGAAAAAGCTGACTGTACTGTTTTTGAATTTTCCCCAATAATCGCTCATTCTTTCGTTGGTAGAGCAATTGTTATAGATAACTAATTACACATACCATCACACAGAGAAAAAAACGGGAAAAGCCGTAGATGATCGAAGAAACAGCCCTGTTAAGAATCATAAATCAAATCTATTAACGAACACAACGGTAGAAGAAAGAAATTACTAATTACTTTCATTTCACTCTAAGGCATGGCTTGGTTCACTTCTTTTGCTAAATGAAGGAATTGCACAGAACATTTAATGAGTAATTCGTTCAAACATGCATATCTACGATTAGTAATACTTTCGCAGAAACTATAAACGAATGGAAAGTTTTTGAACGAAGAATCGTTAAATCATTGAAAATGTGGAAGTTGTCATTTTCTTAAATCGTGTAGAGAAATCATAACAAAAAACTTTAATCTTGTAACTAAATTTTTAATAATAACAAAGAGCGTACGCTAAAAAATTCGACATTTCATAAAGCAAATCACTGTTTCAATGATATCCTCACGATAATCAATCGTTTAATAAAGATGAGGACAAAATATGATGGTTGAATGCATACGACAAACCGCTCTTCTCTTCATCAGTATCATTTATACTTAACGACCTGTTCTTAACTTCCATATTTGAAAACAGCGCCGATAATGAGAACTATGGATTACGAAACTTTGGATAGTTCATTACATATTTGCCAAATCTTCGATTATACGGACAAATTACGATGAAAACATCAAGTTCATACAATGAAATACAATCTTTGGATGATTCCAACGTGCTGCAAAATTATAAAAAAGGCGCTTTCAAGAGTAACTCAAATTCAGCAACTTTAGTTGCACCTTAAACAACCAAAGGTTTTAGCGAAATTATGACACCCTACTAAATAACATGTTACGGATTTCATTACGTCACGTTGGGATCAACAAGATAGTACGCTGGCATTAAACAGAGAAATGATGTATACTTTTCTGATATTAAAAGTGTCTTCTTTGACACTAAACGACAGCGTGACGGCAATGCAACTATTTGAAGACCGTTCCATTATTACGGCTGATTATTGGGCATACTTTTAAATAATTGTAACATTACGTTAACGTTGCCTAAAAAGATGAAACAGAAAAGTTTTTCTTGTTTCGTCAATGGACAATACGTGACTGTTACATTTAATTTAATCAAAACATTTTATGCTTTTTGTCGGAATGGACTTCAACTTTGTCATTCACAAATTAACCAGGAAATAAACATTCGTGAATTACATGTAAACATTTTAAAAAGTCGTTTTTAGGTGTTTCAATAACATCCTTTTAATAAAATAAAACAACTTTGGAATAACTGTCGCTGATATAACAGTTTTCTTCGGCGTAAAAAACTGCTGTACAAAATGTCTTATCTTTGCATATTACTAAAGCGAAGAGAATAAATTATTGTTACGAGTTAAAATTACTCAGCCCAGACAATCACTTATTAATTTGATGCCAATACAATCTAAATGGTCAGAAATGACTGCAATTTCCAGTCAGAGTAAATTGTTTAACGGTGCATTTCTAAAACCCACAAAACTATTCAAAACAAGTACGTATAAACCTGCTGCGTCCTTCCTTAATCTTTACCGCCATTCTTAATTTCACATTTCTCCATTCGTAATGAAATTGCAAACGTCGTACGAACCGAACACCGGTTAATGCTATACCGAAAAAACTTACAAAAGGTACGAACAAATTATCTTTTCAACATTTCACAATGGAATTGGCGTCCACTTATCTTTTCAATTATCACAATGATAATTCTTCCTATGAGATCGAAACTTTAGAATAAAGTGAGCCATTCTCATTGTCCATCAAATTTATTCAAATATGCGCTGAGCGGATATTGTTTTAAAATTTTCAAAATGCTCTTAAAACAGACGTGAAAATGTTTCAGAGTGAAAAGAGCAATGGATGAAAAAGGACGGAAAGAAGACAACAGCTGACAACGATGCGCTAACTGGTCAGTACCGATTCAACTAGAATGTGTTCTTGTAAAGAAGCGGAAATTCGCTTTACAGACGATACAGTAAAACGATCATATGAATAATCACCAAAATGAACAATCCGTTAATGTTCATATGAACGAAGGATACAAAATTGATCAGTTCAATGTCATTTCAAGTAGTCTAAATTGCTTGCGTAAGAAGAATTTAACAGTACATATATATGACAAATACATTACCAATTAATTATAAATTTTTATCTGATGATATTGACGCGATGAGGAACATTTTGTTTAAAATATAAACAATAGAACCTTCGGCAATGATGGAACTTATATTGTTTCTTTTATGGTCAACGGATAAATGACACAAATATTTTTCTTTTCATTATTTCACAAATCTGACCACGTTTTCCTCAATATGTTTACATAAACTGTAATATAAACACCAGCGAATAGGGTCAGCTAATTTGCATTACCTTCCTCATCGTAAACAAAACAGCAATAGTACTTAACCAAAGTAAACGAACTATAGCAGAAGGTCAGCTGAACTACTTCCTAAAATAAAGCAGCTAACTGAAGATTCAACGTCAATTTGTGTTTCTAAGCCGCTTATAGTAAAGTCTAAAGGGTCACACATTAATTTGCATAAGGCTGATTTTTAGGGTATATAATACCCACACACTGCTCGGCAGTTCAGTGTGTCATTGTCCGTCTGTGCTATATGCCTTCTGCGCGTGTGTTGTGAGCTTGCAGTGTGCACTGGGTGGCGTAATGTGCTGCAGAGCACGTGCTGCGCGGTGCGGTGTGGGGTGTGTTGTGACGCGGCGCGGCGCAGGGTAGGGTGGGGTGCGCGGCGGTGTGGTGTGGTGTGGTGTGGTGTGGTGTGGTGTGGTGTGGTGTGGTGTGGTGTGGTGTGGTGTGGTGTGGTGTGGTGTGTGTGTGTGTGTGTGTGTGTGTGTGTGTGTGTGTGTGTGTGTGTGTGTGTGTGTGTGTGTGTGTGTGTGTGTGTGTGTGTGTGTGTGTGTGTGTGTGTGTGTGTGTGTGTGTGTGTGTGTGTGTGTGTGTGTGTGTGTGTGTGTGTGTGTGTGTGTGTGTGTGTGTGTGTGTGTGTGTGTGTGTGTGTGTGTGTGTGTGTGTGTGTGTGTGTGTGTGTGTGTGTGTGTGTGTGTGTGTGTGTGTGTGTGTGTGTGTGTGCGTGTGTGCGTGTGTGTGTGAGCGCGTGTGTGTGTGTGTGTGTGTGTGTGTGTGTGTGTGTGTGTGTGTGTGTGTGTGTGTGTGTGAGGTGCGGTGCATGCGTGGGCTCAGCTCCTCAACTGATGCTGCCAAATATGTCCTCTAATGATGCTGTGTAGGTTATTATTGATACTAATAGAAAGCTTACTAATTCTACTAAAATATTCACTGTTCATGCATTGTTTTTATCCCAGCATAGATAGGAGCAAAACTGATCCTCGAAGGACACCGTATATAGCTAATCAAGACCCTTGGGCTAATGGGTATTATAGGCCTATGGGCTAATGGGCTCAAAAGCTTGTTCATAGAAATATATGGATTGTTCGTCAAAACACTTCTGAGGCTGCGCTTAGAAAACAGATCAATATGATTATAATTATCTTTCAACAGCAATAGCACAGAATAATTGTTTGCTTTTTTTCGGTGGCGTCCCGATGCTAAGCAAACAAATAGTTACCTCTAAGGATTCGCATAAAACCGCGGAAAGTGCTTAAAAATGAATACAAAATAACGAATTTCAGGTAACAACTTAGGCTGCACACTAAATCAATTTACCATTGATTTTGAACAAATGAAATTAACCAAGCACGAATTAGCGAACTAATAAACTTTCATGCACAAATTGTGCTGACACAACTTCTTCAATTCATATTGATTTTAAATAAACTACAATTGAAAAACTCTGCGTGGGCGTTCAAAAATAATATTGACGAATATGAAATGTACGCGAAAGATAAATAGTCATAAAGTGATAATTTTGTAAATGTAACTTCTTGGTACGGGACCGTATAGTTTCATGTCAAGTTTCTTTTACGGAGAGTTTGTCCCGCTGAAGACGGGTCTCGTTTGACCCGAAAGCTCCGGAATAATAAAAATATTATCAACGGGACAAACTCTCCGTAAAAGAAACTTGACATAAAGTGATAATATCAAATTAAAGGACATTTTCAATTTTGTTCTGATAACAAGTCCTTATTCGCAGCAAAGACAAAGTTTTCAAGATAACTCTGTCACGTCATCGACAAGTACGGTTCGCACAAAGAAGAATTAACACAAACTTTTCCTATATGATTTTAGCCCATCGAGGGAGTGATAATCACATAGGAGAATAAGTACAAAAGGTAGATCATAATGAAAAAGTTTTATTAAGGAATTATTCCCGTTTAATGCGCTAAATAACTCCGAAGCTTTCGGGTCGACCGAGACATCCGTAACTCACAACCGCTGAAGACGGGTCTCGGTCGACCCGAAAGCTCCGGAGTTATTTAGCACATTAAATGGGAATACTTCCGTAATAAAACTTTTACATTATGAAAACATACGCTCCCGTACCAAGAAACCACATTTTCAAAAAAGGTAGATCATACCTGAGAATTGTTTCCTCACTGTATGGCAACGTAACACTGCGCGAAATATTGGGAAAGATGAAAGTGGAGACACACCACCTTACCAATGGACAGTTCAGATGATCAATTTTTTCTTAATATACGAACGTACACATATTCCCGTATTTTTGGCTTATACGGATGGCTCTTTATATATTCGTTCCGCTTATGCAACCAAATAACCAATGCGCGCAGTTGTTCAAAAACACGGACACTGCATTTTTTTACGCTTACTTTAAAACTGGACAAAACAATCAATATGAGGAGAATAATTTTCACAGCAAAACTCATTATACTGAATGATGGCGCCTCATTGGTTTGTCGCCGCTGTGAAAAGCAATCGGTCGCATCACCCGACTGACCGCACTGACCGCTCTTCTGAAAATAACCATACCTGACAAACGTGTCACTAAATTTTAAAAGACAACCAAAATAAGTTGGGATCAATCTCAAAAAAAAGTGATGCGTTTTCAAAAAAAAATAGCATGTCTTTGTATGTTCTTAGGGGCTTATAAACTTACAGTGCAAAAGCTCTCATCGGCCAGTTTATCCGCTTTAGTAGAAATCAATTTAACAACGAATTTTTCGATATTCATGAGACCCTAAATTTAAAGACAATTAATTAAAATTGGCAAAATGCTTACGCGGCACAGCTGCTCCAGTTGGAGCAGCAGAACAAGCACGTCACCAATGATGAAAGGAACATATGTCCGCTCAACGTTTTCACGTTTAGTCTGTCGAAGAATTATTTGAACTGCCTGCCGCTTAGGATTGATGTTTAATAGTGAAACAATTCAATCTCACCTGCTTTGCTTTGTCCACAGGCAAAAGTCGACAAAGAGTGCTTAATTCCTCGGCCACTTACAACTAATATAAGTCGGTGAAGACAACTGATCACGAGAAAATTCTAAAATCAAATTGCAAGCTTCGCAGATAGTTACTTTTCGTTAAGCGCTGCTCATGAGGAGCAATTTTAATTCTACAGAACGATTTTGACGAGTGCTTTTGTATCTTCAAGCTAGGATTATTACTGTCAGCGTCGCTGCAAACGTTTATTGATTCACACGTTCTTTTTGCATCAAAGTTTGCCAACACAGTCTTCATGGTTGCTATGAAGTACATTAGCATAAAATCGGTGCACTGATCGCTCCAGTCTGCAGGGAAGATGCTGCATACGCCCAAAACATTACCCTCTATTGCTGACTGAAAAAAAACAAAATGTTCGTACTTAATGGTCGTATATACGTCAACAAACCAATGCAGTGTCAGTTGACATCAAATCAACAATTTCTGATGGCCTGTATTTGCAGAAAACGCATCCAGCCGGCAGACCACTGGATGTCTTTATATTTTCAAAAGGACAAGTTGAATTAGTGTTCTTGCGTTCATCCTTATCAGTAAAACAAATGTTAACGCAGTCACAATGTTTAAATAAAAACTGACCATTTGGACGCCGTATCCTTTTGCGGGTAGAAGATCAGTCATTGGAACAAAAGCTGCTATAACCCCTTTGCACATACCGACTTTTTGGCAAAATGGTGTTGGGTTAGCCTAGCAGAAACCCGTAATGGACTGAATCTGTCTGTTTTCTCACATCTGCTTACCAAATAATCAAGCAGATTTTCAAAAATGGCAGGCGTGTAGGAGTCGATAGCATTTTCGCACTAAAACAACAATAGATATGGACAGAAGCTAAAACCAATCTGCATGAATACTTCTGATCTGATCTGCGGGATCATACGGCATAAATTTTTGATTGCACCTTGAATATCTTTCTAAGAAAGAAAGTATTGCGGACAAATTAACATTACACGAACTGCTGGCTACCTGATAGGTAGGATCTCTTAAAATGGTAGTCATTTCGTCCACCATAAAAACGCATTCATCCCATATAACGTCGACGGACTTTACCTCCTCTTGAACTACCTGTGAAAGAGCAGAAATTGCAAAACTAAAAAATAACCCGCCGGACTACTTTGATCTCAAAATTGACAGTTTTTAGGACAAAGAAAAGAAGTCGCGAAATGAGGTCCGGTTGATTTGGACCGCAGAAATGAACCTGCATACACACTTTCTCCGGATCGTTCTGCAATTCAAAACAGTACAACGTTGGAGAGTTACAAAAAAACAACAAGGAAAAACTCATTCATCGCTGTTGCTAATGGCACTGGTAGAATTATAAAGTAAATTCAAATCACTTTGTTGTTTTCAAAAAGTTATTTTATATTCCGACGACGCGTAAGTAGCGTTGCAAACTTCTCATGCATTGAGCGCTATGTAGGAGCGCACTGCTATTTATTAAAATGCTAAACTTGCTGTCGTTAAGTGAGTAATGGTAATAACCGCGCAACTGCAGATACTACGCATTTCAGGTTGGTGTGCAATAAAAAAATGCAAACATTTTTCCAAGGCACGCTATGAACATCTGACAAAGTTAGTAGAGCGTTAAAAATCGCTTAACACTCCAATTGAGAAATTCAATACAAAGAAACACCGCTGAAAGAGTAGTGCCTTAGGCGTAACGACCACATCATTATTTAACTTTTTCCGCTTTCTGTTGGAAGCAATATTGCTTAAGGCGAAGGAAAGTTAAATAAAACAGCATACAGCAAAACTATTCGTCTTGCGCTTTTGCAATAATCGGATACGAGTTCATACAAGTCGTTTTAAAGACTAAGTAGCAAAATCGTCAAAGGTCGCTCATGACGCCTGCCTCATCTTGTAGTGAATAAAATGTTATCTTTATTATAAGTACTTTGCAGTAAATATCGACTACGCTTTGAACTAGTAATAAGCCAACAAAACGTTAAACCTTACAGCTATGCTACGAGAATTTTAAGGCAAATTGCAGAGCGTTTTCAAATTTTAGCCTTCGCTCAATCTTGCAATTAGAGACCAAGCCATGATTTGATACATGAAGGCGCTTTACATATTCATCTTTCCACGGCCTTTTCCCGTTCTGTGTACGTGCATCTATAAAAATCGAGCAAAAAAATTCCGCTAAGGAATGAATTAGCAAACGGTTTGGAAAAATCTTAGAAAAATGTACATAGCCTTTGGGTACTTCTAGTTCTATCGTCAGTGTGGTTTAAGGAGTGATACACCATCACAGCCTACACGCCCTATACAACACGCTGGCGACGGAACTAGAGGGTCTCAAAAGATACGTATATTGTTTTCTGTGACTTTTCACAAAGATTTACTCATTCATTCTTTAGTAGGGCTTTTGTTCTAGTGTTTTACAGGTACAAGCCGTGGAAGGATCAGTATGAAAACTTGTCACCCCTTTAACAGAAACCTAGTTTCTTTTTCTCCTGGTAAGGAAAGGCCTAACTTTTGGAACCTTTCCAATCCCTTTGTCAGCGTCGACTTTATCAATTATTATTTTTTGCTGAATGGGTTTTGGGACTCGTGTATCTACATTACGGCGATTACTCTAAGTATTCTGTGACAGTGAAGAGGTCTTACATTTTAGCTTTTACAACCACGTTATATTCGGGAAGAATTGCTTCTATCAAAGCTGTTTCCGTGAAAATGCCATGACACAAACATATCAGTAACTGCTATACTTTTTCATCCCTCGTCTCTTTACCATCTCGAGGCAACAGTTACTTTTTCAAAAGCAAAACAGTTTATTTGCATAGCCTGTTTATGATAAAAATACGTACGATGAGGATTGCGTATGAGTGTGCTCACTATATTTAACCTAAACAATGCGTTTCGGAAAGAAACTCCATATTTTTAAGCTCCATTTTGCCATTTAAATCTAGCACATTACGTAATGACTGTTTAAATGGATGCAGTACACAGAAGCGTTACATTTGATTTCATAAAAACAATATCCGTACTTTTGCCGAAAGAAATTTCAACTTTGTCATTCGGATGAATGGAGTACAAAATATCCACAGCTTAACTACATTTGAGAATTAAAAGAGATGATCAAGACATGACATTTAAACTTTTCAATCGTATCAACACAAACTGGAACAATTTATGGACAAAAAAAGTTTGCTTGCGAATTATCTTTCACCGTATCCTGCAACAAACCAGTCGGTGAAGAAAACAATTATTCTTAAGTCCTTTCTTATTCAGAAGAATTCAAGATTTCATATTGAAATTGTGCGGCCAAACAAGTTATTTCTTATACTGACTTTAACTGAATCATGATGATGGAGGATGAATACAATTACCCCTCAGGATGAACTAATTTTTGTTGGGCTTCCAAAATGTTCAGGTATATCTAAACCTTTTGTCGCTTTCCTTCATCTTTAATACCATTCTTAATTCTATACTCCTCCGTTCGTAGTCCTTTACTCATGAATAGAAAACTGGACAAGTTATGGGCACTGAGCAGAAGACGCTTCCATCATTCCACGTTATTTCAAGGGATGCGTTGATGAGACATTTTTAATGACAGACGAATTATTTCTCCAGCACTTGAAGTAGTATTCTTTGGGGATGGTTACCCCGTTTAGCAGTAACTGAATTCAAAACAGAGAAACACCGAATTTGGGTTGAAAGCCAAATCTCCCTTTTATTACTAGAAATAGCGAACAATACGTATCGAATGTCTACCGGTTCGTAGCTTTCAAAAGTTTACCAATTTGTTGAGGGTAAGTGGGTGCAATATTTGAAATGACGGCACACTCACAACTTCGTTGCTAGAACATATGATTATATTACTATCAGCATAACAGATTTCACTTTCCCTATGCTGATGAGAATTCACGTAAAACGTGCGATTTCGTTTTCCTTTTATGGCCGGAAAGATGGCAGTAAAAACACTGCGTTAAACTAAAGGCACTGAAACAAAGGAAAGAAACGAGAAGGAAGGATTTGTCTGTCAACAGCTATTTCAGTTCAACCGCGGTCAATGAATATCTCAAAATAGTTCACCGCGATCGGTGACGTTCGAATTAATACACTTGGGAAGGGCTTCATAAAAAGGACTATGAAAAGCTACTCTTGTAAGGATTGGAGCAATGAACGCTCAATAAGGTTGAACTTCGCCATATGGGACAACAACACAGGCAACTTCAAACCGCTAAAGCTGAAGGACCATTTGTAAAACATTAAAACGTGTCATGGTCGACAAAGGCGCATACGTATTGATCTCCAAAGGGTGCGCGGGTTAATCTTGCGTGCAGTCGACGAGACTGGTGAAATTCTCACGATCAATTGCAATTTTGAAAACGTATTTACTTGTTCAATTCTTCATGAACAGGTTTCCAATGCACCAGAGCGCTACTTCAATGAGTTCAGGAAGTTTGATCGTGCACCAAAGCGACAGACTAGCAACGCTATGCCTTACGTCGGAATTCTTACGTTTATAAACTTCACTGAAACTACAACAACTGCTCCTGAATGACAGCATTACGCAAAACGACGGACTGCGACGAAAACATGTAATGGAATTTTGTGGGATCCTATAAGACGCTCCCAGTAAGACCATCTAGGATTTTGGGCTAAGAAGGTCAACGATACGCATTCAATACACCTTATTTAGCAAGACAAATCTAGTTAAGGTCGTTCGGTTGAAAAGCAAACGAAAATAGGCACGGCCGTTCGTGTTGAATGATCAACGACAACTTTCCAGCGTGGGCGTAGTTAACTTCACTGATGAAAGAACTTCTGTTTTAACCGTATCTCTACAGCGCTCAGCAACAAACACGAGTACTTTTGCCTCCACTGAGGTTAGTTACTTGACAAAGAATTTATTCTATCAAATTCTAAGAAACCTAAACATGGAAGCGCAAAGTGTAAAGTGAGTGCTTTTAGTACCGCCACGAATGAATATGCTTACGATATACAATCGGATGATGGAAATGGCGAGGTGGTAGAGGAGGCGGAAGCTCAGCTTTACGCGCTGCTTCAGAGCAGCAAGGTAAATCGTCTGGAATCTCCTCGTATATATGCTCTTCCTCGGGCTTACCAACCCTAGCTAGCACATGAAAGCTTCTGACCGGTGTCCGCAGCTGACGGCCTAACGAAAAAAAGGCTTTCCCGGTGGATCGCTTATTGGTTTGCTCATTGACTTCCTGCACTGATCCATTGCGGCAAGCCCAAAAGTCTGGGCTGGGTTTTACATCATCAATGTCCAATGAATCCCAAAGAACGACTTTAGCCGAAAGGAAGGTGTCATCATCGTCTTCACCGAAAAATCCCTCATCATCTACAACCTTAAGGCAGTGGACGCTATCCAAATCATAAAACTCTGCGTCACTGATGGAATGGTCTTCCGTTCTTTCACTGCCTACGCTGTACGTCGTCGAAGGGGCACTGCTATAACCAATGCTGCACTGGTCTTCAACCTGCTTGTCGTTCAGCGCCTCCAATGAGCGCCTACATTGCTCCTGGCGCATCTCCTTCGAGAGCAAAAGATGCTTATTTGAACTAATCGAGGTACCAAGTCCCAAGCGGTGCACGTGCTTCAACTGTAGCTTTTTTGAATTCTGCGGAAGCAAAATGAGTAAGGCAACTAAAATAATAAAGAAAAGCTAAAGCAGCGAACCCTTCTTAGCGTTCATCGCACGCACAGGACCACAAACACTGCCTTGGCATCAGACATCGAAGCGAAAAAGAAGTTGGCAGAATGAACCGACAACCATCAAAGAGGAGGCAAGTGAAAATGACAAGTACGATCGGAGTACAAGTAGCGCTGGTCAACCCTATCACAGTTTAGTGACAGGTCAATGCTGATGCATCTCTGACCGGTTTTGCTCGACGATGACAATTAGTGATCGCTTGGCACGAGCTACCCGAGGTCAGCTATTCCATCGACTTTGACCCTTTTCTGAGACGGATATTGTCGCACATGTCATTGTCAAGTCGACTTGGGATGGCGAGAAAGGCTAATGGAGAAACAAAGGGGCACCAACGACACTATTAAACTTGATACGGAAATCGAAAGCGGATTATCTCCTGCAAATTCCATTTCGTGAGAAAAAAGGCGCTGCCCGCCAATCTCCCAACCGGCTAAGTCCGTAATGCTTCGTCGGTACATAATGAACCAACACTTTCGCCAAGCTAACTCTCGGAACATTAAGAAAAAAATTGCGCCGACGACGTGCTGACCGTAATGACAAACTAGGCATTACGCAGGAAGAATGAAAAGCCACTCAACAACCTCTCTTATTGAGAAGTCAAAAGCAGGCAGTATCTATGTCGCTATTCAGAGCTTGTTCCATATATGGCGCCTGCAAACACGAGTGAATGCTATTTTCCGCAGAGGTGAAGGCTAATGGTAACAAAATGGCCTGCATTCAAGCTCAGCTACGCCTGGAGATGCGGTCAACCTAAGTTTGATGTCAAAAAAATGTCAGCACCCAACGCGAAGGGAAGGAGGGACGTGCGGTCCATTCAAGTAACCATAATGCTCGCCATCAATTGTTCTCCGGGTCGAACTGATAAGACGGGATGTGGGCGCCCACGCAATAAAAAATTGAGCGCTCAACTTCGTCCCAACTCCTTATCACCGAACCTAAGACGTTTCGCTCGACCATAAATTATGGCCATCCCTCCTGAATGACACATAATCTAGCAGCAATCGCTGCCAAAGAATTTATAGTTCACTCCTGCAAACTATGTCCACGTGAACAGCCTTAGCAACAATGGTTACTAAGGAATAGAGCAAAGCCACCAGCTGTATAGTCACATCGAACAGCAGCAAAATCTCCGCTGTCAAGCTGACACTGTTTGCAGAATTGTATTTACATATGTTGACCTAACGGACAAAAACCGTATCAACCCAACGTTCAGAGCAAACAGAATGCAGACAACCAATCCTTTGCGACTGAACCCTGGAAAAAGGCAAAAGAGCTGAAACGCCACGTTGGCACCTCAATCGTCGCTCGCAGGTGAGAAATACTAAAAGTTCGTGACGAACTACAGTAGTTTAAGATGGGCAGATAAGATGCACTAAGAGCTGAGTTATCATCAACAGCACGTCCAGCGAATTGGTGGCAAGGCGATGAATGGAATCGCGTCGAAACAAGATGACGAGGACTGAAGGTCATAAACAGTTGACGTTAGTGACCTGCGTTGGCTGCAGATTAAACGAAGAGCACTCAGCGACTGAAAATTGCGACACTGTGTCAACGGCCTTATTTGGCATTCTGCAGTGCAAATGGCAGCTGGTTATACTTTAGCTTTATAAATTCAACCTCAAACTAGGCAAAGTTGACACTACGACTGCACAGCAAGTCAAGCGGGCGAATTCAATTTCTACACAATGTTTTCATGGAGAAAAACTAAGAGCAAAGAAAATAAATTATCAGTATACGCTCTCCAGTTTCACCTCTTGTTAAAATATGGTGTTAAATCATCTGCAATTTTAAACATTGAACAGAGCGACTAAAGCTACGACCGAACTCGAGTTAACGATGCGTCAATTATTATATTACGTTTTGGTAGCAAAAATGTTTGAATGTTTTGCTACAATTTGACCTGCCCAACCTTGCTACCATACAACGATAACGTTTAACTCAAATAAGCATCTCATTCGCAGTTTTTATCAATCGGATTTGCATCTACGGAGGTAAACGTTCTTGCCCGGCTCTAACCTCTCATAAAAAAATTCTTAACATAGTCAGCTGCGTCATACGGAGCGTGATGAGCAAAAGTAACAGAGCGAAAAAAAGTTGTTATGAAAATTTCTGACGTAACTGAAAATTCAACGTCTGACAAGATGTAAGCACGTACCAAGTTCGAGCTAGGCAACTCGTGCTTAGGATCCAACGGAAAATTGACAAGCTAACAATGGTGCAATCGATTTTACCATCTCGTTCAATGGAGAATGTATGAATAAGTGATTTCTCAATGTCAATGGAAAAATGAAAAATGCACTTCCGGACGCGTTACATCCGTAATCAATCCTTGGACTAAAGGACTAATGACCAAGGCAAATCTGCAATAGTTATCCGCTTTTTGATTCGACTAGCACTATTACCTGGTTTCATTTTTGATAGCTGTGAAACTTAGCAGCTTATGCACATTAATGTAAAGAAATAATACCTACAATTATCTACGGCATATGCCACGCAATTACTAATAACGGTAAGTTTTAACCATAAACATTTACGAAAGCAAGAATTAACAGTTTTGAGAAGCGTACAGAAGTCTTACAAAATTAAATAGCAACAGATCATACATATTTGCCATGCGCGCCAAACCTTTTTCATGCAGATATTATTGGTAGGTATCTCTACTAGCCGATCAATACTGAGAAGAAATTGACCCTGTCATTAGGCTCGGCTCAGAAGGCCGTTTTCTCATTGACAGACGTGCTTAATTGAAAATCAACCTTATTTAAGAACAGCGTTTGTATCCAGTGTCGGCAATGGACAATAGCATGCCATAGATTTTTGCAGACAACAGCTAGTGATGGAAAAAGCAATTCTTAATGATTCTGTCCCGAACGTACCACCTTTCCGAAATGGTAGTTTTAAAAAACTCAGTTGCCTGATCAATAAAGACTGCTGCTTCATTATCGATTGCAGCAATATGTTCGCCCCACCACCCATTGAAGAACTGAATAAAGCTACGTTCAAATTCGAATATGTTTACTTTAACGATCATCCATCAAGCTGACATCGACTACGGCTTCAAAGTAAGCTTGCGCTATTTTTCTTCTTCGACATGTGAATTTAGACATTTTACTATTTGACGTACAAATGAGTTATAGCTTGAAATATTTGACAATTTACTTAAATCTCGCTTTCGACGACTGTTAAAGAGAGGAAAGCTGAATTTCGCGTCTAGAAAAAAAAACGCTAACTAATTAAGGTTCGCCTACAGTTTTATCAAAGAACATAAAGCACACAGTTTAAGCACATCTAATCATAGTAAAAAAGCAAATCTGCTTTCAAAAAAAAATTCATACACTTCAAGGGGACGCTAATCGATTTCCATTTCTAGGATGTTGCTCAGATCATAATTAGAAGTGTTATCGCTAACATTTCTAGTGAAAAGGTGTTGTTATGTTATGCCAAAAGGAGGTACTACGCAGGTAAATTGCGACGACAGCTTAATTTAAGCTTTGGTATACAGGCGATTTTCTCATCAATTATCTAACATTACACCAAGTACAAGTTGTGCATTCATGTGGGCACTTACTCGCTAATAATGGACGGACGACGGATATTTCCGTTTCTTTACCAGTAGCAACGCTTTTCAAGGTGAACGAATAGGACGAAAAATCCGCCGAACCCCTGTTCAAAACGAAAGCATTACTTGAGGAGTCAAACGACGCAGATGGAGCTGACCAAACCGATAGCTAGGAGGACGAATGCTATTTTCCGTACAAAGCTCTTTGCCGGACAAATGCAAAAGCATGTAGGCCATAAACTATGGAAAATTCACTAGAGAACTCTGTTCACTTCTGCAACACGAGATGCTGCGGCAGTGACGTCATTGCTATAAGACAAGCTGTAAGCAGAGCTTTCAACAAAAAAACCGTTAAGTCAGAAAAATGGACAGGTATGATACGGCAACAACCGCGAAAAACAGAAATTTAATAAGAGCACTTCTGAAGAGCAGTCCCATACGAGGATGGACGAAATGCTAAGTAGGAGCAGCTAACATGCAAAGCGCGATTCGGTTAATAAATAAACGGCCGAAGCATATTGCTACAGCAGGCGAAGCAGCAATTAAAACTCAAAGCGTGAAGAGATGTTCGGTTTAATTTGAGGATAGAAAATTTCCCCAAATATTTCCGCTCAAACATTGTTTATGGCCACGAACAGTTTCGGCGACATTTACTTCAAAACGACAACGTGTGCGCACAACATAATCTCTCTGAAAAGTAAGCAAAATAGTTTTACAACGTTTCCAAACAAAAAATAACCTACTATGGCCTCGCCTGACGATTGCGCATTTGTCTAACCGTATCTCGCAAGAATCGTGCTATTTCCAACGCTTTCAGAGCATCACCCAATGGCAACGACGCGGCCAGCTCGTCTACATTGCAAATCATGAAGGACTCTCCATTTAAATGCTAAGAAACATTAATCGTCAGCATAAACGCCGGTAAGAAGCTAAAAGACGCCTACGTATTTGAGCGCAATGGGAACAATAGTTCTCCCAAAGCCTTGAATTCTTGCCAGCCAAGTGCACAATTCAACGTGGCTCCAATTCAGCGGGTTGCTTTCGACTGGCGGCAAAGTAAAGTTCAAAACGTGACTTGGCTCGGAAATAAAGCGTGGAGCCACGGTACCGTTAACTGCCACGACGGGCGGCTTAACCCTACAAGCAGCAATTGTGTACTCGTCGGAAATTCAACCGCCACGTCAAATCAAGCTTAGCCAGGACAAATGCGGATGTGTTCACCGCAATGCTACTTACTCAGTTTTTTCCAAAGTTGGCACAACCGGTACAGCAGTAGCAATGACTACAGGTGCTACTGACTGTGTCTGCCTGGCTGAAGCTCTCATCCTGGACAACTGCCCTTCAGGGATGCTGGGATTTCTTCCGGCCAAAACATTGCCTTCCGGCCCGGCACCTGGACCTTGAGGAGCAGCTGCAACTTCCCGCTGCACTTCTTCAACCGTCATAGCAATGGCGTCAAGGGTGGTGGGTTTATCCTTTTTTCGGGAGGGCCCTCCTTGCTTGGAAAACAATATGCGACGTTTGTTCTTTGGTTGCCTTTTTACCACTGGTAATGCTCTTCTAGTTTCAGCGGAACATGACGGACAGCCTGAACAATCACCGTGCAGACCAGCTGAATTATATCGAATCGCAAGCGATGAGTTCTATTTGGCAAAGCAAAAATGAACAACAAGGATTCACGCAAGCTTTCCGCCAAAACTACGCTACTCTGCCATTGCCATTGCACAAACAGTGCTGAACATGGCTTTTTTAAAAGTCTTACGTAGCCCAATAATTCTTGCAAATGATTAACAGGCTTTAATATCACAAGAACAATGTTTGCAAAGCCCGCGTAGAACTGATACGTCATACCAAAAACTGCGTTGGCGCTTAGTCATCAAAAGCTTAATAAGATACTATACGAAACTTTACACTACTCTGATGAAAAAAGCAGAGAGCATGTAGCGAATGACACCGGGTCTGCCTCCGCAAACGACGGATTGATCCAGGAGGGTACCCAGGAGGATGTTGGACGTGTTGATATAAACAGCCCAAAACAATGCGCCCTGTGTCACGTGACTGGGCGCTGTTCTTGAAAACAGGGACGGTCAACTGCTTGACCTGACCTCACCCCGCAAAGACCGGGCTATAAAAGGAGGATGACAGACCGCGGAGAGGGATCGTGAACGTTAGCGGGATGTAGGAAGTTTGTCTGATCAGTCCAGTCATCGCGCTTATAATATTCATTTTGTTGGTGTACCCTAATGAAAGTTTGAACAAGACCTTTGCGTGCTAGCTGCCGCGCGGTGCGTATAAACTACAGACGCTACATTTCAAATCCAGCCACTTTTCAGGTTCTCAAAAAGCTAAATCGCTTAAGGGTGGATTATAGTGATCGAACACTTTCATGCGAGTAGTTGGAGTTCAAATCGATTACGAACAGCGTTCTGCTGCGAGGGTAACTTGAATGAAAGCAAAATTCAACCTGCTGCCATAACAGAAGCAACAAAGTAAACAGCAGCACAGAGAACTTGTTGAAACTGAATGACAGAGCGCAGTATTGGTTAGACAGTGATGAACGGTAATGCAACATCTCATAAAGCAGCTGCAAAAATGCTAGCAGTAGAAAGATCCCTTACACGGTGCGTATACCTCCGCCTTCTTAAGAGATTATCTTAGATATAAAACTGGAAAACTGGAACGCTATTTCCCAATTGGAGTGGAAAACTTGCTGCATCGTTGTAATCTTCCAACAACGAACATTTGGCCTGCCAAGATTGATTTTAACGGCAACATCAAATCGATCCAAACAACACAGAAGATTCATGGCTATGTGTTAGCGCACGCAGCTCACGAAAGACATTTCCAAGTTCTTTGTCTGATTACTCATTATGTTTTGTAATGCAACATCGTGCTAGCGACAAGCTGGAGATTAATGACTTGCTTAGAGACACATAAAAGAACTATCAAAAGGAAATGAATAAATGAAAAACTATTCACCAAGCTAACAGTAAAAAAAAGCTCACTACCCTCTGACCACTAAACGCAACAAAGCGGCTGTCGTACATTTCGTCTGCGCATCAAGACAGAATGAGCTTGATTTTTGATTATCATGAAGTTTAACCGGAAAGGACGCCAAATCGTTTTTTTTTTTGTTATAACCTACCCTGCTGCAGTTGCTTGAGCTGAATGGGACATTTGAATACAACTTGGCACGCCGAATAAAAGAGCAAGACATTTTCATGCCATACCTTTTGGAAACAAAAATATGGAGGGGAAAGAACTGGCACTCCCCAAGGATGAAACACATTGTTCGAAAAGAGAGAAATATTACTTGAGGACTACCGAAGGCCTAACAACGTTTTGCCAGCTTGAAACTAAACTTTGGCGGGTGGAGTTCGTAACCGTTACTTCGCAAAGTTTTGTTGCAATGCCACTCTGCCTAGACTTCTTCGTAGTTTTTGCGTGAAGGGAATAGTTGGAGGGTGATCGAAAAGTTAAAAAACAAACAGGCAGCAAATTATTGACCAATTGCGAGCAGTGCCTCAAGGGCCTATTAGCCTAGCTAACAATGGGAGTAAAGTGGCTTCATGAATCTACGGTATCTCAGCCATTATAGAAGGTTCGATTAGTCGACTTTGAATTAACAGATGCTCCAATTGCAAGACAATTGCAATTGCCCTTAAAAACTCTATCTTTACAAGTTAGTGCATGGGATGATTTAGGTTAATTGGGCAAAATAGCTAAAGGTGATTATTGATTCGTGCGCTATGACTGCGTTTAGTTAAAAAAATACATACTGTGCCGAAGTCCAGATTTATCGGTACATTTGAGCGGGCAGCCTGCGGACCCAAGCTCGCTTAGGCTGAACGTCGAACAGCAGGCACCAAGCAAGACGGATATATGGTACAAGAAATTGGGCACGTGCCGGGCGTCATCACAAACAACCAATTCAACAAGACGCTGTCCATTAGCATAATTCGCCTTTATCTAAGCAAAAGGGAATCTGTAAGTTTTTCTAAACAACATCTCCGCAGCACTTACCGGAAGCACCTTATTTGAAGGACAAAACTGACTAAAGGACGCATAAAAAGCGCGGCACAAAGGCGCAGGACGGTGGACCGATGCCAAAATAATTTTAAATAAATAGCCGAGCACCTTAGCTGCGGGTCCGGGTCCCAAAACGCTGGGATACTTTTGTAGCACCGTTCTGCACAAGTGGGGGCCCAGCGAACAGCCAACGTTCACGTAGACCGTTACAAGCGAACAGTCAGCTGAAACAGTAACTTTCAAGAGATTTCGCCATGACAGAAGGAACCCAAGCATTACGCGGCTTTAATGGAGAAGGTATTTTCTGGTAGACGTTCAGTGGAGCGTCGACCGCGGCACTCCAACCGCACGGATAGAGATCAGTACAATCGTTCATGTCGAAAATGCGATGTCGTTGTGGGCCAAAGTAGTCCGACTGAACCCAGACGAAAGGCGGACTAACTCTGATCACGATTCCCAAAGCGAACTCGTCTACTGCACCCGTTCCAACAGCCACTTCAACGTAATGACCCGCGCGCCATGGACGACTTTCCACCGTCTACGAAGAAAACTATGTTTACACCGACTGACCCGGCGGCACTAGCCCTTCACAGTTACATTATCAAAAAAGGTCGAACGACAATTCTTTACATGTCGCCTTCTTTCAAAGAAAGTCCAATTGAACTTCCCCTCCTTTCCTAAACGGATATGATTTTTCGCGCACCATCCCATCGGTGCAAAGCCAGTTGATCGCCTGTGCAGTTTAAATCTTTGAGTATTCGGCGGTTGATTGTCAAGCACAGTATCGGTAAACAGCTGAACCACAAAATAATAATTATTCAGGACGTTCACAACTTCGGCCGGATAGAATGCGTCCCGATCAACGGGATGCAACACTTCTAAGTAATAACCGCTTTTCAGGCCGTGTCTCTCCAACTGCATGCAGACCTGTAGCAACGATAACTTCATCAGAACACGATAAAACAAGTGACGTCAAGCTGACCTCGAAAGGTTTGCTAGGTACAGAATTTCTAACTGCATTTTCAACTAGGATGCTGTCTTTCGTATTCATCCATCTTGAGCACATACACTGCAGTCTCATGGAAGAATTGTGAACAGGAAACAACGAGCACGCACATTTATACTGCCATCCATACTCCGCGCTCATTTCATTGATGGCGGAAGCTGGAATAATTCGGCGGGAAAAGCATGACAACCAAAAAGCATTAGCAGGGAGACAGCCAACGGGCTGTAAGAGCAATCGGCCATGGACGAAACGCAAGATTTGAGCAGGCCAAAAGTTGCCAGGCTCGACGGGGCTTTCTACTGCCACGTATCGCTTCGGCTCAAAGAATTCGCAAGGGACAAACATCCTGCTTCGAAAAGCAACACCGTCTTCTGGCTGTGAACTGGACCAACTGGTCCCGTCACTCGGCTTTTTTTGGTCCTCCAACTCGGACAGCAAATGGTCACTGAAATCTAAAATAGGAACACCTAAATTCGTCAAATGAAAGACTGGATTGTCGCCTAGCACCAAAACTGCCTATTTTTCTGCCCAATGGAATTTTGGTGAACTTGCACCACGCTTGCGATCTAAGTATCACCGAAGAGAAACCATCGACAACGAAGACACTGTATGGCTCCGTGCTCAAGTATGGGAGAATCAAGGCATTGGCGCCGTCGCTGCGTAATACTATAGCAGGCCACCAGCTGACCGGTTCTTTGGTAACTTCATCCAGTTGAACCAACGCGCTTCTACGATCATCCGATTGCAACGCTAGTATATGCTGCAAGGCATGCTTCGGCACCGACGACAAGCCCAAACCGCTTGCGAAGTCTTCCCAATTCCAATCGCATTTTACCGCTTAAATAAATACATTTTGTTTTCGTATGTTTTTTCGGACATCTTTATTTCGCCGCACGTAAGGTTTGCTCTAGCGATAAATAATTGAATATGAACTTTTGAGACTATGATCAGGTGGAAAACAACGAAATTACCATCTAGAAGAAACTTTGCAACAACTTTGCCTACCGTAATAAGATAATCAAGTAGTTACATAAATAAAGTCACCCTTTTCGATACATCGATATAAATAACAAACTACCCCTTATTGCGATTACGGCTGAAACCAATTATTATTAAAGAATATGAGCGTCGCACTGACCGACAATATATACAACGCCGCTATACAGTGCGCTACTCAATGCGCCCTCTACCGATTGCACATTGCGCATCGCGACGATTGGACAAATGTTTGAAGGGTACGAGAGGGTGAATGCTGGCCAACCAGCATCGATTTTTCTACGGCTATATTCTTGATCAAGATCAAGTAAATCTGAAACACCTACCCTCGATTGAAGTTAACATGTCATCACCGCTCGGAACGAATACACGCAACCGGCCGCCTGTTACCAGAAAAAGCTTACTATAGGCAGAAGATAACGTGCACTGTGATACTGTAATTTCGAAAGCGATCTTCACGCTTTCCTGTTTTTATTATGTCACGATGCGTCAAATGCGCGTCAAGCGCAGAAAAAGGAGGCTTGTTTCAAGTAAAATTAACTATTTTTTTGGAAAAAACTTAAATATGACTTATCATTAGAGTGCAGCGAGAAACCAGTGCTTGAACAAACAACTATTGCATTAATATTAACATGACCTGTTCGCTCGATGCGTCGACGACGTTTGTATTGCCATTACCAATTATCGAAATATTAACGAAAAAGGTTAAAACACAACAAAATTAGTTAACGCATTTAATGCACTATTCGCATTAATTTGGAAATGTTGAGAATAGCTGACGCAAAGAACGAGTTACGATGAGGCGAGCTACTATAGCGCAGTTCGTCGCCTGCTCGCGGGCAGCGAGCACGACCTATTGACGAAATGTACGACAGCAGCGATACGCCGCCCGTAAAACTGCACGTTCTGAATAACTGTCGCAACAGAGTCGACAATACTTACCTTCATTCGATTTGGCTTCGTCGCTCATGACCGTTCGACTACGCAGGCGCTGCTTGACTAGAACGACCGCTTGGACTAAGCGTCGCGAGCCCAAACGTCGTAAGCGAACGAATTGTAATATTACAGTAGTTTATTTACATGACTTAAAGATCAGCAGGTACACTAAACTTCGAGATTTTCCCTCGCAACTGTTCAACTGCTGCTGCAATCCAGTAAATGCTCCTGTTGCCATTCAGTAGAGATCAGCCCATTTTAGATTGCTGTATACGTAGGTAAAATTGCCCACCACGTCGGCTACTAGAATCGTTTGACGAAGACGTCAGCCTCGCTTCGTTCAAAATGCTCATCGCTACTATCGTTTTGCGTTTAAAACTTTAATTATTTTTATTTTCAGATTCCGTGTTTTTAAGGATAACTGCTTTTTTTATTGCGCTCGGTAGGCGTTGTTTACTGTAGATTGCTTCGAGTTGACTTGCTTGCGCATCTGTTTATTTCAAAGTAGTTTTGTTCAGCCTTTACCAAGACTAAGGTTTTCACCAGTTGAATAAAGTATCAACACGCGTTCGCAAGGCGTTGAAACAATTGGAAAGAAGCAATTCCATCCGTGGCTGATCGCCTACTCCATTCTTGCTTGCACATGCGTAACAACTCACATACTCATTCAAGACGTAACTGCCGCTTTGAGCACTTCCAACTTCTGTGATACCAATTGAAGTGACTGCAGACGTCACAATACTGTGAAAAAGACATGCGCTTACGTCGAGTTTGATCATGTCAGCCATTGGCAATTTCTCATTACGAGCTAACGCGGTCTCAACTACCAGTGCCAACATCGCAAATCATGTTTCTTCCGCTGTAAATCCAACTTCAATCCGATGTTTAAAGCGCGTCGTCAAAGTTGCCCTTTCATCGCTCCGCAAAAATGTGTTAATGGCGGACTGTAGTTCTAAAGAAGTTATGCACTTGCAAGTGCTCACATCCATACATGTTCTGTTGGCTTTTGCACTTCCATTAAGCAATCTGAACAATCATTTCACTATTGCTAATTGAAAAGATGGACATTAGTAAACTCAGTTCCGGATAGGTCGGACGCAATTTGCATTGATCAATCGAATGAGCCAAAATGTTAGCGCGGGAATACGGTTAGTACACTTCTCAAGACGATAAGCAAAGGATTAAGCTTACGGATAAGTGAAGTGAAGACAATTTAAAAATAGGTGGTGCCTGCGAATCAAGAAGAAAAAACACTTTTGAAAACCAAAGCGCGTCTGCGGTAGGTCCAACTTCGCTGCGCTCGCTCGCTATGCAAGTCTGACTGGAGCTGCTTTGAAGAAGATCAATTTTATTTTACAAAAACAAACGTACAATCAAAGAACTGAAGTTAAAAATGAACGTTGCTAATGAATTGCCGAGAAGGGAAATAGATTTCTGTCCGAATGGCCAACTTCTTCCCGTCATGTCTATATATAGCAACGCTGATCTTTGGCTAACCGTATCGGACGCCGAGAGGGTCGATTGTAGGCGTAAAATTAATTGGGCAATGGAGAATGGCAATTTCGAAGCCTTAATGCCCCCGCAGAGAGGGAAACAATTCGTAAACATCGCTTGTTTTTAACTGATGCAAAAATGAAAATTTAGATAAGAATTTCGTGACTGAAAGCGCAAATGTCATGCTAACAGCATATCCTCAGTCTATGGGATTTAGGAAACCAATGATCAGATTTTTTTAAAATCACATTGAGCTTCTTACATAAAAAGCAAATCAATGTAAACGTGCGAATGGATGATGAAGTAATGGGAACAGTTGTTTATTTTCCATACCTACGCATTTCGCTGTTCAACGCGTACAAGAAGCAGACGGCCTTAGAACAACACTTAACCGCTTTGCAATAGGCCAACGTCGTCTAGACGAGTGCATTTCCGAACAACGGCTCTTTCGCGCCTCTTCTAACAATCCTATTTCCGATGGGAAAGGTGTTAACAGTTATGTAAACCAAAGTTAAACATGGATATTAAATACGGGAATATGGCAGCATTCTTCGCTGCGGCAATGGCACTCATTCTTCCACACGCCCCAGAAGAGTTTATATTTACGAAAGGCCTGCACCTTATAACCAATGAACTGACCAATCGTTGGTAAGCAAATTGGTCCTGCTTCAGGCGAACCGCTTGAAAAACAGACTTAAGCAAGCAATAACGTGACATGGAAAGTTCACATGTTAGCGGTCACCGGTTCAGCGTGACAAAGCATTCTGCTGCCCACGCAATTCGTCGGCAAAGTGATAATAAGCTTCTCTGTCTACTCCTCGGCGCAACATGACTTCCTTTTTCACAGAAGAATCAACGGCGCCATCTAGAGCAAACAGCAAGCTGGACTAAAAAGCATCATGAAACTTGCCGGCAGTGCAATGCGTTTCAGTTGAGACAAAACAACACGTGAAAAGCTTTTTTTCAAACCGCGAACCTATTTCCATAACCTCCTTTTTCAAACGGCCTAACTTACGTATACGTTAACCGGCTAACGAGACGCATAAGCTCAGTCGTCTCGGAAGTGGCAGTATTTGAATTTTCCGTCATCACTTAATCAGACTCGACTAAACAAAAACAGCAAACTGAGCTAAAAAGGAGAAACGCTCCACCAAAGACATTTCGCGGGTTCATCGCCGGAGGCGTTTCCTTGCTGGATATTTACATGTTCAGCCACTTGCCAACAATTTCAACATCATTAACAACTTGTGCATTCATTAGTTCCTCCATCCGTTAACTATATTTACCATATTGGCAAACGCAATGAAGAGAGTTGCATCCAAGCTTCTAGTTGAAAGTTATCACCAAAAACTTTATCCAGCAAAACAATAGAGGCAAAACACTTTAACATGCCTGCAAGGGTTATGTTTCCAAATGTCTGTTCTTTTACACGAGATCTTCACTTAAATTTGAAGCAAACGCTTCAAAGCGTACAATCCAAAAAAGGTGAAGCGCACGAGGGCTTCAGTAAGTGTAGAAAAGATCATAGCAAACAGCTTGCCTTTTTGATTTAGATAAGCTCAGAGAGCAGGCTAATATGGAAAAAAATTAAAAACAAGCTTTAATTTTAAAAAATCTTCATGCCGTCGGTGACGCTTCTAAAGAATCTATTTCTCAATGATTGCAACATAATGCGACGTTTTTCAGTGGGCCACTTAATTTTCGGAAAAGGAAAATATTCACACGTTACAAAACTGCCGAGCGTCATTCCTAAAAACATAGTAACCCAAATTCCGGAAAGGTCGCAGCAAGTCAGCAATAAGCTATTGCTTTAACGTTAGCTTGTTGCAGTCAAAATTGCAAGTTTTTCAGGAGGACTACAAGGAGTGACGCAGTTGTTGTCCTTTACGCATGGAAAACACATTTTTTCATTCTATTTTACGTGACAAATTCAAACACGGGTTGAAAGCAGCTTGGGCTTGCCACAGTCTAGTTAAGTTTTAAGGTTAACGCGTCTCTATGAAATGCCCGGTACATTTTTGGTTTCGAAGCTTTCATCAGGGAAGGGAGATACGTCCAAAACGTGGTGACCAGCAATTGGCCTCATTACACGACGAAGTTTTAAAGGAAACCGTAGAACAGCAGACAAATACGCAAATTAGCAGACAGGCTGAGAGTCCGTAACTAAACGAACTGCAGGCATATGACCCAAATCGAGAAGGTAAAAAAGCTTTCGAAATCGATTCAGCGTGAAAGCTGAAAAAGAAGAGGCTCAATGCGTGCCTCGATCTATTGCTGCGTCTTGCGGAAATGCCTTTTTGGACTGAGTTATAACATGCAATAACAAGTTGCGTCTTTACTACAATGGCAAGCTCAGATCCCTGTGGCTAGATAAGTATAAAACTCAAAGAGCTTTACCTAAACCGAATCTTCAAATGAAATTGGTGTTCGCATCCGTAGGGTTGCAAAGGGAGTGGTTAACTATCGGTTTTTCAAGCCTAGCAAAAGCATTATAGCAGACACTCCTTGCCATGTCCAAAAACTGCAAAAAATCTGTCCTGCTTCAGCCAGTTGAAAACGAGCGCTGCTTGCTTTCCCACGACAACGACCGCCGCATACAAACAAGAAATTGCAAGTGTTGGAAACCCTTCGTCATCCACCACGTTCACCGGAACTTTCCCGAACTCTCGGATTAAATATGCCCGAGTAAGAGTACCATGATAAGTCATCGCTGGAAGATGACTTCTCGCTAATTTCCGAATTCCCATAGTGAAGATTTTTGCCTTAACGTCGTAAATTCTCTCCCACTACTTAGAAACAATGTGTTTTTTCCAGTGGTGCATATTTTGATTAATAAAGTTAACGTTCAGTTGAAAAACGCTCAGGAAAGCATAGCGCCCAAAAATTACAACTTTGGTTGAGACTGCATCAACCCGTTACCCCAGTAAGGATCAATAAGGTGCCCGCGCTATAATAACCAATAACTTAGAAAAGTACAATGCTCCGCTACTGTTTACATGGCAAAAATATTTTGCACACTTTTATCCAAGATGAATCTTTGATTTTTTTCGCTCACATGCATTGCATAGTGCTACTGAAAAAACCTACGCCATTAATGTTAATAATTAGCAGGTAGCCTAATAACGGAAATTACTTAATAAAAAACAACTAACTGCATACAAAGACGATATAGCGAGCTATCTGCGCTCTTTATGTTAAGAAAAAAGCTAACAGCAGGAAAACGATGCTACCTTAACTTACCTCAAATTTAAAATTCTTAAAATGTCGATGCTTCGCGCTAGTAAATAAATTAATCAAATATTCACTCTCTACAGACAACAAAAAATACTATTAACAATTATATCCCCACTAGGCAATAATAAATCAACTTTCGTTGCTTATGTTAATATTCCAATGCGTTTTGCTACTATTTCTTTAACAGGTCATCCAATCAATCTTCCCACATCACAAGAAAAGATAGTCGCGCAAGTTGACTACTTGAAAACAAGCTACTTTTGAAAGCTACAAAATTTCAAGACTGCATGTCTTCAAGTAAAAACATTAATGACGGATGATTTGTGGCAGCTAAAAAGTAGCGACAAACCAGTTCGCATTTATGTAAGACTATTTCTTTCTTTTGAACAAGCCTATGGAGAAAAAAATATACGTTCGAGGATACGAACAGTTCAAGTCATATGCTTATGTTTTGTCGTCTCTACCTTCCTCTCAGTTAGGGTTCCTATCAACAAGTAAGTTCCGCTACATTTCATAAGCTTGCTTTGTTCATTTCGTGCATACGTAGTGGGACAAACAGGAAAAAAGTTATTACGATTAATGAAATGCGAATTCCTTTTTGACAAGTTAACAGGTGCCCGCAGTTTGTTCCGCATTTGCTTGATACAGCGATTGATGAACCTACGAAACTCAGCAAGTAATGAATGGCTGCGACAAGAAATGAAATCCACTTGGACTCTACGGGATTTTAAAGTCAAATAAAGTTAGCTGAAACTGTATCCCCAAAAAGTCGTTAAATTCATTGCCTCAACTTCAACAGTCGCCATTAAAGCCTTTGCCAAGTTGATTTGCATGCAACAACAGCAAAGCGCTTAAGCAATGCGGAACCTAAGGTTAGCCTAACCTAAAGGATATTGCTCGAAATGCATGCAAAGTTTGCACACGTCTTTAAAGACTTATCAAAAGCATCAATAGTTACACTAAGGACAAAACTTTTCTTAACAAAGCCGTAGATTTTCATTGCAAAATGCTTTATTATAGCGTTAACCCATTCATCGATTTCACCGCTGAGGGCGGATGACAGAGAAACTTGAAAGCTTTAGTTGGTTGTTTAAATTGAAAGATAAACAGGTTAACCGTATAATAAAACATTTTACTACGAAGTATCGGCAGCTGTTATTATTCAACCGGCAGCCAGAATTTACAAGGTATTTCTTCGCCCAGATTGTCAAAAAAGCGTAAAGCGAAGGAGCTCTATGGGCACCGCAAAGTCCGTATTTTTAAACAAAAATGAATTCGTTTCTTAGCGCGGCTCGTGAAGAATTCAAAAAACTGAGCACGAAAGGATGCCTCAAATGAAAAACAAAACATGATCGCACAGGCTACTGAATCAGTTTGGTTAAGTTTAATTGCAAAAACATATTTATCAAATATTGACAATTCGGTAGCCATTTACCTTATAATATTTTTAAAAAAAACCAGAAAACGGTGGTAGCAGATGGTAAGACTACTACATTGCGAGTGGTGGCACAAATGTTGCCTATTGCACTTGGAGATAAACAGAGCTGTCGAACTAACCGCTGTAGTTAATTTATTAGCTGTGCAAACTCGTCGAGAGAGAGAGACGTCAAATAAGGAGTTTGAGTATGAATTAACCTTCCAACAAAACTGTAGCAAGGTGAGGCAAACAACGAAAAAAATCACATGGAGTTGAAAGGAAAATTCAGACAGAGAATAAACGCAAAATACTATGGCTAAGCTATAAAAATTTGAATTGAACTTCAATTGTCCAACTGATAGTTTATCACATCTTCGTTAACCTTAGCGGCGTTAAGGTAAATGTCTTTCTGCTGACCTTAATGTTAGACACACTGTAAGCTGAAGATCGTAACGAAAACCTACGAATCTTCCACAACTCAATTCATACGAAAAGTAGTAAAGTTATCTTAGCACTGCTATGTTTCATTCGTGACCTTCAGCAATGACAAAAACGAAACAGGGCTGCTGCATTGGGGCTGAATAGAAATATCGCGCAGATAGGAAAGTTGTCAACCCTCTCGTCAAAATTTATTTTTTAAACCTGCTATATTCTTCCAGTGGTGAAACCGAGAACAGATCAAATCAGCAAACAGAGGATCAATTGTTGGAGAAAATACAAAGCAGCACGGTGCGCAGGAAAAAAAGTTCTCCATGCCAGCTTCGGAGAACTGAACTAAAACTGGATCTTAGGCTTTTTTCTCAGTCGACGATTTAATTGGTCGCTTGAGGGACAAACTGAATTGTGCTCATTTGTAAAAGACAAAAAGTGGACTAAAGAAAATTCTTAGCACTGGCCAACCAATACAGAAAAGCCAACACGTTCTAATCGGAAGGAATAGCTGCCAGCTAGAAAAAGAAGACATTTTGGACTTGAAAAACTGAACGTCAAATGAGGAATTAAAGGGTTGATAAATTGTTATGCACTGTGCGCCCATTAGTAGGCATGACGTTGGCGCTTTCTCTATTTATCGTATTCCCATTGCAGACGGCCTAATACTAGCGCAAGCGAGCAATCAAAATATAAACTATGTCATTGCGAAAAGCCAAGCACAATAAGAACGGAAAAAAGCAGCATAGCCGCACAATCAAATCTGCGCAAATCATCACTGCTGCGCACGGCAATTTTGCTTAGAAACTAGGTCAGCCACTGTAGCAACTAGTGCCACAGAAGAGATTTAAAAATCACATATGCTAAAAAAGCGGAAAATAAATATATTAGTTGCGTTTCCAATCGTCAAAGGATGATAAATGCCAAGAAAGCAAGCTAAACAACAATTGCAACAACATAATAACATATATATTAAGCTGGCTTTATTTGGACATTAAATACTAGAATGGATAAACAAAAGAGCCCAAGTAGCCAACAATGATTACTTGGTCGCTCAATGCGCTGAAACAAACTGAAGGAACAAGACTGACATCAATGCTTTCCTCTTAGCGTTTACAGGTATTATTAATAATATTTTAATGATTTGAATAACTCTGCTACGGATACGACACTAATTCAAAGAATACTTTAATGGAATTATCTACTTAGCGCTACTCATCTTTTACGCGACTATTTATTAATAGTTGAACCGCGAAAACGCGACTTCTTATTGAAAAAACAACTGCAGGCCTGAATGGAAGTACCCAAGCAACACCTGCTCGCAATTAACATGCTGTAAACAAAACACAGCTTGACGCATTTACTACTACTCACGAAACTCCAACAGAAATGGTAAGCTAAGCGAAAAGGGTCAAGGTTGCAGGACGCCTTGCGCGACGAAGAAAAAACGAATTGACGCGCGGTAAGAACCTATGTATATAAACGTTATGGAGTTGCAGCTATATGCTCTTCCGTAGGCGCTCTCAATAAAGATGGACAAACTACTGGCCATTTGATGCTTCTAACGGAACAGATTTCGTGAGTTGGTAAAGTCTGCTCAATTTTAAGAGATCCATTTGAAAACCGCGCAGCATTTGCACTATTGTGCAATTTTACGTTTCAGTAATCGATGCGCACTGTAGAACACTTTTGGCGATAGCGATATTGTCGCAACGTTGGATACCAGCTAATCAAAAAGATACTTGTGTTACTGAAGGGGCATTGCGACGATGCCAGGCGATGACCGATACGAACCTTGTTTCGAGGTAGGTGCGCGTGAAACTGGCCTCACTTGAAAATTGAAGTTCATTCAGTGATAGTCGAATTAATCGAATGACCATTAGAGGACGAAGCCGCTAGCGCGTGCGGTCAATGGCAACGAGAGACCCATTAACCAACGGAATGGATCAGCGCCAACGCCTATTTCCTCCGGAACATTAACAAACGCCGAAAGGCAACAATCAAGCATTCCGAAGCAGACTATTGTTGCCAGCCGAAAGCGAGATGCAGCCGGAAATGCGCAACTGTTGTGTACTCAATTTTGCCAGCACAGTTCATGGTTATTGAACCGTAGCGCTGTTGTGAAGCGAATCGGAAGTAGCCACCAAAGCTATGTTCATTCATAAAACCATTGCCGTTACCATCATCTTGCACCTACCGGATGGTTACGTCTTAGTCTGCGCAAGTATCCCACAGATGGACGACATCAATCATTAAGGCCTTTCGCTAGAAGCGCGGCAACCAACTGACTGATAGGTATGCGTTTTCCTTTCTTTTGATTGTACTAGAATGGACACACAATAGCCCCTGTCAAATTGGTGGCCAATTAAACTACGTTTGGTGATCTAAGAAAGAAGCAGCAGAAAAAGTAGGAAAGTTGAGCACGCGTGGACATTCCCTCAGGAGATTTATAAAAACGGGTTGCCGCGCGTGAATCCAAACTCCCTTATTCTTATGCAACCGCGTGTCCCTATTTTACCAGCTTATCCACTTCAAAACATAAACGCATGTTAGTCTGAAGTTCTCTTCTACCGCCGAGCTCATCAATCACATTATTCTGTAAGGTCTCGTGCAGAATTCAAGCGACTGATACAGGCCAAAACCAGAAGAACTAAAGGCCTCGTTGCGACCACTCGAATAACGAGCCATAATATCACTCTCATCAAGAAGGGAAGTTTTAGTTGCTACAGCCTTGGCAGAGTCATGAATGTAAGTTGTACAAGTAACCTTGGCGTGTGCCGCATTGTCCACACCTCTTGACATCGCATATTTAACGGTCACGTAGAAACGCTATCTTAGATAAGTGCTTTTTCCTTGCGGCTAAGAGGTTAACGGGAAAGTTCCTTAAGAGGTCATTCTACAAGGGCAGACGCCCTCCCTTTCTCATTTTCATTAAAACGGCACACCGATCGCATAATGGGATTTCACTTCTAGCTAATGGTTACGCTGTTGGTTGTTCTCACCTGCATGATCGCCGTTGTTTCGACTCTTCCACACTGCACAAGAACAAGTGTGATAACGGGCCAGATCCGATCTGTACACTTAGATGCAGCTACGGTCAGTGTTACAATGGCAGCTCAAGTTCAGCTTGGCCTAGACGAGACGGCATGTTTTTTCGTTGAAGTAGATGAAGCCGAATTGCCAACACCGAACAATGATAGCAGCACGAGAGATATCTACAACACAACTATAATGCACGCAATACATTACGAGAAAGCGCATCAGCTTTATCCCATACGGGAACAATATATTTTCGGTATACCTCAATTGTCGTCCGACTGCATTTGCGATTGCCCAGGAGGAGACGACCACTGTTCCGTTGGATACAGTTACAAGAATTGCAGTTCGTCACAAGCTTTTTGCGTAAGAACATACCATGCTCATCAACCCGCAACTGGCTGTCAGCTGTCGGGAGAAGCGGACCTTTGTTGCGAAGTAACAGTGAAACCGTTGCGCAACTGGCGTTTTGACGCCGTATATCTTGGTCAGCCGCTTAACATAGCCAGATTCCGTTACTACATGCTCAGCAAACGGCAGCACAATTGGGAAATTATCAAGGAGGAACAATTCGAGGTTGTATAGTATCAGTAGAAACGCGAATAACGCCCGCTCATTTTAAGGCGATCACAACGCAACCCCAACGGATAGAATTAGAAAAGAATTCCATACAAGTACAGCTTAGCGGCGTCAGAGCTGCTTGGCAGCTCAAGGAAAGTATGTACTTTTACAAAACTGGCGACCAAGATTTGACGCTCCGACATGGAGTGCCCATAAATCGTTTTCACGAGCACAGCGTCAATAAGATCGGCTGGTTTCGCTGGCAAGAAGACAAGCAACGTTGGGACATCAGAAATGGACGCATCAAAATTCAGGCAGGCCATTTTTTGCATACCACGAATTGCCAACAGCAAGAATACTCGGAAACGTACAATGTCGATTTTTACGCGTCGACAGTTAAGAAAGAGGAGAGCAAGAACGACCAAGAGTCCGTGTTTCTAGGCCATCCCGTGACTAAATCCGAAAAATGGATCAGCAATATCCGACTTGTGGATCGAAGCGGTACGTCAAGACAAGTCCTCGTTGAACAGAACGAATCACCAGGCATTCAACTGACCATCAATTTTAATGAAACAACCAGTTTCACGCTCTACTACCATGGTTCCGAGATGGGTGATTTTACAGGCGTCGTCCAAATGGACTCAAAGTCGAATCGTTACCTGAACATCACAATGTTCAAAGCAAAAGGAACGCTCATTGGTGAGGTGTTCGATTCGAACGTCGAAGACAAAATGGAATTCGCCTTTAGCAGCTACGTAGGTTGCGAGAGCATCAGGAACGTGTCGATCCTTATTGGGGTACCGGCCAGCGTGAACTCTTCGAAATGGATATGTCTGCATCCGTACGAAAAGGCGGATTTACGAAAATGCCGATGGATATCCTACAGCGCGGAACCGCTACCTCTGTTGGAGATGCCCCATGGATGGGTGCAAGCGCAAGGACACTGCGTCGACTGCAACCAGCTTTCGCCCAGCAATTTTTTGTCCTACTTGAACCCAGCCAACTGGGTTAAAGGTGTCAATGGATGGTCCGAAGCGTTGGCCGTGGGTCTCGAAGTCGCCTTCTACGGAGTAGTAGCACTTATAGTTATTGCGCTATGCAGGCGGCTTCTTTGTCCGGTAGTGGTATGGTCCGTCTGTTCTTCGTCCGGTTCGAAGAAGCATGCTCGCGAATCAACGTAATCACCGCCGGTGCCAATTAATTGAAGAAATCTATTTCAAACGGGAAAATGTGCGACAGATTTTGTTTCGGCGGACAAGCAATCCATCAAAAGCTGTTACAAGTATCCAACCGCCACAAAGGATGCATAAAGCCGTGGAATGTGCACAACCTGTCAGACATTAATGAAGACACAAAATTTTCGTTCTGGAATCTGTCCAGCCAGCCAGCTGCATTCAAAGTCTTTCTTCGCTAACTCGAATTATTCTTGGCTAATTAAATTTTTTTGTTCAATTTGAAATGTAGATTCACAACTTTCTTCAGCCTAAGTAAGAAACAACGGTATACGAAGAATGTTGAAAGGACATACCGTTCTCCCGCGCAAGCGATACATCTGAGTAAAAATAATGGCAACAGCTAGTTATTGTTATAGGAAAAACTCTACGGTATATACACCGTTAACTGGCTTTACTTTCGCGGCATTAATTTGCTCAGTGCCAAACGTTTCACTCTATCCTGGCTGAAAGCTCTTTCAACAAAAACTCGAAAATTTAGTAAATTGTAGCCTCACCGAAAGATCGGCAACAATAAAATAAGACCACTTTTAGGCCAGCATGTTCTAACAGTCTTCCTTGATTGATCTTTCAAAATAAAGGGCTGAAGCCGTTTAAGTCGTTCAAAGCTTGGAAAGATCACAAGCGTACGCATTTTAAGAGAGAAAAATACGCTTTTCACGTGCGGGAAGTCTTCCCATAATTTTTTGGAACATATCTGCGAACAATGTTGTTGGAATATGTTAAACTAGCACGACTCTAGAACCTGAACTTCAAATTCCAGCGTACTGTGCTAGTCAAGATTTTTCCTGACGCACTTATCTCACGTTGTAAGCCTAAAAAGCGTAATAAATTTAAAGGCACAACTTCTTACTCGCAGCAGCAGCGAGACTTACCAATGCAATGCTGCAGCAAGCCACTGTTAGAACCTTCGAATGATTTCAGTATTTGCTTCCCGTGAGCATTTTGGGGAAGTTGCAAAAAACTTTAGATCGAAATAAGCGATTTAGACAATAATGCTTGTTCGGAAGATCACACTCGGAACGGCTTCTTAAAGCGGGAGCAGTTCTAAATTACTGAATAAGCTGGTAGCGAAACAAAATCCATTGAAAAAGGCTTTGGTGGCTCGACTTTGCCAAACTGTTGTTCCATTTCGAATATTTTTTCCGGAAAACACCGAGATTGCTTTCCCGCATTAATCGGTTATAACCAGCTGCCACCGCGGAAGACGCAATTGCATATTGATATTTGTTTTCAGGATAGTAGTACAGTGCGATTACATTGCGTTTTGCCATTTCGCCCGAATCACTGCTTTACTGACGTCCTGATGATGCATTGAAATAGCAAAAAATCATTTCAACAGATACACAGCACGTCAGGAGTCTCGCGCGATTACAATGCAAAAACAGAACGTTTTCAGCGATTCACCTGCACAGATTTATTTGGGTTTACCATTGAAGAGTTTAGCACCATTTTCAACACCAGTGAAGGGTTTAGCATCACTGTTGCTCGTTGTAAGTTCGAAGGGACGAATTAATTGGGATCTTATCTCTTAGTCACTCTACCGTCTGAGAAATGCAGGTTCCTTTCTGGCAAGCGTGCCTTTAAATTGTTGTGCCTTTACTTGAGAGCACGTCAACCACCTTTTTACACTTTTACCAAAACGCAAGCCTTACGTTTAGACTTAGGCTTGGGTAAGGGCAGGACAGGATGACTAGCAAAATTACAGTATGATGGTGAGGCGCGAAGACACTGCGTCGACTGCAACCAGCTTTCGCCCGGCAGTTTTTTGTACTACAACATACTTGAACCCAGCCAACCGACAGGAAACAAAATTTGAACAATTTTTACGAGCTCGATATGCCAATATGATTGAAGGTTATGCTAACACAAAAATTTGCATGTTCTTTTTACATCTAATCTAAGGAAGCAATGGATCTCAGAGAATAACCAGGATAAGAATTCCCTTGATCAGGCACACATGCAGTCGTGAAACTGATGAAAGAAAAACGAATATGCATTATTGATACTTACCATATTTACTGACAAAAAATGTGAAGTTGTCGGGCTTCGTAAAAAGTCTTTAATAATCTTTCACGCAGCAATTAATAGTTTTATCTTAACGACAGTCGGTTATTTCGTCAGCCAAAACAGTAGGTACCATGTTCATATTATTCGAATCGCGTTAGTACTTTCCCCTTCCTACCGTTGAAGCTTTAGATTCAGTTTTGCTCTGCGACCTCATTGATATTTCGCTTGTATTTTTACTTTTGCTTTTTGAAGATTTCTTCTTCTTAAACCACCGCTTGATGGACTGAAATTTCGTACCTGATTATACTTCAGAGCGAGGGTAACCTCAGCGGTTGAGCCAATTGTTTGGCTTTGCATGTGAAGCTCAAGGTTTATCCGTTAGCTATTCTTTGTCTACAACTTTTGAAAAGAAATCAAATCCCACTTACAAAGCTAAATTCGTAAGTAACCGACCCCAAAGACCTGTAGGTGATGGTGGTTTGAGAATAATTCTCCCCTTTCTACACTGATGACTGGCACGGCAATAAATTCTTACCTTTTGCTGCTTTACGAGGAACAAAATACATGCAAACAACATGCCGGCGATGATCCATATGAATGCATAGTTAGGTTCTAAAGTAAAATAATTTATTAGCGTTTATTGTCACATGAACTAAGCGCACCCTCTTCCTGTTTTTCTGGTGGCTTCGGTTTGCTCTTTTTTGCTTTTCCGGAATCCACTCCAGTATCTGTGTCAGTTTGAGTCTCATCGGTGTCGCTTGGTTCGGCAGGGGGAGGAGGGTTCTGGTCCGGTTGAGCGGGAGGATCAGTCTTCTCCTGTGGAGGGGTAGCTGCGTTTTCTCCACCCTTGTTTTCACTACCGGCGGCTGCAGTATTGTTGCCACCCTGTCGTTTATGTCTCCTCGATTCCTTTTCGTTACAACTTCCCAGGTTGATATTCACAAGCTGAGTACAGCAGGCGCTACTACGCGTTATGTTCTCTAAACCGCAAGAAGTTTCAACGCTGCGATTTTCAGGCCTAAGGCGGTAGCTGATAGCCGGTCCGCAAGTTGCCGTTTGCACCCAAGAGGTCCACTGCGTCGCCTCACAGGGGTTACAGGTGCACTGAAGGGCCGGGCACACGCCAGCTGCTGCGGAAGGCCATTTGTAAGCTGCAGGTTCGCATATGTCTCCTAGGTGCCTATATGTACAAGGCTTTTCGATTTCGCAAGTTATTTCGACGTCACACTCGCACAGAAAAGCTTTCCATGGCCGTGAATCTTTGCACTGATAATAAGAAAGTGCAGAAGGAGCTTTTTCTTTGTTGTAACGGATACAGAGAGGCTCGATTGTCTTCGATACAATAGCTAGTTTATGCTTCTTGTTTTGAAAGGTACTGATAATGTCGTGGAACGTCTTTTCAATAGCTTCCCAATTGCTTTTCCTGTTTCGTCTTCTGCCAATCAAAATTAGGTCTTCCCGAGGTAATAAGACCACATTCTGTATTGTCTCAAGTCGCGCAAGGCGCCCGGCATTGCATCGCTTTCGACATACGCTGTCAGTCGTCACAGCAGCGTTTGAGTTCCGGTTCTGCTTTAGCAAATAATCTATTTCGCTGTTTCTTCTCAACAGCTTTAGACAGCGAACCAAAGTAGGACCGCCATTAACGCTCGGCTTTACAATCCGGACGAATTCGCAATCTTCAGTTTTACACGCCGCAAAGGCAAGGACAATTCCAATCCATACTGCTACGGCCAAACGAACATGCATCGCTCATAAACTATGTCGTAACGTGATATTTTGGTGGCAAATTATAAATCCTGAAAGGTAAAGATTTTGTTGGCGGGACCAGCGGAACAGCCAAGCTTACTGCGACGCTCAGCGACAATTGCATACAGCACAAATGGGGTAGTACTATTGAAAATCATCACCAATTTAAACCAAGATTACTTATGAGTTTAAAACTTGAAAAGTAAAATGCAGCTCCATTGTACCTAACTATCATTTTACCGTTCATCTCCAGTACGACGCAATAATACATCCGCAAAACGTAAAGCTATTGGTCATATATCAAAAAAAACAGGGCGCTCCGAAATGGTCAGCCATGTCGGTAACTCGTGAATGCGTGGCAAAAATTTACTTCTCAAGTCGGAAGACAATTTTTGCTGTTGCGCGGCACCTGCTCCATCAGAACGCCAAAATTAAATGAAAAGAACATTAAAGTATTTCGACTTTTCGCAAAGACCGTTAAATTAGCTAATCGCGGGGGGCAAGCTTACATTGGCTTTACGGATCCTAAGTCTTTAACGAATATATGCTATTGCATGTAGCACCTTCCTAAGCAAAATGTATTCATTGAACGCACTTCTTAATTCCAGGTTCAGTTTCACAAAGCCTCGCAAACAAACTACCGTAACCTACAAAATGCAGGTTCTTTATTCGAAAAATTCAGGTCGCTCTGCAGCCCCTTTAAATGTGAACGCAAAAATTGGAATTCGACTTAAGATTACTTAACGACGGAACAGGATGATGAGTACTTGTTTTCAGAAAAGAACCTGCATTTTATGAGAAACGGTAGACATTTCGCGGGGCCCAGGGAAACAAGGGCCCAAATTTCTTTATGTAAGAGAACCAAGCGGTCGTTAGTATGGCTTTTCGTCGTCCATTTAGTTCCTGTGTTCTTCCTCTTACGGTTGAAGCTCTCACAGGCGACGTATGCCGCGACGTTCAGGGCATTTCGGTGCGCTTGGGCGGCCGATTATATTCATACCGGAAGCACATAGCGATCAAAAATCATTGTTGCATTTTCAACACCTGGAAGGCCAAAGGAACAGGCGCAGTTGAGCCTTCGTGGCAGTCGATTAACGCAAATTGCCAAATCAGGCCCACCAACGCAGAACATTCAAGAATGATTTGCAAAAAAATTGTACTATCCATTTAAGTTGCGTCTTTCGAATTCTCAAGCAATTTTTTACGGAGCATGAAGTTTTGCGAACTACATTCAAAGTCTACGGCTACGCGGCAGCGTTAGCTAACCTACTTTCACTATTGGTTACTGTATGAGAAATGGATGCTGCCTCTTCTAGCTGATTGGAGGCTGCTAAAAAAATTGAAGGTTCGCGTGAAACCTGAGCTAAATAAGCCCCGCATTTGTTCAATGAACAAAGTTTTTAAAAAACTATTTAACAACTACTCTTTACCGAAGCACAAAAAACAACTTTAGCTTACCGAGGTAAATTCACCGTTGAAGTACCAGTGGCTGTTGAAAAAGCGCCTTCCCGCACCAGTGAGACAGGACAAGAATGTGGCAAAACAAAAATTCTCTTACGCGTACGATTGCGTAATCAGGAAAATTGGGACTTTTGTTGAACAAATGAGACTCCCATCCGGCAAGCGACTCTCGACGCTCCACTATTTGATATAAAGAATGATTACCAGTCAAGAGAAGGTTGTTTACTGTAAATTAGCATAAAATCGCTTTAAATTTTCATAATCATTGCCAGCTCGCAAGATGAACATTTCTAACATTACTGATCGCAGAAGAAGAGCATTTTCGAAATGTTTTCTGTACTTTCCGCAAGAATTTATTCTGAATGCTCGCTTAGTTTAATTATGAACGTTAACGGCAACGAAAGGGTGCTGCAAGTGAAGGACAATACGAAGACGCGCTCGAAATGAAAGATGAAGCTACTCTTTGGTAAAAAATGAAACTGACGTCAGCAAGACACCTACTAAGCGTTATGATCGCTCGCGTTTACTATCGTTCCAGGCAATTGCGATTTTCTTAGTCGACCATTTAAGGTACGAAAAAATTCAAAAAATTAGGTCCCAACGTGTTAGTAGCAAATGCCGGCTCTTGTTGAATTGCATTTCTCCTCCATCTCGCGGACGCTCTTACAATGCTCATATCTTCATCTTTGAATTGTTAATTTGCATAAGGACTTATTACAAAGAGCAAAAGGCATTGCTTCAATCGTAGAGGGCCTATAGAGGCAAGAAGTTGTACGAAACAAATTGACAAGCGACTTGAGCCGATCAGGTGGCACTATGGACCGATATAACCACGTCAAGGACATACGTCCAACAAAGCGACCGTCCGTTAGGGAGCAATTTGAAAAGGTTGTAATAGCGGTGCTCAAAACAGGTCAACGGTGACAGATCGGCCATGACGACCGGTTGACCGGTTGGCGCTTTCACCGCGACAACCCGGCGGCTACGGATGTCGTCGTCATCGTGGCCACCGCCTATTGTGCGTACGAGGTCGGCCCATGACGACCTCGGCGACCCTACAACAGCGGCGAGATCAACGAAGGACGATACGGTAGCATGGTAGCGTAGCGCTCGGCCAGATGAGGGCAAAATGTTTGCCAAACCACCGTTGGCACTTAGTGCTAAGCCAAGTCAACTACCGAAAACAGCTGAACAAATACAACAACGCCCGATTAGCTGACCTCATTTAAAAGTGCTGCCTTCCGTTCGATACGATAAGCAAACAGTGGCTCTTATAGCCGCATCCAATGCGAAAAGGCCATTTAAACATCAACCATTTGTTTTCTTCGTCAAATTTGCCCCTATAAGGAAACACCGCATCCACCGTGTTGATCGAAGTCGCGCGAGACGGAACTTTTTACTCTCCGGTCAACGTCTTCGTCAAAAAGGAAAAGGACACCATCAACTGTACACAGACGCAGCAACGGTGGGCAGAAAAAAAAACGTTAAAAGCGTCGACGAGCAACATCGCTGCGAGGCACTTGCGAAAGGCTAGCACGTCCGCGTGTATGTGTGTGGCATAAAAGTTTAGAAACGAAAAAAAAAGAACGGACGGAAGGCACAGCTTGAGCTGGCTAAAGGTAGGGAAAGAAAACTATCGCAACACGGGAAGAGAGATGCCGAAGGGTGGGTCTTTTCTTCTCTTTTAAAGCCGAACAAAACAGGCGTTTAGGCGGTTAAACCGCCGGCGCCGGGTCGTGCGAGGTCAGCACCAATCTATTGACGTCCAGAGACGAAGGCCCACCGCCCTTAAGCGACATACCGTGATTGGATGGAGCGGCTAAATGACTGCCAAAAAAATAGTGAGAAGCCGGACCACCCCACGTCGGGCTGCCTATAACCGATGGAAATTGGAATGTCGACGGTGGCGGAGAGCAAAACATTGGGCTAAGAGACAACGGACTCAACGAGTTCCAAAAGCTTAATGGGCTTGCTAGGTAGGGATTGAGCCCTCCAGTTTGAAACAGCGGCGACGTCAGCGTTCCAACATTCAACGTCTGCTGCATAGCCGAATAAGGCGGGTTCAAGGCGGAGAGGTTCAATGGAAACGGCTTTGGTTTAGAAAGGCGTTTGCGCACAGCGGGCGCCCCCGATTCGTCAGCAATGGCCGATGATGACGACGACGATTCCTTACCAATGACGCTGGCACCACCCTCGTCGCCGGCGGGCGACAAGGTCGTCACGTTGGCGCTCACCGGTGAGCTTACGGCCGACGACATATCGCTGTCCGGCGCCTCGGAGTCTAATTTGCGCTTACGATTGGCACCAGCACCACCACAACCGCTTGTGGTTCTCGCTTGGGGACTTGTCGCCGTTCGATAATCGACGACGTCCGCTTCCTCGCAGGAAGCCGTTGAGCATGGCGATTTCGGTTGCCTTTTGCCGGGAACATAGCAACCCACAGCAACTGCGTACTCTTTAACCGACGAAGACGACGACGATGACGACGACTGTTGCTGCTGCTCTTGGACGGCAACAGTTGGGTTCATCTTCATAAAATAGTTGACCATTTCGCTTCGACCATTTTCCGGAAAGGCGACAAACTTGTAAACAAACTTCTGACCAAGCACCTTTCTTATGATGTTCTTGTCGTAGTAGTAGCGCAGCGCACGTGACAACTTGTCGTAGTTCATGTTCGGTTTATTCTTTCTGAGACCCCAAAGGCGAGCCACCTCTTGAGCATTGAGCAGCTTGAATTCGCCGTCCGCATTTGTCCACTGAATTATGTCGCCGTGCTCCTTGCTCAGCAACAATTCGAGCAAAAATTGCCACAGCGTGACGCCCGTCTCCATCATCGCCGAAGGCGTGCCTGCAGCCCTGTTGCTAGGTAACCTGCAACAGGTCAAACCGTCATTGTTGGCAAAAGGATAAAAACAATTAATAAACCATGAGCGCCGTCGCCTAAATAGCAATAACCTTATACAAGTAGGTGTACACGTTTTGCATGCTTGTCGCAACAGCAGAATGACCTACCGTCTGACCTGTTGGCTTAGACGGTTGGTTTTTAAGGTTAATACTTAATACAGCTTTGCGTTTGGTCAGTGGACAAAAAGGCTAGCCCGCGGCCTCTTGCGAGAATGACAGACAGAGAGAGAGAAAGAGAGAGCGCGGTTTTTTGCGCACACAAAGGCCGAGGTTGAGAAGAGGCGAGGCAGGAAGTAAAGTGAGGAATTAAGGTCACCAAGACAATCGACCGGTGCGCGCGAATTCCGGAGGTCAAATTCGAAAGACGAACCAACGGCGGCGGCAGCAGCAGCAACAGCAAGAACCGGCGACAGCTGTGCTCGATGACCGGATGCACGCCGTGGGAGAGGCCGGGTCGCTTTGCACGGATCATCATAGTCGACTCAACCGACTGGGATAGATGACCAACGTCGGACAAGCGAAACCGGACGGCATAGCCGGGCGCGCTATAGGAGCCAAAACGTAAACCGGAACACAGTTCTCCTCGCGACGACGTTCGTCCACAGAGCAAACAGTACACAACAAACGAGCAAGCAGAACGTGCGCCTGGGCACGGGCGCGTGCAGAAGCCTACTCGGGTTGTGTTCGGGTAAACAGCACCGCCAAACAGACTACCAAACAGACAGATGACACGGCCATACTCTCCCCCTACTGCTGTATATACATCCGTACGCGTAGATATAAATACAACAGTATGAGAGCGAGCAAAGTAATAGACCGTCTATTGCCCACTATCTTCTTAATGAATTGATGCAGCGTGCACCGGCTGCATATGATGCGTAAACCTGTTGCCAATAAATAAGACCGACGGAATGGGTAGACAATACTCCTCCTCCACAAGAGTCTCCTTCGAATAGACGGACCGTCTGCAAGTCTTTGCCCGGCCGACTGAGGCTAACAGCGTCGACCACGGGTCAACTAACTGACCCAAGGGCAACCGCTGTCCGCAGAAACGTGCCAAATGGTAAAAGAAATCTGGGGCAGGAGAAAGGCCAACAATTACCAAGGCATCGAGCGAGACTCCTGCAACGACACAAAAGATACAGGAAATGCCTAAATAATGATCCCATCGTCGCGGAGCGGGAAAAACCAGTTTGCCAAAAACGCCTCCACCAGTAGGACGACAAACTCTCTCTCTCTCTCTCTCTCGCCTCCATTTCCAAGCATCGCTATGAAATTGTCGCTATTGGAACAGCACAAGGCAAACATACAAGGTCTGATTGGCCTTTCCTTTTTCGCTTTGGTCGTCTGGCATCATTAGGATGCACATGCAAAGCAGACGAAACAGTCGGGCTTCAAAGGTGCCTACTTAATGTTTGGAGGTGCAAAATGCGAAGGCGCGCGCGCGCGCATCGCTAGTGTCGACTTGCCTTCGCTCGTTTAGCAAGATTTTATCAGCGTGCACGGCCGACGGAATAATTCATATTGCCAACAGGAACAGCGGCGGCTAGCCAAGAATGAATGCACCTTTTTCTTCCTGTTGCAGAAAAGGATGTTGAAAAGAAGCATAACGTTTCGCGTCATAATTTGCTAAACGCTTTTTGCAACTATTGGTGGAAAAGCAACGAATGCAAAGGGGAGAGAAACGATAGCCGACGACTGCTTAAGGAGCTCGGCGAGTGTATATTCAACATTTCCCAATAGGCCACATGGAAGGCGGCTGCTTTTTTTCCTTTTTTTCTTTTATCAACTATTCCGCTCGCTAAAGCAATCTATAAAACGCCCGTTGGCAAACTGCACCGTCGACCACCAGGAATGAAACGAACAATTGGTAAACAAGCTTACAAGGAGATTGGCCTATCGAAGTAGCAGTTCGGAATGACGGACACGAAACGCGCTTGCTAACTTGCGAAGATGGCGGCTGTCTAGGATTCACCAGCGGTGGCAGCCTGTCCAAAGCTATGGTGTGAAAAAACGTCGGATCCGCGTCAATAAAGAGCGGTGGAACGGAAGCGAGAACTCACTTTTTTCCAAACGCCTGCTGGCTATTGGGAGAGCGCAAAAATTACAAACATACGGCCTTCTTCCGCGATTGCACGACTGGAAAGAGTAAGCGCAAGCTGAATTGATTTCGAATACTTCTAGATGCAAAGAGAGTGACCACACCTGCGCGTGACCGGCCTTAGTCGATGCACTGTTTGCTGTTCGTGCGCACCCGGCAGCGGCGGTTGTGGTGACTTTCAAAGTCTCCGGATGTAGCGCTCAAATTTGGCAACGACTATTGCTTCAACAAGTTGAACGCCAAGTTGAGCGAAAAACAGGGCTTCAAGCAGGTTGTTGTCCGGACAGAATGTGACCACGTACGCAGAGGCGTTCGCCGTAGCAACATCGACCAATGGTAAAACCCGAACGGCCAGGACACTAACGGCCAGGATGAACCGTCACCTCAGAGATTTATTTTCCAATCTGAAACTGGCTTGCACACTAGTCGAGTGGCAAGATTGACACCGCGGGGCTCGCATGACATACGGCCGGATAGGCAGTAACTGGATACATATGGCCGCCATTTTAAACGATACGACTCGAAATGAAACAGGAAACTTTCTTTCACCTCCGCGCGATGTGATTAGCGAGATTATAAAGTTTATTTTGGACACTATCTACAACGGAAAACCCAAGCGCGCAATGGAAAGCTAGAGAAGGGGATCTGAGGGCGAATTGGCGCAAACTTACAGTATACAAGTTACTTACCTGAAAATCGAAACTTAAGTGTTCATCGTGAACAGCTTATTTCGTCCGCTCGAGGAGCGCATCATTATTGCTGCGGCGTAATTGTCACTGAAAGTGCATAACTAACGAAGCTAAAAAATGGAAAAAAAGACTACAAACCCTTGTCCATACTTGGGCAAGATGCACTCAATTTTGACCTTCTGTTTGGAAGATGAAAGTCAGTGCTGGTGGTTGGGAGAACGGCCGCTGGGCGAACTTTGCATGGGATCAGCTCAAGGCGTCAAGTGCATTGCCCAACTGCACCCTGCTGAAAAATGTTGACGTAATCAAGATGGAACAGCTTTGCAACGCCTCGAATAGCGACCACCAGGCGGCACGCAAAGGAGTAAAAGGAAGCGGAATTGATCAAAACGACTTGGCGCGACCCAGACGAGCGATAAGATCATCCATAGCAACAAAAAGCTGGTCTAATGAATGGACACCAGCGGCCGTCCAGACGGCGACCGGCGGCAACTGCGTTGCCAAACGCTTGACGACGAGTTCCCTGCAAACGATAAAAGACACGAAAGCACCAGACAACGTTCACAAGCAAGCCTCTACGTGCCATCGAGCGTGGGATACGTTCAAAAGAGAAGCACCGCTAAGCGCCCACGCAGTATACAAAACGTGGTGCCTATAGCTTCGAATCAGGCTGCCGGTGTAGTTTAAGACCAAAAAATAAAGTTTACCATGTCTAGCGCTTAACTATCAGCAAAAGCGAGTCATGCAGGAATGGAGAAAGGAAAGGAAAACCTTGAATACGATTCGTTAACCGCTAGTCACTGGACCGCGATACTGGCAGTGGGACAACAAGTTAAACAGAAGCTTGACATAAGGGAAAAAAACTGTCCGTTCAAAACAGCGAAATGGGGCAAACCTGTCTCCTTCTCCGAACTGGACCAGGCCGGAAGAGTCGGCAACTAAACGGAACGAAAGCGGACAACGTCAACGCAATGGTTCGCAAAACTTTTATACGTCCAGTCGGACGGAACGGGAACAATCCACCGAACTGACGGCATCTTTAACAAAGCGTGCGCCGAACGACCGCCGGAAACTTAAAATGACCAAATTTGAAAAGTATCATAAACAGATTTGCAGGTTCTTAGGAAACTGTAGCTTTGTTCTTTTTGAAATCCCGCTCCTTGCTGAGCATCTCCCTTCGGATGATGGGGCGTACAAGCTTCATTTGATTATTGTTCCACTTTGGTCTGGTAAGCCAATTGTTTGCAGCGGAATGGACAAAATTGACAAAATTGTTGCTAACTTCCTGTTCCGCCGTGGGAAAGCCAGTAAAACCGAGGAAAACAATGCTGTTTTGAACAGTCTTCCTGTTGACAGCGTGCTCAGCGAGCTGATTGTTTTCTTTTTTTAAAACTTCAAACACTGTCCACAATTGAAGTTGCGCTCGGGAAATAGCGTGTGTACGATAAAATATGAAAGGAAATTTTAGAAGTTTGAAACTGTCCATACGTGCCACAATTTTCGAATGGACCATTTTGTTTCATCAATATTTCTGACAGTAACATAGGCCACTCGTTTTTTTGTCGACAAGCTAACGTTTGCTGTTTATGCGAACTTTGCGTTCCTTCACGTAATCCTGCGTAACGGTTCCTGCCAAGCTTGTGCATGCTCGTTTGTGTCAAAAGTGACGCACGTAATTTTTGTATTTATTCGAAATTCGTCTCCGGGTTAACTTTTTGAGTACTGAAAATTTCGCAGTCTAATCAGGCTTGTCAGTAATAGCTTTTTATTGCTTTGCGCTGGTTTCGTACAGCTCCGAAATATTTGAAGTTAACCGAGGAAGATGAGGAAAATGTGCCTGTTTGTTTTATCTTACGTTTGGGTCAACTTTATGCATTGCAAGTGACAGATTCGAAAGAGTATAGGAAACGGCCGTCCTGTTCCTCCTTACCTAATCCTAAGCTAAAATATATGCCTTATGTTGGTAATAACAGTGACAAGCCTGTACGTGTATCCTGTCTTTTTTGGCAAACATGTCCTAAACTTGTTGTACGTTTACTGGAGAGCATATCGGTCATCCTTTGTGCCCTTACCCAAACATGAGCCAAGGCATAAGCCATATTTTTAGGTTTAGGCTTAGGTAAAAGCAAGACAGGATGGCCGGCAAACTTACAGTATGACAGTGAGGCACCTAGGGCACAAGATCCATTTCTCTTCTGTCTCCTCCTGTCCTTATAAATATGTAATTAAATTATTTGTTACGCCTCATTGCCTTTATGCAGATCGAAAACATCGTTTGATACAAACTGCTTAAGTAAGAAGTTAAAGAGATTATTTTGCATTTTTTGAAAAATCTACCCAATTCGTCTTTGCCAGTGCCGCGGGAAATGCACCTGCTAAAATGCTAATGAATAGCGTACGAAGTTACAAATTCTAACGTCAGTAGTCATACGTTCATAAGCTCTGAAGTTCAGTTTTTCAGTTGTACCATTGTCTTAGCTAAAAGTGGCGGAAGTGAAATCTTGAAATCCCATTGCTTAAACCTTGAAAAACTGTTTTTATTCCTTCCATACGTATCAGTCCTAAAAGCCTATAACCTGATCACTCGGTAGGCAATAAAGAACGGCCAGATTCGTTAGAACCAGAATTATTGCTACGGAATGACTATCGGCATTTCTCTATTAGCTATTACAGTTTCCAGTCACCCCTGTATGAAGCTGACAGTGCTTTTTTCGTGCGTCGAAACCGCCTTGACCAATTACTTCAATATGACAGACTCTGCGTAAGTAGATTTTGCAAATACTCTTTATTTGTCAATGCGCTTACGCTTCTTTGTCTTTTCGTTCATTTTACTTGACAGGAGGTTTTGATTCGTAAACATGGAAAAGTTTTGTCAAACACTGCTAGAGAAAAAACTGTTCCACGAGCTTGTTCCGTTGACCGACTTTCACAAGACGTAATAACTGAAAAAAATTGTTTCAATCGGTTTTGAGCTTTGCTGCTGTAGATAGCTTCATTTTTTAATTAATCAGCTATGAATCACCGATCGTAAGGCTTTACGTCGTTTGCGATAGCCATCCGGCAGTACACTAAGTAATCAATGTCTGACGACGTTGACTCTAATTAGCCAGTTCCATTAGCATATAGCGTGTCTGGTTGACATGACTTAAACGTAATCTGGAAAAAATACAAAACAATTTCACTGGATCGACTTCTCGCCGCTTGCATAAAGGATTCAGCGAAGCAATTTTTCTGTGCGAAAGATAACGTTTCGCCACTTGGTGGCTTTTTGGAAACAGTATAAAATCGCAACAGTAATGAATACACAATTTCCACACATCAAAAATGGCACTAAAGTTTTTATTTTCAATCGCGGATGGCACTAATTAGGGTAAAATTTTGTCGGTTCGCAGTATGCTATTTAGTTTTAATAGCTCTGCCAGATCAGCAATTGCGTTTGAGATGTGAGCGTTTAGCCTATCACCTGCTCAAAACGGTTTTTTCTGACTTTTCACGCTTTGGCGCGTGAAACTTAAAAAAGTAAATAAGGATCAATCGATCAAAGCTCAATATCGTACCTGCACACATTTCTTTTTAACTGACAAAAGAATCAATAGAAAAAAGTGTGCGCAGGTACAGCATTTGACAAAGCCTTTGTTCATGAGACTTCTGCGTCTGTTTCATGCAGACTTAATAAAAAGAGTAGGCTCAAGCCGGCCTTGTACAAAAGTTTGCCATTTCGCTAAAGGGCAGCTTTGATGAGCGGTAAATTTAGCAAAACTGATCATATGCACCTCTTAATTGATCAGACGGCTATAAGCTTCTTGAAAATCAAACTTTTGTACTGTAGTAAATTTTAAACTGCTTCTAATAACAATTTTAACAGCAAATCGTCGGTTTCCCCATTCAGCTGTATTCTCGGTCTTACTCGGGCGCAATGGCATTCAACAAAATGCAAAATACCCGTTCAGTCAAAATAGGGACTAGCATATTGTACGCCATATTTGGCTTTGGAGTCGGTTATCTTTTTTGGAAAGTTTCTTGTCAGCAATTTGATTTTGGCAGCTCGCTGGCCAATCAAGTGATCACGTGGCTAATCATAAGCAGCTTTGCTATCGGTTGCGCAGCCACGCCAACGGTACGATGCGTGGTCTTGATTACTCTTATAACGGTGATCAACTTGGACGGTCAGTCGATCATACAATGCGCTTTGATGGCCAAGCTGGCTGACACAGCTGGACAAAACTTGATCCTCAATTTCCAGCGAGCTACAAATTCTGTGCTGTGCAACATTGACGTAGCAAGAAATATCAGCAAAACGAAATCCGCCCTATTGGAGAAACCTACGCAGGTAGACAATAAGCGAATGGTTTACGGAAAGATTACCTTAGCCGTTGCAGGACGTTATGAACGACTTGCTACAGGGAGCCGACATGTCTGGTAGAATTGGCCAACGCATGCCAGACTTGGTTAATCGTCTGGAATTCGAGTTGACCAAGTTAGCCAAGGGAGGAGAACTTGAAGAGATGGAGCAACGCCAAGAGTTTGTAGAACAACAAGAACGCGAACATCGAAAGAAAGATAAACACGAAACAGACCAAAAAATCAACGAAGATATCGAAAAACGGAAGAACTCCAGGGTTGGGAGAATTAATAAACTGCGAGAAGGTATGTTGAAGGAATTCGTCAACAAGTCAACTTATCGATGCGATGACATTGTCAATGGAGCAGTGTATCTCTGCAAAGAATGGTTCGATCGAAAGATGGAAGAGTGCCTTCAGTCTACATGGTGGGATGTTCTGTGTGTGTTTTATGAGGTTATTCAGTTTTGCTTGTTAAACCTTTCCATTCTTACTGAGCTTACCGTATTCACGAAAAACAAGTCTTTGTCTTAACGTAAACGTTAGTAGTAGTTTCCTCTTCTATTCGGAATAGCATTTAAACAATTCGGTATTCCCATAGGGACCACAATTTGAATTACAGTCTTCTTCTTACGTACTTAACCATGCCGGTATTTAACTCCCGTGCAAGCTACTTGTTTTCCTGATTACTGTTCATTTCACTTCGCTCATCTTATCCTAAGAGCCTCATCACTTTCTGCGCACCAAACTTTGCTCTCACTAACGAAATGCAGAAAATTAACAGATAATTCTATCACTATGAGCTGAACGACTCTTACAAACTTCTTGTATTGCAAACGGACGTTTATCGCTGTACTATTTAAAGCACGTCATTAGGTACCTTGATTGATGCACAGAAGTACCGTACCTTTAAAGATATTTTAAATGGAACATATTAATAGTAGAGCGATAACTACGTATAGTAGCCCATTATGCTGCGTGGAAGCAGGCTGAATTAAGTTCTTTCTAAACATACTATGCTACGGTAAAACGAATAAGTTTACTAACTGTACATCGAAAAGCTTCTCAACTTCAACAGTCTACAGCTGCATTCGCTGCTACGTTTGCGATCACGCGCACGCTTATTAATTGAGCATGTTAAATAAAATGTGCTGACCTGTATTTTTCAGTTCAACTTCCTTTGTAACTTTGCCGATGCACTGGACTTTCGCTTTACGGAATGCGGAAGCGAAAACAACGAAATTGAAAAATACGCGGATTCGTACGGCAGCCAGCTTGCCATTGCCGAAGATTGGACGAAACAGTTGGCGGCTGAATTCAAAGTTGGCATTCAGTACAAAGTTGACTTTCCTTTTCACAAACCAGACCTGGTGACTCTTCAGCAGATGCTTGTAATCGTTCGAGAAGCCTTCGGCGGTAAGCCTTCATTCGCGACCGACCCTCAATGCTTGTAGCAAGGAAAGTTTTCAAATTTAGGTATCACCCGGTTGCTCAGATATATGTCCAACTTTTTATCATCCGTTGGGTTCATTTTTGTTCTAATGGCTCTTCGGACCAACTACAAATGGTTCAAAACTTTCCAGGAAGATATCACGCACGAAAATGTCTACTTGACTCCAACCTGGTGGACGATCGATCGAAGGCGGGAGAAAGAAAAGCGTACAATCTTAAAACCGTTGCGACCTTACGAAAAGAAACGAATTAACAATCCGCTTACTCTTAAGCCAAACGCTGTTGAACAAAAGCAGCTATTTAGAGGTCTTGGCAAGGTGAGCCGAGGAAAAATGTTCCCTAACGACACTACGACAGCATCTCTCTTGTTTAGTTGATTAATCTACTTATCGTAGCCGTTTCGCTGATCATTGTCGATCAGCAGTTTTATCAGATGCTGCAATTGGCCGTCCAGTATTCCGGCATTGAAGTGAAGCAAGAAGGCAAGCACGACATAAGCGTCAATATAGAAGGGACCGGATCCGTTGCCAAGATGATTGAAAGCATCGTAGGCGACATCAATAGAACGTACAGTTTGGATCAGATGATCTCTAACCATCATTGCATGACGACGCCTAGCGAAACCGACCAGGTAGAAGATCACAGTTTGCGAATGCGAGCATCTCGTCAAGTTGAAATGTCTAACTTTTACAGGAAGAGCTGCGGTGGATTTGGGCATACTTTCTAATTCTTCTAATTCAGTCGACCGCCGGCATATACCTGATAAGGTTACGCGTGCTAATCGCCTCCATTGTATTTCCGGAACGTCAACGCGTGAGAAATATGTGGCTTTACAACGACATGCTTCGCCAAAGAGCATTGTACAATCGACAGCGCAAGATCAACATTAATCGTATGGCAATGGGAGGTCAAGAATTTCCGAAACAAAGTTGGTTGGACATTCAGATGAGTAGATGCAAATGCTTGTGGTGCGGAAAAATCGAAAAGGGCCAAGTTAAAAGTTGCAGGAAGCATGCAAGAGCAGTTTACTACTGCCAAACATGCTGGAAAGAGGAGATGAATGGCAAGTGCGCTGCATGCATCTTAAGCTTTGAGAATGTGCTCGACGGAGAAGGTAGACTTAAACCGGAATATCGTCACATGGGAAACGTAAAGAAACCTAAGCAAGTTGAAGACATGATTCCTGAAGCTAGGGAATCCTTTTCTTCTTCTTCTTCATCATCATCATCATCATCATTTTCCACTTCTGCCTCAACATCCAGCCCACTTGGTCAACTCATTGAAGAAGAAGAAGAAGAAGGAATGATTCCTGAAAAAGATTAAGCGAAAAAAAATCACATTGTCCAATTCGTGGGTAAGCAACGAATTTCTCACCCCTCATTCTATCCTGTTTATATTACAAAGCTCATAAGTATTCACGAGAAGCATTTCGTGATGTTTTGATAGTCACACTATAGAAATGCTTAACCCTCTTTGGTTAACTTCAAACTTTTAGTTTTTCCTTAGCAAATGATGCGAACAACGCAGGTAGTCTAATTAAGTGAAAAGTTTGCTCACCTGTCTCTTCTGGCGAATGCGCCTTCTTTTATAATCAACCGCCAAAACGAAATTCACTTTTCTGCGCATGTCTACAGATGTCCATTTTTGACTTCTGTCCAAAAAAAGTAAATATTTTTCGGGACAACAACTAGACAGCATTATAAAAACGCAAGGAGTAATAATTGAAAAAATTGAACGGGTAAAAACAAGAATGAATGGAATAACTGGATTCGGAAAATATCCACCACCTCATTCTGCCTGTGTCGCGCGTTTGAGTTATTAGAATGAACGTAGAGCAGAGAGTTTAATGTTGGTTATCCCTGAAACGAGCTGATAAGACGCAAAAAGGTTTGAACATTTGAATTGGCTTGCGGCGGGCGTCTCTGCCCTGTAGCTTCAACAAAGAAAGGCACACGTCATCGAGCAACCGCCCGAACGCTTCAACATTGCACTGAAAAGCAATATTGTCTAATGGCAACCCGTTCAGAGGTTTCATTGCAGCTGGATGGCATGGCACTTTTCACGGCGTTATTTCAACTAGCGAAAAACACTAAAGCGGCACAATCGATCCGCCGCACCTTCGCAATGATACTACCAAAGCGAGATAGGTTCGGCTAAATATGGCTAGTAAAAAGTTAGCGTACTTCAAGCGAACAGGCAAACTTGGCTCGCGCGAATGTCTTCGTTTTGCCGCTACAAAAAAGCCGAGAAAGAGTGATGCCAAAGGAGCAGCGGATTCAATTGCTCAACCGACGACCCCGCATGGAACGTTTGCCGTCGTGGCAACAGGCTGAGTCTCTTCCATCATGATAACTACATTGCCGGCTGATTCACTGTTATCCGAGTTGATTACATTATAATAGTCTCGACTTTGACTGAGCCCTGTGTAACCGTAATCTTCCGTAATTTTTTCCAGCATACCGCGTAGACGCTCTCGAATTTCAGTGAAGTCCGGTCTTTTGGACGGTTCCGCTTGCCAGCAGTCAAGCATGATGGAATACCTGTATTTTTTTAAATGTTAAATAAATTTTTAAAATTCACCAACAAAATTTACATATCGTCCGGACAGTTTACCGGCTGCTCCATACGATGGCCTTCTTCTAGTAATTTTTCCATGTCCATTGGTTGAATGCCGGGGTAGGGAGACCCACCCAAGGTGATTATTTCAAATAGCAAAACGCCAAAGGACCACCTGAAATCAAAGAACGACACGATAAATCAATATCTTCGGCTACTGTATTTCTCAAACCAACGTACACGTCTGACTTGGTGGTGAATTCACAATTCTTAATAGCCTCCAGAGCCATCCACTTTACTGGTAGGCGACCTCCTTTGCCCATGTAAACCATGTCGCTGTATACGTAGCGACAGAGGCCAAAGTCTCCTATCTGAAAAAGGAAAGAGCAAAGGTAAGTGTAAACAAAGTCTTTTCGCAAACCTTTATTCTTTTATCCCTATCGACCAGTATATTTCTAGCCGCTACGTCTCTGTGCACGTATCCTTTTTGGCTCAGATATTCCTGAAATCATTCGGCAGAAATAAGTTATTGCAAAGCAAGTTAAAAACAACTGCATGTAAGGAGTTCGCGATGAGTTTAATAAGACTACGGATTAACTTGTAATGTTGCAACTGCTTTTGAACAGTTTTCGCTTTACGCGAATGGAAACTCTGACGTTCAGTTTTTTTCAATCTTTTCACTGAGCGGGCTACTCGGTTACGCGGATGAAATGGGGACGAAAAAAAGACGCTGCGGATGAACATATGGGGCTTGGGATCGTATGAAAGCGCCTCACGATAAAGTTGGAAGACAGAAGATTACACATGTCGTTTATCCGCTTTATCTTAATTTAGTTTCCTTACTTTATTGCATTTCCTGTTAGCTTTATTCTTTATAAGATATTTACTTTACTATTTCTTAACCTTCATTTTTAGACCGCATTTTGAAGGTTTCTAAATATAGACCTTTACAGGAAGACGTTTTTCATTGATCAGAGTCAATACGGCATAGCGGAAAGACAAGGACTTCATTGATCGTATTTTGTCATTTGGTTTATTCCATTTATTTTATTTGTCTAATTACATCAGTAGCTGTGAATGCATCTGACCATTATACCTATGCACGACATACTTGTCTATATACGGCTATGCTGCAAAAGCGTATAGGCTCAAGCTCAGGTTTAGTTTTAGCGAAAAGCAAAGAGCGGCAACGCAAACCTGATTGGCTACGGCAATTCGGGCTGCGCCGCATAAAATTATCTTCATGATTGAAATGCAACCCTTTTTCAGTAGTTGTGAATGCATAACTGCAAAAAGGAACACTTTGCAATACGCTTTCGACCTTTTCGGGATATAGACTTTAGTCAACAGTTATTTCAACGTTATTTTTCGGCTATTACGGAAGTTGATGTTACTTTGTCAATAAAAGTTTTTTGTGTAAACTTTCCGTTCAGCCCGCCTGCAACATTTCGTAACGTTTTTCGCTACTGATGAAATGACGCTGATGACTTGAGGTGATTGGCCCTGAAAGCGTCGCTCAATAAAAAGACGGAGAAAAAGAACGGACAACGTTCCGTATACACAAGATTTTAAAAATTTTCAGTTGGAACTTGATCAGGTACCAGATTAAGTCAGACTTAAAAGCTTCAGAGATTAAATAAACTTTTGGTCTTTACCATCAGAGTCCCAGCGGCAGTTTCACAAGTCCCCCCACCATCATACTGTAGGTTTGCAGGCCATCTTCTCCCGCCCTAGCCTAAGCTTAAGCCTAAACATAAAGTTTATGGGTCAATAACCGCAATAGCGCATTACCCTTTGGTGTTGCCGCGCAAACAGCCGCTGGAGCTCTGATGATAAAAATCCTAAACTTTTCCTTAAAAAGAAAAGATCTACTTTAAATTATTCAATGAAATTGTGCGAATATGTTTGCTGCTGCAAGTACAAGACGTAACATTTCTCAACACCAGATAATGAGATCTCGCCGCTTATTTCAAAATGCCGCTGCTTCACAGTTCCTCGTAACAGCCATTAAATGGACGTAAGTTTTCAAACGAGTTAATAAGAAAGTTTTTTCAAACTTTCATCTTCGATAAAGCCTCTTATTAGCTTTGGCTAAATTAAAACAATTTAATAACCAGTGTTTTGGACTTACTAATCCAACGCTTATTTGCCAGGAAAAGGAAACGAGATCTTTCAAGCAGAGTATCTTATCCAGATCCATATCGCCATGATTCTCCGCATTCTGGATGTCTATGCCCAACTCTTCAAGCTTAATGAAACGCTTGAAAAAAGAAGCACTGAACACTATGGGTCATACCTTGACCATGTATTTTCGCCTATCTCGGAGATAGTGCAGCAAGTCGCCGTCGGTGCAATATTCAACGATCAGGCAAAATGGTTCATCGGCTGTGATGCAAGCCAGCATGTTGACCAGCTTTTCGTGATAGCCAAGACGTTTCATCAAATTGATCTCCTTGCAAAAATCCGACTTGGCCGCCTCGTCTGCGTATTCTGAAACGGCGCGGTTCTTTCTTTGCAAAGGAAGAGGCGCTTCAAAGTCTTACCGGGCAGCATTTTGACGGCAATTTCGCAGTCTTCCGTTTTGGTCCAGTTTTCGGCCAATGCCGAGTTGGACATTTTGTTGCTCACCAGACGTCCGTTCATTTTTCCCTTATAAACGGCTCCAAAAGCACCCGAACCCAGCTTTTGGTCAAGGAAAATGTCCAATTTTGAACGGGATATTTCCCAGTGATCAAATCGCCTTGGTTGAACGACGTATGGGTTCTCCTCAGGTGAGCATTGCAAAGTGCCCGCCGCCAGTTCGCCTATGCTCTTTTTGTACGTCCTTCTGCAGCGATAAACCACAAAGATTGAACAGAAGGCCATCAGAAGAATGAGCAGAGTTGGAACAACAAAGAAAGCGGTATGCGGCGTGCTACTTCCGTGCAGCATTTTCTCATGTATTGGAGGACCCAAGTCGACCTCATGACGGGCAGTAATGTTCCATCTGATCGACCCCTCCGTACTTTCATCATAGATAGCGCATATATGGACGCTGTAGCGATGCCCAATCGTTAGACCTTTTATTAAAAAGTTTGATATGGTATTCTGGAAGTAAATAACCTTGGTTGTATGACTTAAAAGGCAGGATACTCACATTGCAAGGAGAGGAAAGACTGTCAGGAGCACTTGGGCATGTACGTTCCTCCAACAAGCTGCGTATAACCTTTGGTGCGAAAAAGAACTTGAAGTCCGATTGTTCTCTTGACACTTCATCCACGCGAACAAGGTAGTAATGAACTGGGGCGTCAACATTTGGCGGAGGATTAAAGACCCAGCCAACGCGCACGTCCACAATGGTCGAGTCATTCTTAGCGCCCAACTTCTCATAAGTAAAGTTGCGAACACTACACAGCGGTGCAATTACTGAAAGAGAAAAACTTGCTATTTTACAAAATGGGTCGACTGCCAAAAAGCTACCGGAGTTGGTCACACAGCGGCTATCGATCACCGTTTCGCAGCCCAATTTGATTTGCAGGCCAGGTATGCTTGTTCCGGGAAGCATCAGCGGATATTTGTAAACCGTATTGCATCGGCTTTCCAAGCTTTGTATCTAAAAACAGACATTTCCGCTCAGGAAAGCGCGTGCGCAAGTGACGCGCCACTTACGGTAAAAATAGCTGAGCACTGGAAGAACATGGCGAAATCAGGTAGGATAACGTATATTTTACTCTCGTTAATGGACAGTGAAAACTTATGGGTGAACAGTGCTCTTCTGTCCATAGTAACGCAAGGTAGCCAATGGAAGTCGCAGGACACCTTGCGAATATCAGTGGCATTCCAATTAGGTGGCATATTGTATTCGATCGTAATCACGACGCTCCTGTTTGTCATATCCCCCGAGATTGTCTCGAATGGCGTATCGTGCATCCGCATTTCCGTGATCCAATAGCTGGCATTGGCTGGTTCGGGAACCGGAGCTGAAAACCACTTCAACAATACGTATCGCTCTTATTCCAACATCAGGGATAACTCGAATATTTTGGGGCAGCCAAACTATTCTAGCAGTTGCGCGGTTTGAAAAGATAAGTAGTACAAAGAAAAATGCTATTCAACACGTCTCTCTTACGGAAGTTCAAAAAATATCCATACCAGCAAAAACGAATGTCACTTCCACGGCCTCAGAAAAGGTAAAGTATTTACCCCTTTCGGAATACCGCCTACTTCAAAGTACAGCCTTATTTACAGGTTATGAGAAAAGATAGGCTAAGCAGGGACGGATATCTTTGATGACGCATTCGAATTGATTACTGAAATAGCTTAAACATTATGGACAAAAGTATAGTTACAGTCCGAGTGAAAACCTTACTTCCAGAAATTTTTACAGGTCAATATTATATGGGGATGGACTAGTGTTTAACTTGACAAACGTCAACTCGAATAGGAAACGCTACATGGACGCATTTTCGAGTGGCAAAGCACAACTAGTTAAAAAATGACATACACGGAAAGGCTGCTGCGTCACTTTGCCAAACTGAAAATTTTAATAGACGTCAACGGTTAAAATCTGCGTCGCGCTCGGCAGATGCTTTGCAGGTCTTCAGACTGAAGCTATTGCCGCTAGCCAGAATTTTGGCTATGCAAGCTTTGTTATGTGACCTGATTAGATTCAAATATTGAAAAGATAAAGCTTAAACTATCCTTGCTAATTAAAAAGTTTACTGACGCGTTTCCTTTAGCATTGATAAGCTGACAACTCCGCAAAACGTGCTGGTTACTGCTCGCGCGCCGTAGCTTTGAGAAAGTCATGATACACTGCTTAGCTAAGCATTCCGATAGGAGTGAACCACTTATTTTATCCAAAACGGGTCATCTTTAAATTGATAGCGCCTCAGGAATGATGTGAAAGGTAGACAGTCTTAAGTATTGGCATAGGTTTAAGTTGTCAAGATTTTGATAAAACCCGTTCATTAGCTTTCGACCTTTGCCGATTGCGTAATGGACACTGTTTGTTGGCCTTTTGCTGGCTCGATCTCGACAGGTACAGAGTGTGCCTAATTCATTGGATCTTATCTTTTCCACCGACACTGCAGTGTTCTTCCTGTTAGTCACATGACTATAAACAACCTTCTAACTCGCCGACCAACTTTAAGTAATGGCATCTGTCAAACTTAGCTTCAAGAAGCAACGGCAGTTTCGGTTTATCTGCACGTGCGTGTCAAGTAAAGTTTGAACAAGAAAGAACCAACTGAAGGTCGTCTTCTCGTTTAGTTGGGGACATTGAACTCTCGTTTTGTTGGAAAAAAGTCCGCTGCCAAATGACAAAGGGGACAACCACACGGCTGACATTTCCTTCGAACTGGGACGACTCTTTCCTGTTTCGATAGCTTTGGCAACGAACACGAAAAGAATTTATTCATCTTACTGCATATGCGTTTTTTCTTGAGTGAGCTAACCTCTCGGAAATTGCTTCCTATTCACACGCAGCTGCAAATGATGTTCTCAAATGCCATTCGACCGCGCTAAACCAAATGGTGGCAAAACTGGCCAACATAATCGGTTATTCAAACGGCAAAACTACGTCCCTTACTGTAGTCGCTTTTTCAACAACGCGCGGCAATAAGAGCTCACCTAAGGTCGTTTAAAAAGACAGAGGTCTCATTTACGATGAAATGAGAGCGCAGGCTTGTTGTAACTGTGACGAAATTAGTTTTTGCAAAACTATTAGACAATAGGGGTGCATAAGAATTCACCGAACTGTAGGATGCGGAAGCCGCTTAAAATTCGTATCGGCTAGTCATCCGGATGGCGGGAAATTGAAAAATCTATGTGATTTAATGGAAACAACTGGTGAAAAATGGCAGCGAGTAGAAATAAATTTTAGACCTTTTCGGCTGCTAAGATTGATAGCTAAAGCGGTGGTTTTTCTTGAAGAGTGAGCGTTAAGTCAGCCAGTTTTCGTAACTCGGAATCGCTGGCCGCAGCAGAGCAGCGAAGGGTAACGCTCGGCAACAATTAGAAGCGAAAAAGCGTGCTAAGTTTGGAGGTCGACGTTAAGAGGTAAATTCAAAATTTTAAACATCGTCCTCTAACACGGGCTGACTTCAAGCTGGTATCAAACAAAAACCTTTTCATACTTGCGCTTGCAATATTTTCCGACGGTCTGAGCATTTATCCTCATGTGGTCGCTTTGCAACGTGCAAATGACGGAATAACTCGAATTGCACCTTAGCCTAGTGAGCCCATCGATTGGTAGGAACAAGGGCCAAAACCGTTAGGCATTCTTTCACCGGGAAATCTTTTAAACATTTGCAAATTGAAATGAAGAGTCAGTCACTCAATTCGGGATAAAAAAACCACAACTACTAGAAGAGTAATAATGAGAGCTGTAGACTTACGATCTATTTTTTCCACGTCGCTGAAGTTGGACACGCCAAACCTGTTGACGGCAGCAATGCGAAACCCGTACGTTGGACAAAGTCTTGGTTTTTTGAAGACAGCATCCGGCCGTTGGACGAACTTAAATGAACAACTAACAACGGTTATAAGAAGCTATGCAAATGATCTATGGACAAAAAAAACATTTCACAGCAAAATGCTTGAAGTGCGCCAAGCGAAAGGTGCACTTTTGCAGAGTGCAACAATTTGTAACAATAAAAGAAACTAGTTAGCTAACAAAACGTGGAGGCCGAAGTCGGCCTTCCGCTTGGGCAAATAATAGAACTGACCATTATTTCTTGCAAGCCGAAAGAGGTGAATTCATCGTCCATATCCTTGTACTGCACGACGTAAAAGTCGGCGGACTGCACAGGGGACCAACTTAATTCGACAATGTATGGTTCAGGGTACGGGTCTTCGTCGTATTCCACCGCTAAATTGAAAGGTGGGTGCCTTGGAGCTGAAAAATGCGCCAATGGGTTTCATGGAGAAAAAAGCACTGACAAACCGTCGGATGTGGAGCGGCATACAGAGCCGATCAAACTCTTCCAGCAATCGGAACTGTTAGGAGACTAAACGAGGTCAGTAAATAGGCCGGAAATGAGTAACGGCGTTGGGAGACGTACGCATGCTTCCGAGTAGGAATACTTGAAACAATTATCCTTGCAGCCTTGCATCGTCGCATTCTAAGCAAAAGCATAGCGCGTATAATTTGGGAAACATTCCCATAATGTTCATTCATTTACGCTTGAATTTTTCAGGCAGTGGGCAACGCACAGGAAGCAGCATTCAAATGACGTGACCGTTTGGGCGTTTACCCGCAACAGCCACCAAATGGCTGCAAGGTGAACTACCAAAAGGCGCCACAGAATTTGCATCCGGGATTTGGATAGATTCACTTGACTCCAACCGCTGCGATGTTGTTGTTGCTCGTTCGACCACCTCCTTCAAAGTAATTTCCGTCAGACGACGTCTATCATACCGCTTTTGAAACTCTCTTGCCGCTGAGTGGAACGTGTCGCATGGCGACACATCGCTTCTCCCAGTTGGTTGGCAACTAGTTAGTTCCTGCCGTGGGCGTACTCAGCAACGGGACCGGTTGGACGTTAACTTGACGATCGCCAGGCCGGCGGCTGAACGTTTTCTAATGCTAGTCGTCACCAGTGGTCGTCCATTTTCCGTAGTTGGTTATCAGCTAGCAGCATGACGATCATTTAGCGAGGAATAGTCAGCGGAAAAACTAGATAACGGGGAATGTTGCTGCTTGAGAATCAACGGTGAAAACAAACAAACTATGGCCCGAACAGCTAGCAAGCAAAAATGTTCGACCTTTTCCAGCCGAATAAGCTGCCGGTGCAGCAAGTAGAGTGGCTGTGTCTTGCTTGATTTATAACGGTTTTCCGTTTGCAACAACGTGCAGTCGACTGAACCATTTTCCTTTTAATTTGACGTCTAGGATCATAGCGCACATTTGACGGACAAGCGTATGCACCCGAATGAATCATGATCGCCTAGATGCATTGTGAAGGTAGAGTAAAACGCCCTGGGATAGCACCACGATCAAGTTCATGCTTTACAAGATCGCTTGACTATCAGTATTCATCATGTGCATGCGCACATTTACCAAAGAAAGAATGAAGTACTTCAAACAATTTTTTAGTTAGCATACAATCTTCCCGCCGAAGGGTGTACAAAGATTTGTTCAAAATTGCCAACCTTATGAAAGGCTTTCGATTCTCCCGGAATGTTGATAGGAAAAGACGCGCGTTTCCCGCGAAAGCATTTACGATAAAACTGTCGCAGTTACTCGTATCAAGACGCTTTATTGGGCAATGTTGAGCAAAGTAAAGAACGAATAAGTAAGCATCATTATGCATAGCAGTAATGAAACAACAGCGAATGTTTGATCCTATCATACATATAAGCTATGCATTATTAATCTATTCAGCAATCTTGGGCGCCTCGCCCCACAAAATGAACAACCTGCTATTCCCTTATTAGGAGATTCCCTATTTTTTTGAATTATAGAGAGACAAAGGCGAAGAGACGCTTTTACCCGTTGCGCTTTGGCAAGCCTGAACCATCCGTAAAAAAAAAGACGCCATTGCGACGGAATTGTATTTGCATTAAATTGCGAAAAATGGCTGAAGATTGACGCGCGAGGAATTTCTACTCATTCATAACGTTTGGAGACGCCGTAAAAAAGTCTGACACCATCCCTTCTATGTAGAACTGACTGCGCACGCGCTGATCAGCCGTTGACTGATGCTTAGAGTTGGCCAGTCCCAATAGTTGTGGAGACTTTGAATGGAAATGGTAAATTAAGCTAATATAAGATCGAGCTCACAACGCTGAAGGAATTCGCGTAGATTGAAACTCTATTGATCGTTGTAATTCGCTTCACACTCATCTATTTGCTGACAGTACAGTGCACTACTTGAAATGACAAAAGGACAGTTTTTCATGCCCGTAACAGAGCAGATGAGTTTTCGCTTACACAATACCTACCTGAAGCAGAGAATAACCAACGCCGTGGAATGCGTGGATACTCTGTATTGTTTACCATCCTGTACGCGCTATGAATTGTTCTACCAAAGTAATTTTCCATTGCAGAAGTCAGTTATTTGCCTCGAAGTCTGTCGTCACTCTTTTTTTTCAAACCCTTTACGGCCTCTCTAAAATAGTAGTTTGCGTAGGCAATATGTGTACATTGTTTAGCGATGGCTGATTGATGTTACAGAGTACTGCATTGCTTTCAGAGGTACTAGTGCCACCTTAATTCATTATACGCATACGGGAGGCAACAATTAGACTAAGAATGAGTTCGACATATGAAAGAACGCGTTGAGGCAATTTAGAAAGTCAGATTCGAATACAATACAAAATCCTATTACATAAAATGCTGTCTTAATTATGCCCACGAAAATATATCGATCGATTAGGGGAAAGAACCTATGGAAAATTTTTCAACATCAACATCCAACAAATGGACGCAAAGGCTCAACGTAATATTACGTCATACTTTCAAAAGCAAAGCAACCGTATGAGTACATTAACACACGAAGATCAGAAGCAGTCTGCTTAACCGTGAAATATATAATTTATCTGCAGCTTTTTCAGGAACAGAAAATTTCTTACTAAACGTTCTACGTGATTAAAAACTAAACAAAGTCTCTTTCGGGTGAGGCAATGCCTATTACGCGCTAGCATTCCGGCTATGCGATATGCAAGCCTAATCTTCACGCTGAGAAATGGAGGTGGGCGAATCCCGAAAGAAGAGCACACTTTAAAATGGGAAGAAACAAGTCTAGTCAGTGAAAAAGTTTTACATCATTGGATGACAATCAAGCTCACGATATTCAAAAACAATAACATGAATAACGGAACACGGCCAACTACATTTCGCAAAAACATCTTACAGTACTGCAGCGTTTGGTGCGGCAGACAAGAGTTACAACTACGTTGGATTGCCTACTGCAAGAAGGGTTGTGTTCACTACGTTTTATCAAGATTATATCTATATGTGTCAGCACCCAAATTATGCAAAATATAAATAGACCATAATTTGTAAACTATGAATCGACAAGAGAATTTTTCACTTGGCAGAGATGTCATTCCGTCATAGAGCGCTTCGTTACAGCTCAGCATTAACCCAAAATGATTAAACCCATTTTCACTAATCCTCTGTACAGAAGCTGAATATTGGTGGATCATACTTCATTTGACATCTTCAGAGTTTTTGGGATAAGCTGCGTACCGTCTCTTCAGCTTGGAAAACGCATCGTGCGAAATAAGTCAGTGGATTAATAGCTTATCAGTAAAAGCTGTTGAAGATTTTAAACGGCTCAGAATTAATTCGCAGGTAACATCGTAGTCGAAGAAATTTTTTATCTTTATTTTGCCCGTTATAGGAAGTTTGTCGCTGAGACAAAACTTTTCTACATAACATTCTTCCCGCCCGCTAGGTGACGAAATACCTGTTAAGAGAAACGAGGCGTTTTCTTCACTTGCTTGATGAAATACAGAATGATCTGAATTGGTATATGTGTTTTCACATTTGAGACATTAGCTAAGATGCATTTGTTTAATGCTCTACAAGTTGGGGAGCGTTTGGGACACCTCCGGCCCCACCCTCAGCGTCTGAGCACCCAAATGAAGCGTACTAACACGACTATTCAATATATTCATCTTCATCGCTATCCAAGCGACCACGGAACCTGTCAATCATCGGTTTGAACCAAGCACCTTCAGGGTAGGACAGCAAGTTTCGTTCCAGCCGACGAATTTTCTTAAATTATGAAGTTACTATTTTCAAGGTTAACAGGAAAACAAGAAAAAAATTAGCATCCCGTTTCCAGAAAAAAACTGATCTTGAACCTGTACGCGTAACATTATGACTTTTACGCAAATGGCAATGCTTGGCAAGTAAAAGTTTAAAGTTGGCACAATTTTGTCCCAAAACCTCTGCTTGTCACACAAGCTACAAATACAAGAGGCATTAAAAGCTTACCTTTCTCCTCCTGCATCGTTTCATACACGACACATAAACTTCCAAGGAATCAAATAAGTCATCACTTTGGCATTTATTTGCGCACCTCAACTGTGCCCTTGCCAGTTTCATGTAAGCCCTTTTCACTTCAGGAGGAAAGTTCTCTTCCTGAACCACATAACCGAAAGCCTACAAAATCTGAAATGTATGTCTCACATGGAAATCGAATGCCTATGGAAGTTTTAAATTAAAAAAATGCTCATTTATTCATTTGAAACATTGAAATGCGCGAAAGAGTTCGAAACCTTTCTGTTACACCATTATGAATCACCTAGAAGCTACTAGTGGTAAAAATTTACTCCGTCGTAAAGTTAAGGACCTTTGGTACAAAGAAAATGTCATGTTGGTTTACAGAAACGTTGCACGCGCTGAATCTTAATTGAATATGTGCGGAAAATAAATATACATAACCAAATGGAAACTTGCAAGCACAAAGTCAAGCTAGGAATGGGCTTATCGCTATCTATTGAACACTTACCGAAATTGCAATGGAAACTACCAACGCTAAAATAAAGAGAGAGCGCTTCATTTTCGTCAAAACGAATAAAACATCGCTTGACGTTCTGCCTTTTATAGCAGCTTAAAATTTGATTTCGCTGCTTCCAAGACTCACTCTTTCGTAAGCCCACAAAAGGACAACTCACTCAACGAAACATGAATTAGCAAATATCCCCCAATTCAACAGATTTGCTGTATACACATAAAGTTAATATTGATGGTACTTACTGATGCAACTATGGCTCAGTTGGAAGCAAATTCTTCCTCGCAACCGAAGGAGCAAATATGCTCAGTCAAACGTAATTTAAAAAATTAGGCAACGACAAACATTTCCTTTTGTTTCAAATAATGGCAAGTACAAGAAGGCACTAACAACGTGGGAGAAATAGCAACTGTCACAAAATGAGAAGACGTCAGAAAAATGAACCTGCAACTATATTGTTAAGCCGGCGCAGCTGACATGACATCGTGCCGGTTACGTTTCTTCTATTTCCTCAGATAAATGCCATCGCATCAATGGAGTTAAACATGCTGACGAAAAAGGGAACTTTCGGGATCGCACTTAGCCAGGACGGAAAATCGAATTTTTACACAGCATATTTTGAACACAGAAATGTATACTAATGGCATTTAGTGAAAAGTCTGTTTTTGGTGGCTACTGGCAACCGTTGAAAGAAGTTAAATCCTTTTAACTTCTGTAGTTTTCGAAGTTCACTCGCACCATCTGTCAGCGGGTGATGTGAACGCCAATGACAGTTACACTTTGCTTTGTGCATAGTTGACCAACGGATAACTCATAACTAACTCGCCGACTCAGAAAATGAGTCCCGAACAACGTGATACTCAGAACGTAACAGTGAGACGTTTAGAAATTACGGGAACATTGACGAGTTTGCTTTTTTTAAAAAAATAAGTTACTGCGACAAATTTTTATACGAGCTGTACTCGCTGCGAGGTACTTCGGATGACGTATAATTTGAATAATGGAAGGCCAAATGATCAGCGGGTACCATGCCTACTGTAAAGTGTGTTCGAAATAGTTTACTATTTGACACTTTATAAAAGATCCGTTCGTTTCCATTATCACAATTTTTCTTAACAGATAAACAGTTTGCAATTTGAAGAAAACAGGACAACAAGGATCAGACATATGGCCGCAATCCAACCACAGAACCGCGACAATAAAACCCAATAACCTAAAAGAGTTGAAGCATCTAACTTACTAACCGATGCAGTGACCACGTGCTGAATTTGTCCGGTTTTTGGAATGACTTGTTCGACTGGTGCTTTTTAGACTTAAAAACAACAGCAGCTTGAAATTAGCATGCCACAGAAACAAGACAATTCTATTCAGGTACAGATGGTGCCACGTCTTGAACCTTACTCGTTCACTGTATTTACATTGACGTTGTCCGCTGAAGAAGGGATACGTAAAGTCTTGAAAGCTACGGAAATTGAAAATGTTTAATTTTTTGAGTCAAAACCACTCATTGGATAAAAGAAAAAAGGTATCTTTACTCTACTAAATGCGTAACAGTTCTTAACGGGCTCCTAGCGTACATTACCTCAATATGAGAATCTTTACTTTATTAATACATAAAAGATATTTATTGTAAAAATGGGGGCAATGCGCAATTGTTTTAGATTTTTTTCCTGATATGAACTCATCTCTCAAATATTTAAATATGAATGGAAAACTGGGCCCACGCTAAATTTTAAATGCGCAGTCTGCGCCTACACACGCTACGTGTTGTCTATAAATGTCAACCGCAATAAGCGGACGATTAATACATAGCCGCATAACGCATTTCCGTTAAGCCTTGCTACACTGTTTGCCCACTAGCAAATAACGTCTAAGCGCACAGCACTCACAAAAACGACGTAGCAATAAAAGCAGCAGCTTAAACGTTAAAAAATAAATTCATAATGTTACTTGCAGTCTGCTTACTGATTGCAATATCAGTCTGTCAACTGGTAAGTGCCTAAACGTTTTCGCTTTTCGTATTCGAACTTAAATGTCCATTGCACAACGACGCTAAGCTGGTTTGCTTTACAATGAATTAATACAGCTTGCGTTCCTTTGCTTATTTATGGGCACTTCGCCTAACCGAATAAGAGCGTTCAAGGATATAATCGATTGATCCGCTTTTTCACTGCCCAATACATGGCGCGCTATTGCAGAAATGTCAAAGAAGAATTATCGGAGCCATTTACGTTTTGATATTTTTGATAAGAGCGAGCTTTCAGTAATTTTAAAATGGGCTTTCTGTAATGTAGTCATAATACTTTATCTCCTTTATTCACTTTTTAAACGGAGCACTTCAGTCATTCAAGATATGTCAACAGCATTATGTTAAGACTACCGATGGGATTAGGCGAGATTAATGATGATCTCATCCAAATTCATTTGAACAACCCATGCCAATATCTATCTAATTTAAATAATTTATGATGCACAATGAAAGCAAGCTTTTAAGATAAAGGAAGCGTTACGTAACGAAGAAATGAAATAGAACACAAGGGAAACGCTTCTCATCTGCCCAACGAGCGATTTTTGCATCACTTAACATCACGAGTCTCAAATATCGAACTTCGGAAAAAGAACGTTTCTCATTTAAGCTTTTGGAATCTAGCAACCTTACGGACAATGCAATAAACAAGTTAATTGAACGAAGCGAACAGCCAGCTTGCCTAACGAGCGCGCTGATAAAAAATTGAAAAATTCCACTACTTCTCATGATTTATTTATTTACTATTCATTTTTTCAGACAGAAGTGAGCCAGGTTAAGCGGGCAAAGCCGAGAGACAACAAAGTGAAAGCGTTTATTGTGTACCGTAAACTGGAAAAGATACAAAGGAAGTGTCAAGCCGGCTGCAAAATAAGACTGCCTAATAGGGAAATCTGGGAGCTCTGCGTTCTCATATGCCTCAGAAGAAGAGTAAGTTACAAACGTATTTCTTAATCTTACTACTTAATAATAGCAGTAGAGTTCTTCAACATGCGCTGCAGCAAATAGTTCCTTAGTTAAAATGTTAACAAATTTTTTTCTTGCGTTGTAGCCAAACAGCCTTTGTAAACGCAAGTAGTAACCTGCACAAGCGGTTTCTTGAAATTTTACGTCTTAAATGTTTTTTTCAGCAAATGCCCCAAATGGAATCTCAACTTCGAGCATATCCTGAAGGTGCGAAATACTTAGAAAAGCTTCGGCGTTCACCCGGAGCACTGAACGTAACCATAACAAGTTCCGAATCCGCAAGCATAGAGTAACAAACAAGTTAAATATACGCTTTCTAATAAAGTTTTCAACCTAATAAAAACACCTGCTGCTGTTGAACCTAAAATTACAAAATCGAAATGCGAACTCGACCGGGACCTAACGTTGCAAAACTGACTCGAAGCAACCTCATCTAACTTTTGAACCCACTGTTAACATCTAGTCATCTTTGGCAAAACAAGGTTAAGCGCATACAAGCGACGGCTACCCAAGTTTTGTTGTTAGGACGCATTACTGAGGTTTAATACCATCATATTTACCCAAGGAAATCTAACCTGAGAAGCAAGTAGAAAATCTGCCGACAAACTGACAATTATTACAGCTCGAAGAAAAATTATACGACAGAAAGGGAGCAAGTATGTCTTCTAGTGCAACTCAATAGAAATAAAGAATAAAGCAAAAGTCTTAACAATATAGAACATAACCAACTTACATCTATTTTGCGCAGTCGTGTAGTTTCTTCGTGTCTTGTTTGACGCGAGCTAACTGGAAATTATCATCACCAAGCAAGGAGAAGCGTACGCCAAACTTCATTGTATCTAACGGCGGCAAAACGTTTTATAAAAATCACAGCCCTTAAACCGTTGTCACACTATGGTTACTGTAATTGTGAAGTCAGGTTCCCAAGTGCGTAAGGGCAAAAACACTGTTTTGCTTTGCAGCGAAAGGTGAAAATTAAGGATTGTCGCATTTTCAACAAATCTATCCCGTGTTTACAGCACTTGAGCGCTTGGCCAAAACTGACAAGCATCTTGTTGCGCAACATAAAAGAAAAAGACTACTTGCTTACTTTTGTAAAAAATTTACGGTATTCTGATGTTCAGGTACGAACTTTAGTTGTGCTCAGAATTTCGTCAGCTTTTGTAAACTTGGCGGATCGGCAGTGTGGGCGTTCAATGCAGTTTTGAAAGCTTCCAGGCTGCCATTGTATATTTGCGTTTAATTTGAATGGCTGTAAACTCCGAAGCTGCTGACAAAAATGGAACTGGACAAGGAAAAGAGAATAATTCGCCTATAAAGTTCACTGCAAGTCGATCCAACAGGGACGAGAAGTTACAGTTTACTTTGAATTACGAACCTGCAACTGGCAGGCAGACCATCATAAGTCGTAAGCTTCTTTCAGCTGATCTTCAACGCCGCTACAACTTGGACAGACTAAACCATTTCTGTTAAAGCTTATTGCTAACAGCTTTTTGAATTATGCTTCAATTAGTTTGATGCTTTGAGGGATTTTAACTTTAGGAAATGTCGAGAGAAGGTTTCAACCCGAAAGGTGTACCTATTCCGAAGCGTATAAAGACGAAGTGGACGATTTTCGCTGCTATACTGGCCGTAACTGTAAGTGTCATTTTTATAGTTTTTTTTTAAAATTATTTCCTTTCAATCCTGAGGCCATGCGTTAGTTTGTTGTGCAATGGATGTTTAGTCGTTCTCGAAGAGCCATTCAGCGAAAGTGACGAAGAGCAGCAGAATGCGGAAGTTTTCGGAGAAAGGGATAGAATTCAAGTGAAACCGCGTAAACACTTCCTGTCGCTTCCGGTAGCAAAACAACGAATACGTACACTCTCCGGGACAATACCGCCTATTGGGTAATAAATTTGACGCATCTGTTTATTTAGTCTTTTCATTCGCTGTTTAGCTATTCCCCAATTTGGGGTGGACCAACGATGTGTTTGAAATGTCTTGAATTTTTTGACTTACCAAAAGAAGCGGACAGCTATGCTAAGCATCTAATCGATCGGCACAGAATTGTAATAGCCGATATCGATTTGATAGTCGACTTGAAAAAGTAAGCTATACTACTACAGCCTATGCGTACTAAAGAGATGCCTTTTTTTAAAGATATATCGAGCATTGGAGGCACCGTTTTGGCGAAACCGATATTGCAAAGTGTTTTCCCCTTGTCATTCCCACAGCATCGGATGAATTGTTTGGTACGAAAGAATTTTTTTAAATTTACAATGTTGTAACCAAAAAATTAAAATTGACCAAGCTTTCAGCTGCAAAAAAGTTAAAAATATGCGCACGCGTAGTTGCCAGGTTGTTTTGCAATAAAGTTTTTGAATTTATCCTTGGGCGGGTAGGCCTGTCATTTTAAAATTGGCGACGAAAGTTGTTTACGCAGTTAACCGCCACTGTTTACGCGCAAGTGATTCACGCTAAACAAACGTGCTGCTACTTGTTTTCGTCTCTACTCGCTTGAGCTTGCAGGATCGTCGTCGCTAATAAGTACATGTCATTATTGGTTTTTCAAAAAGGAAGTTAGGATATCCAAAATTGGACATGTTTTTTAAAAATGTTTATGACGATAAAAAAAATGACGTTTTAGGAAAAGTTGAAAGCTTTTATTTGCTCTCCGCCGCAGTAGCCGAAGACAGACAGCTTAGGGAACAACTTGCCGTTTCCCGCCTGGAGGAAGTGATTGCCTGTCAACAGCGCGAACGATCCGATTACACTTTCTGCCGAAAGTGCCTCTTTTGTCATTACGTGGTTCGAGGCAATCGGTAACCTTTTAAGTAGGTTAACATTTTGATGTTATTAAGTTTTTACCATTTTCAGGGCAAAGTTTATTCACCATTTATATTTGATCCATCGTCTTAACTTGGGTTCGCCTGACAATCTTGGTAAGCTCGCGTTCAATTTGCTTTTCTTTTTTTTTTTGCTTACTCTTTCGACTTTGCAGTATTCGTTTCGGAATACATAGACATTCTAAGCGAAAAGATCAACAAGTAAAAGTGCCCGCCCTAAATTGAAGAGGAAAAGTTGATCATTTTAGCAATGAATGTCTAAAATGCGAAGCCGTCCTGTCAAGCCACAGGGAGCTGATGGAACACATGCGAATACAGGGCCATAGGGAGGTTAATCCTCACAATTTGCTCTACGACAAATTTTATGTGATCAACTATCTGGTACTTGAACGCGAACAGCGCCACCTATCGACAAAATCCCCGTTTAGGAGCTAGGCAAAAAATGGCAGGAAGTGTTGGCCGAAGACTTCGAAGACAGCATGCAAACCTTTGCCGACAGTGATGAGGACTCGCAAGGGTAAAAGTGGTCACTTTGAAAGGAATGTCCCGTACATGCGCGCCAAAAATGCTATTTTACTCAGGGACACTTGGATGGACTGGATCGAACACGACAATGAAAGCGTTCCCAATTTAGTCTGCCTTTTCTGCAGTGGAGCATTTTCCCAGTTGGCTCCTATGCTTGAACATCTTAAGGTTGGTAGTGTCCACGTTTAGTTTGTCGCGTAATGACAAAACCTTCTTAGGCTGAACACCATTACGACATGTTCAATTTCTTTGAGAAAGAAGAGCTAAATTTCTACCAACGCGTGAAGTTCGTCAACTACGTAAGAAGAATGGTAATAACTGTTGCCCTCATTTGCATATGTCCAGAAGGTTAATTCATTCGCTTCAGGTGTACGAGCGAAAATGTTTTATATGCGGCAAAGTGGACATAGGCACACGAGAAGCTCTTCGGAAACACTTTGTCGATATGGGCAGCGGACATATGGAAGAAATGCCTCCTCGAGAATGGTGGGACAAGGATGAGTAAGGGCCATTTTTGGTCACCTTAACTACCCATCGGCGTACGATTTTAGATATTTCAAACCGACATACGAAAATGACAGCCTTCTTACGCAATTGGACAACGCGGATTTGGAAAATGCCGCCGACAACGCCCTTAACTTCGAGGATGTCTTCACGGAAGGAGCGGTTAGCGTTGCGGAGCCGGACAGTGTTTGCTCAGAAAGTGTTCCAGTTTTTGAAGACAGTGTTCTAAGCGACAAAGTCGTCTTGAGCGAACTGAATTAGTTGTTTTATTGGCTGCAGGGTCGTCTGTTTGAACTTGTTGGAAGGAAACGCTTCAAAGCATTCTGACCTCTTGAAACGCCGCGCTTTTACTGCCTTGGCCAGTCAAAACTGACATACTTAAATTTGCATAGCTTTATGACTTAGCCATTAAGAAGGTATGCAACTAAAGCAGTCTTCGCTTAGCGCGTAAATACAATTCTGAATATTTATTTTATTAGTTGCTTTCCGTTAATGAGCAGCGAATTCTGTCCCGCAGGCTTAGATTAACAGTTTATCAGCGAAGGTGCTCTATAAATGTCTCTTATTGAATTCTCTCCTCCTACGGATCATAAAACAATCTAAAGAATAAAGGTGAAATACTTTGCGCAAATGCAGTTTTAAAAAATGATAAGCAGGTATCGTACGGTTACCTCATAGGGGCAAAGACAGCAAATAATGAATCGCCTTGAGGTGATTCATTATTTGCATAAGATGCATTTGCATTCAAGGCAAATGCGCACCATGATGGTATACCGCCCGACAATGACACTAGCAAAAGTGAGCGTATTTAAAAATTCTGAAAGATGAAACGCTGCGTATTTTCGCTCTATGTTTTGCCATTCACAGTTTACTAACTGCCTGCAAGAATGAGGTCTAAATTGTATGGAAAAAAGGTTAAATCGTAACGCGCATTTTGCGGAAACCCGAAGGCTGGTCATTTCAACCTAGTAAACTGATTAATAAACATGTATCTGCTATAAAGTAAGTACAGTAAACGAAACCACATCAACTGGGATCCATGCATAGACATTGCTTGGCAGCTTAGCAGCGCATCTATTGGACTATTGATAAAGCAAAGCTTATCGGACAGCCCGTATTGAGCAAAGATCAAAACAAAGTCAAATATACCTGCGTATTTTCGAACAAGTGATACTGTGTCGAGGACATACAAACTGGTCTCTTTCGGCATACGATGCTGCCGCAGCAGCTGGCAAAAGCTGCTATGAATGCTGCAGTGATTCAAATGGCCACTGATGCCAAATTGGTCAAACGTGAACACAATGTCAATTTTTCTACTTATCATTATTTTTTCAAGCAGCGATGTCACGCAACCTTGATCCCATGAAATCGTAGGATGATCTGGAAATCTGTTGTCGTCCAAGATGAGCACATCTTCTTCGGGAACGCCCAATAAGCGGCATGAGTTCCGCAGTTCGATCTGTCTCCTGAAACCTACTCGCTCAACCGGAAAATGAAGGAAGAATTTGTTACACTTCTCTGCTATGCTTGTAACCACCAGATGTCAGACAAACAACAATGACGTGACAAGAAATGCGACGCAAGTTTAACAGAGTTGGAGCGAAGAACATGCATTCATCATCTGGGTGAGCTATTACAAGCAAGACCGTTTTATTTGCGAAGTCCTGCACAAGTCTCGTAAGTTTCATTCGCCAGCGCTTCACGCAGCTGAGCCAGAGGTATAACAGCCAAATGTAGATGAAAGCAAAGAAAAGGGGAACGACCAAACCAATGTCAAACAGCATTATTTCCCTAAAATCAGGTCAGCATCAAGATAACGCAAGGCCAAACCATCCTGAAGTAAACTGTAACGAAATCAAGATGAACAAGTGCCCTGCTTTAAACGTTTTAACGAAAAAAAGAAATTCAGTGTTTCCCCAACCTACACGTCAGCGCTTTATAAACGTGTTCTACTGGCTATTCAAGGCTGCATAACTGACTTAGTATACCAGCGAATGAAGGTAAAAATAAGCAAAAAGGTGATGTACTTTTCTATACTTACATAATATTCTGCTACGCTAACGTTCATAAAACCCACTGCATACTTACGTATAATGCGCGTTACCGTATCAGGAATCACTTTGTCCGATCGGACTCGTTAATGTAGTCCAACAGCTGCTGCCACGTGTCGATTCTGCGCCCAGATCCAAACTGGTCCTTTTGGCCAAAACTGAACTCACCTTTCTTTAGCTTGGTTAGATCATCTAACTGCAACCGTTACGTTAAGGTTTGTTTTTGCCTTTTTTCAGGCATCTGCTTACCTTGCTAATTCCCAGTAGTTTGCAAACACCGAAGACAACGCCCCCAGCTAAGGCTAAGGAGCAAAGGCTACCAATGCAGAGAGCCTTTCCCGCCAAAGCTATTCCTGAACCACTATCCTGAAAATCTTTATACTGTATTTTAAAAATCGATTTGGCCAATCAAAAGCGCCCGAAGAGGCCAATAGAATGCCAGTACCTTTGCTGCAATGCCAAAGCGCCTTTGGGAACGCGTAAACGCTCTTACAAAACCGGCGCCAAACGCCGCGCTCGCGAGACACACCAAAATGGATCCACCGAAAAATGCCCTTGTCAGGAAAGCCGGCAAGGTGTCGCTTACCAACAAAATTGGTTGGAAAAGTGAACTTTTGGTTCACGCTTTTTTCTTGGTTTTCGGTGGTAATTGCAGCCGAGCTCATCTGTTGTTTGGAAAATAAATACTACAAGCGGCAAGAAAAGACGTTCTTTAAAAATAGGACGATAAAAAGCACGGATCTTTATTCCTCCAGGGGGCCGTATTTGAACTGTGCTGTTAACAGCTGAACTGCAAAATGTTGTAGTTTTAAGTGGCCTGTTAAAGTTTGAATTTCCGACGCTTACTGTATTTTAGCCTTTTGGTTTTCCTTCAGAAAATCTAGCACCCTATACGCCAACTTACCAGACAGTCATGCCTTGAATGATTTGAAGGTAGGACTACTGTTAGGCGCAGTAGGATGCTTTACAGCCAACAACATTATCTCGTGATAGTACTATTCCTCTCTTGCCAGTCGCCCCTTCCGGAAATAGTAATTTTTTACAGTTATTAATAATGCGCCTTTTATTAAAATTGGCCCATTGCGAAGTTCGTTGGCAACTTGTCTGCGGATAGCTTCCTTACCGCCAAACTTTGTAGTGTATCTAATAATGCAGCGACAAAATTTCCATATTCTATCAGACTGTAGCGACTTTCCGGTAACAAACTTCGTAGTGCGAAGTTAAATTTACGCGGGAACCTTTGCAGGGTTTTTCTGAAGCTTTTCGCCAAAACTCAAATATAACACAGAGGAGATACTTTTTTTACTACTTGTGTAACTACTTTGTTTGCTTCTGCGCGTTTTTGAATTTATTCTTCAGGCTACAGTCTTCCGCTTATTTTAAAACTGTGCGTAGGTATTATTGTTATAAGAAGAAGAATTCAAATTTCTCTGAACGACAGTATGGCACCGCTGTTCAAGCAGAAACGACTGACTGGGTGGATCTTTGCGAGAAGTACCAGCAAGCAGGTTCAGCATGATTTTCCGTTTACACAATGTACAGTTTTGGGCTCAGTTAGTTTTCAACGCGGCTTCTGACGATTGAATGCGCGCTTCTGCACGAAAAAGTTGCCAACAGCGCAAGTTCGTTGCTTTGGGGCGTTTTGAAAGTTTAAATTCTATTTTCTTCCCACTGAGCGTTCTTGTTTATTCATGCAAAAATGAGTTCTGTTCCCGTTTGATGCTTCCATTTTTTAGCGATCCTGTTGACGTTTTCAGTTGAAAAGTTAGTGACATTTACTGACAGCAAGTAATGGATAAGCTGATGTATGTGTATGTTTGTCAGCAGTTGACCTTCTTGTCGAAGTGCTTCTGCAAAAAAACTAATCTTATACAAGGCTGTTTATCCTGCCTGAATTGAAGCCGTCACTTTTTAAACTTTGTAACTCTTTTAAACAACTTTACTTGATCGAAGGTCCAGCGATCGTCTAGCTCAATGTTTGGAACGGTAGGAATCTGAAGAGCTAAAAATTCGATACTTCTAATCCATATTTGCACTCTGACACCTCGCTGTTGCTTCGTTTGCAGTGCATATTTTGTAGAGGCAAAATCCGTATAAAGAACACAGGCAAGTCGATTGACAGTGCAAGGCTGCACTGTGATGTCATGTGAAGATTGTCGCGACATCTGGAGCCAGCTGAACTTTCAAAAAGTACTACACGGGGCGGAGAAGAGCTAAAGGCAGTGGTCGAAAGCAACATGACGAGACCACGAGCATTCATCGGATGGACGGTCACAGAAGAAGAGAGCACACAGCTGCTCCAGTCGCCGCCGGGAGAGCGGCGGCACCAGTCAGTCTTTCGGGGAGAAATACACAGCATCAAAGAGTCGAATCTGTTGCTGTGTTAACGTTAACAGAGACGCGTTGACGCAGCGTCCTTCCAACTCAGTGTGGTGGAAGCAACAAGGCCGAAATCCGCAGTATCAAAAGCGACGGCAGCAACAGCAGCAGCTGTGTTAGCTCTCCGAAGGCAAAAGAAAAACTGGCGGAATACTAGCCCATAGCGCGCTCTATCGTTGGTGGAACATGGAGCAGGCCGTCATCGACGACGTCCTCATTGGCGTCTTAAGTTCGTCGTTCCACTTGCTTTGACCGTTCACCCCTTAGCGGTGACGGAGGGTGCTCGTCCGCGGCTGCCTGCCTACCTTCCATGGGGAAGGCGTCGGCTGTTCGGTCGCACCTGACGAACTTTCTTTGCCGACGCTTTTTCACTGTACGCAAAAGGCAAAAAAGAGTGCTGTCTCCTTGGTCTCATTCGTCCGTGCCACTCGCCAACGGACAATCAACACCTCGAATGACCCTTTCGCCATTCCGCCTCTGCCAGTCGAAGTAAGGCGACTTTGCTTCTTCGCTCTGACCAATTCCGCCAACGAATTCATTTGAAATCAAGTCCCTTTGTGTGCTAATCATTGTGCATGCCCGATCCGGCCTTTAACATGCATCGAATCACGCTGGGCAGTTGTTGCAGTCATTGTTAGATCATTAAATAAGCTTAATAGGATTTCGTCTTGTCGGCACCATTTTGCTTGGTCGCTCGTTAGGGTGCCGCTAGCATAAACTCTTCGTAGCGCATCTAGTACCAATGCTCGATTGCCCTCCGTAGCGATAAAGTCACTGCAGTCCAACCTCCTTCTCCTCCTACTGTAGCTATTTGTCACCAGGCATGCCGAAACGACAAGTACGCTAATGAAACGTGAAGTCTGCTTGTCGTTGCAGCAAGTTTTGCCAGTCAAAGCTGGGCCCGGAACCTGCCTCACGCTGGGTCATCGTCCTTGCATTATCCTGATCGCCTGTCCGGTCGCTCTTCAAACGACCATCATCGCAAAAGACGAAAATTACGACGACGAAGAAGCCTGTTCAACTGGCCGGCTGACTTTGTCAACTCTCTTGCGACTTGGCATAATGTGGTAAAATGCCAACAAAGCATGGCCAGTACGACTCGATTACCGAAGACCCTTACGACCCCTGTATTCCGTTGTACAACGAAGTGGCTTTCCAGCATGGAATCCATTTCGAGGCGAAGGTGAGGCTGCACCTGTTCGATATCATCGACAAGCACGATGTCGTTCCCCTTCCGTTCCTGCTTCGTACTGGTGATTGATGACGATAGGAGCTATGTTGCTGTTTTGCATGCAAAGGGCAGCCGGAACTTCGGCAGCCTCACGGAGCAAGCAATAGTTTTCCAAAGGAGCGCATTCATATCCGCCCACCTTTGAAACCAACCACGCGACAACCTCCGCTCCACTCTGCTCGCCGCTTTCCTTAACGGATCACGCTGATGACTAGAAAATTTGTCGCTCGTGATAGCCTTACAAAATCGTTTTATGATTCCTTACGCTTAGAAGCGATTTCGTCTTAGACAGTCACTGGCTTGTGTCTTTTTGTTTTTGCGCAACCCAATCTCGCTTCTCTGCCTGCTTGAAAACACTTAACTACTGTCTGCCGTACCTACAGTAATCAAATGTTTGAATTGCATTAATAATGTGCAGGTACTAACAACAAAGCGGAATTTTTCTTTTGTTTCTAAACTTGAGCAATCTAGTTTCGAGCCGTCGCGGTAGACCGAAAATGAAGCCACCGAGCTAGGTTAGGCAAAATCCTCTGAAGTTCCTCAAGCTTGGCGTGGACGTTCGCCTCTGCTCCGCGTTGCCAGTCGAGCGTTGCAGCAACAGGAATAGAGGCAGTTTAACGTTGCCGGTTGGAATGACGGGGAAATGGCGGCTGTGAGCCAGGCTTCGTCTGCCACAGGCTCAGGGCAGCCAAAATCAAACCACGTGAATTTGTCAAACTTTGCACTCCGAAGGTGGCGATTATTCATCAACACCGAGGTGCTGTCACGGAGCAACATGCTTGGCTGACAAACGGACCTTTCTGCTTCTCGTCTTTCCCCCTTTCTGTTTCCCTCTCTTTCTTTAGCAATACTTCAGTGGGTTGGAAAAATGTTGCACAGCTTTCTGCTGTAATAATTGACAGGCTAATTTTATCTTCCCGAGACTATCCCGTTATAAGTGCTTTGCAACGTGGCAGCGGAGGGATATTGACCTTGCGTTTTTTGGTAGTTGAACCCCTCAAGCCCGCTAGGCTCGAGTTCCCTCCTTCGAGAGCATTGTTCCGAACTGGAAATTCAGCTTCAATCCGCAAACGTCAGCTGTATAAATTTACGTCAAATAATCGAATAGGCGGTACTGGCAACTCAGCTCTTTATAAAATGGAATCCTCCCTTAGAATAGTTTGGATATTTTTTCGCCTTTTTATCGAGCTTTTGTTGTTTTCGCCTAAGGGGGCCAACCAGACGCAACCCGCTACCACTGTTGTCACTATTCCTGCATGCTCTAACTTTACTTCCGAAAACCTGCGTTTTTGAATGTTCACTGTTTGCGATTTGCCGCACTGGCTCTTGTTTATTATTTTTTAAAAACCTTCCTTTGCAGTACGGTACAGACGTAAGCATAAAATTAAGGCGAGACCGATTATTTTTCCTTTCTTCAAGATTAATTTATTAGTTTTTTTTACTTTTCAGTACATAGGAAGTATGGAAATGTTTCGGCCAGCCAGTCGTATCGAAATAGTCGCTGCCATGCGTCGCGTCAGGGTAGAATATAATTGACAGACCGCTGCTGTTGTATTCACGTTCATTTTTACAGTACGAATTCAAAGCCCGCGGAATCAGTAAGAAAAAGGTGGATTTGATCATCTCGGTCGACGGTATCAAAGTTATTATGCAAAATCGCAAAAAGGTTAGTAGCGTTTTTGGACTCAGCGCTCCGCTGAAATAACAACACGTAGCCTACCTAATGTAATTAATGGTGGCGATATTTTTCAACTTGCACTTCCAATTGACTTCGCAATAGTTTATAGCCTCTAATTTTACTTAAAGTTCTTGACTTATGCGTTCTTAGCTTTTCGGCTTCGGAGGTAGCTCCGCTGCTTGAGACACGATATGCTTAAGATAGCAAACCAGAAATGCTTAGACTAATTCTCCTTTTTCGAAGTTGAAATTGCAGCTTGTTTCTGCAATTCAATTGTCAAGGAAAAAAGCGCTGTTTCAAATGTTAGAAAAGTAGTCTTTGCTGACTGTAGCTCAAAAAATGATTGACAGGTTAAGATTTCAACTACAGTGCCAGTTAAGGTATGCTTTTCAAAATCTTATGTCCGCTTTCTGGGCTTAACCTTTTGAACTTAGTGCGTCCGCGCATTGATTGTTAAATGAGAAGGAGCACAAGAGCGTAAATAGTACTTTAACTACTGCTTAAATGCCATTGTGATTTTGTTTCTTCTTATATTAATATGCAAATTAGTACGCTTGCCTTAATTGGCTCAGGACTGCTTTCAAGAAATGCTAATGCGCAATCTGTAAAGGTTCGCAAGATCTACAGTAAACAAGATTGGCAGGTGACTTTTAAAATAATGACTTTTGATTAGGCTGAAACGAGTTAAGAGTTGACGAATAAATAATAGAAAAGTAGCTAAGTCGTAACTTTATAGTTTTAACAAGAAGCAGTAAGCCTATATGTAACACCGTAAACCGCCAATAATTTACTTACTTTCGCGAAGTCTTCGTTTTGTCTTGAATGTAAAGCTAAAGTTGGTTTCATAGCTGCGGTTCTTCTCATGCTAACACGTCAAGGTCTTTTCTCGCCTTAAAACTGCTATTTCCTTTGACGGCATCCGTGTAAATTCTGTGTATCTTTAAAAAGAGCACATCCAGCACGTTCGTCTCACCGAGATGATAACCCTTTTCTTCAGAAGCACAAAGGCGCCTGGGACGAAAGCGAGTGTCTAGTCATGTTCCACCCAATCTACAGGTATGATGCGTACAGCTTTAATAATTTCAAATGGGTTTTCTCATTGCCCTTTCGCTATGGCACATATCTAATCTGTCATCAAAATTGAGATAAGCCAAATCTAATGCGACTTTGAGTTCTTACGTTCGGCATTGCAAAGTGAAGCAGCGTAGCGTTATCATGCTCGTATCTTCAGGATATTCTACGTGTCGCACGATTCGCAGGATCTGCAGATTTTCAGCTACATCGCCAGAGACGGTGTCAACAATACATTCAAATGCAACGTGTTCAAATGCTCAAAAAAGGTAATAACAATGACACTTCGTATTCATTGGCCAAGGCTACTGGCAAACAGGTGCGAAACTTTAGCGTCCTTCCTTCTTCTGTCCGTAAATGCGGTCGGTGCACTTCACTTTGGAATTTATACGGAAATGCCAAAAATATTTTTGTCTTCCCAATCATCTTGCGCGCATCAGCAATGATGTTAACCTTTTGCTTGACGGGTTGATCTCGAATTTGCGAACGCATATGCTTGCAACGTTGCTTATATCCGCAAGCCTTGGGAACCAACTGGGCGAATAGGTTCTACGCAGGGGTCGCTTCTACTGGTGGCCAAAGTGAACTTTTTGTCTAATAGTATTCAACGACTAAAGAATGCGGCGCATGCGAACGTATTTGGTTCCGGGCAAGTGAGCAATTCCACCGCTGAAGAAACATAGCTTCGACACCGTGGCGCCGTCTTGGTTATTTAAAACTTTTCTCTCAATCCCTTAGCTTTAGACGCACCAGCGAACTGGTTACAAAGTTTTCCGGCAAAAGAGACGGTCGGGTCAGGTGCCATCCGCGCGGTGAATGAAACCGCCGCTTTTCGGCATTGTCATATTTCTCCGTTGCGCACTCTTTTCTCGTCTTGAAATTTTTTCATTCCCACACTCATTTTGACAACAAGAAAAGCAAGCCCATACGGCGCCATAACGCCAAAGCGTGAATGAAAACTGAGCTGATCCCTTTCTTTTGGAATGGCTATGCGGTCAATTTTGACAGCTTTTTCAAATATCCCTTTGGATTGACTCCTTCGTCAGCGCGTAACGAATCCCGAACGGATGATGAGCGCTCTATGATTCGAGTCAACGTTATTCGTAGTAGGTCAATTCCCCATTTGCATAAGCGCTAAGCGGCGGCATGGAGGGTGACAACTGCTATTTCAACACTAATGCCGGATGACGTTATGCCAAGCTAACTTTCAGTTCCAGCATGATCGTGTTGCTTCGTTTGACATAGGAGGAGGAAATGCAAATCTTTCTCTCTCAAACCAAATGACGACTTCAGTTACCTTTTTTACGATTTTGCCAATTATTTATGCCGACGTGTTGGAACGTTTCTTTGCCATGCATTTTGAAAATTGGCGCTCTTTCTCAACAAGTCTTCCATTCGTGAAGATGCAGAATGCGAAAGAAAGTAAGACGGCGCTTATGTACATTCCGTGTTGTTCTTCTCCAGTTGTGAAGAACCTTGCAGTCGGGGACAGGTGTGGGGCGCGAAGTTGCAATTCTTCCAAACTCCATCCACTTCGCGTACTTACATTTCAGCTGGCGCGTGTCCTCGTTGGGTTCTCGATGTGTGGACGTATGAAAAAGTGTCATAGTTGTGTCTCCGCCACAAGAGCGGTTGAACAAGATGATTGATGCTTGTAACTCGTCTGCGGTGCCCGCTTTCCCATTCGACGTTGGGCCGTCTTGGCGAGATTGATTAAGAAAACAAAATACCTTCGCTCCAGTTGGCAAGACGTGTGCACTCGCCAAGCGTGACTTTTTCCCCCCTGATTGACACGTCAGCAGACGTGATTGCGTTTCAAAAGTCGTTGTGAACTGGGCCCAGCGGTTCCTGTGTGAACGGAGCAACGTTGTCGCAACCAGTGAAAGCCTTCTTCTACTCGCTCTCTCTCTTTCTCTCGCTCTCTATCGCACCCAGGAGTGAGAGATCTCACTTGGCATTGACGACATATGATATACACAATGGTTTGACTGTTGGTAGCGCATAGAGGAGTCCAGCAACGTTCACAACCGCTACGTGGCCTTCTGACGCAGCAATAACGAATTGTAACAGCTTTGCAGAGTCGTCTTATTCCTTCATTTTAAAACTATCCCAGTGATGGTGGTCGTCCTCTTCGTCTAGCGCGTTTTCCGTTTGCCAGCGGCATCAGCCAAGCAGACGCGCGCGCAGTTGGTAAGTTGTGTGGTGATCTGCCTATTGGTGTAGAAGAAGAAGAAGAAAAAGAGTAGGAGGCAATACTAAGCGTAGGTGAACCACTTCGACCACTGAGCGTATAGCTTCCAGGCTGCCTGTTCTTGTCTTTTTTCTTGCTGCTGTGCGCCCCACTTGTCCGCTACTATTTCGGCATCTAATCAAAAAGAATAAATAGCCTCCAACCAAGCGACTGTCGCTCGATTGTGTCAACAACAACTCTCAATGCCGATCAGGCAAAAGATGGATAATGTAGCGACAAAACGAAACAGATCAAAAATAGGCACACATACAAACAAACAACTGCTGTTGCTGCCGCTGCTGCTGCTGCTGCTATCATGTCGAGCGGAGATGCTGTGGTGTAAATGCACTGATGAAAAAAGTACCCCATTTTGTATCGTCCTACGAAGGCAACCAACCAGATGCCTAAAAGGCGAAGTATATATGACAGTGCGAAGCAGTTTGCTAGCAAAGTGAAAACAGCTAGCGTTTATTTATACTTGTACTACATATATTTACTTGTTTACTCATAATTGCAAACAATTACAGCGATGCTCCTTCTTTGCCGCAAGTGGTCTTTCGTCGACATCTTAGCGTCATCATCTCACCTTTTCTTTTCTTCTTTTTCTTCTTCTTCAACTTCTTTACGCAAGTGAAAGGGAGTAAGAGAGAGAGAGAGGGAGAAAGAGAGAGCGAGCGAAAGAAGTACCTATTTGCTATCTTATAACTTTCACGCTGCTGTGGCGACCGATAGAGTCGCTGTTGCGCCGATAGATGCCAACGTTTGATCGAGTCGGAGTCATAAAAGCTCGAAACAGGCGCAGCACCTGGAAAGCGGCCCGACCCACTTGCTGCGCCCGCCCCGTCATCATCATGCGTCGACTTTGGCATCGTCGTCGACTCGACCGTCGTCCTATTTGACAACAACAAGCAAAGTTCCCTATCTCTGAATCACACCGTTTTCGGGTGTGCGAAAACGAGCCTACCTGCCGCTGTTACCCTTATCGTCGTCATCGTCATCGTCGACCAAGCATTGCCCTTCTTCAAGTTTTGTTCATTTTAATTTTTTTTTGTGAAAAATTCCCTCTTCGGGGAAAAGCAAGATGACCACGGACGCGAGCCGCTTTTACTATTTGCGATTGATGTCGAAACGGCGGTCATCCGCTGATGCGGGCTCTATTAAGTTGAGCAAACCGAAATTTGCCCAGTGGTCCAAGGATGCCTTGGAACGGACTCCCGTTTTGGACGAAGACCCGGAGCTCGAGGTACGAGTGCAGATAAATGAACGCGCTTGGTCCTTTCCCTTGCCGGAATCGCGTTGCGCTCTCGTTTTCAGTGATTGCCCCAAGTATTGCACGTTTTTACATCTAACATTTCAAAGCTCTCCCAACCGGGCCATGGTTGCTCAAAATACTGATGCCAGCGAGTCTTTGGACAGGCGGCCGCGCGCTATCGGTTTTTTCGTTCCTTTGGAAAAAAGTCTACCCTATTTGGGCTTCGAGTTCTTTTAAGATCAACAGAATTCACTTTCGCCATGCGCTGACAATCACGGTATTTCACCTTCGCGTTTGCCTAAGAACGCGTACCAGCTGGCGCGCACAATGACAGATTAAGCTTTTAGAATAGGTTTTTTCGCTGGCTGCGCTAATCGTACTTTAGCCTACGGCCGTTTCCGCACTATCGTCAATGCTTGCCGTTCACTTCCTCCGGGACGTGCCCTTGGGAGCCTTTGCTTCCGGCTATCGCTGACGGTGATCATAAGCCGACGGATATAGACGAAAAGTTGGTCCGCGCCCCTTTCCGATACGTAGTATTTGTTGAATATTTTTTGGGCCCACAATGTTTCCTGCCAGTAGTAACCTTGGTCCAATTCGAATGGTTGAATGATGGCATAACTGCACCAATTAATTTCCGCTTTTCAGAGTCAGGCAATCCGCATCGTGCGAACGATTGGTCAGGCATTCGAGGTCTGCCACAAGATCAACACCGAGCAAAACGATGAGGTGGAGGAAGAAGAAGAAGCAGATGATGAAGGTTCACGCGAGCCTCCGGCGGCTGGTCCCAGCGGCCAAGCGCCGGCTGCCGAACCGACAACCGCAGACAAAGGTGAACACTTGTTTCCAACCGCCATTGATAATGCGCAAGTTAAACAGCGCTCCCTCATCCGTTGCGGAGGAGCCGCTTGGTAAAAGTGCCAAAAGAAAAATCAAAACAAATAATATATCCTAACTTCCTCTCCCGCCGTGCGCTCCCCCCAGTAAACACTAAAACATCTTTTGCTTAGTCGATCACCGCCAATTTATAAACGTTAATAATGTCATCGCATCTTCCGAAAGGTTTGTCCGTACGGAATATATTGCATGCTGATGGCGGGCATGTTGTCCAAAGTGGGTATTTTGCAGTGAAGTTCGACATTCCCGAACCTTCCCAGGCCTCCCGCGTGCCTCAGGCCGACAAGGAAAAGCCGGAAACTTCTGGTATTTTGAAGACGGTTGAAAAGGCCCCAACTGCCCATCCGCCACCACTAAAGCACAGGACGTCGATGACAAGCGACATTGGAATAGCCGCAGCTGCGGGCACTTCCTTGGTAAAATGAAAAGGATGCATAGCATACAGGGACCCTTTTGCAAGGCTACTTTTTCCAGTCGGCTGCACCAGCGGAACAGAGTAGCTCGAGCGCGAGCAGTGGCGCCACGAAGTACGGTTTGCCAGGAAGCAGCGCCGGTGTCAGCGACAAGTCACCGTCCATTGCGTCCATACCCTCTAGCAACATTCCAGTTGTGCCTCCCGCTGCCAGCTCCCAGCAGCAGCAGCAGCAGCCGATTCGGATGATACCTGGTCAGCAGGCAGCCTTTGGCGGCTTACCAGTTGCGGTTGCCGGACCATCTCAGATGCCTACTGAGGGAGGTGTACCCGGTGCAGTAGTATGCACACCCCAAGTATCAGCTGCTCAGCAGCAGCAACAGCAGCAGCAGCCAGGCTTCCCGTACAGCCAAACTTGGTCAGGTGCCCTACCCGCACAGACCGCATGGTCTCAGTATAACAGCATGGGGCGAGAAACGAGCGACTTGCTCAGTCCGTTAAGCCCGACGTCGTCGGTGCGCGGTTTATTTCCATTCAATATTTCGTCGCCGCCTTCTTACATGTACAGCGGTGGCGTACCTCCGGTGCAGCAGCTGTTTGCAAGCCCTGCCGGTTTCTTCTCCCCCGAAAGGATCTCCAGTCCTATGCCATTGTCAGCAGCACCATGCGTTCCGGACCCTGGAGCGCCATCCACCTCACAGCCTACGACGCTTGGTCGAGCAATGGAAAATTTTAATTTAACCGTCCTGCGGGCTCAACTCGACCAAGCTCAACAACAGGCGCAGGTAACATAGACACAGCCGCTGAGTAAAGGATTTAAACGACATTGCTTTTTTGTAGGTGGCCATTGCTCAAGTCAATCTCCTTAGGGAGCAGTTGTCGGTGGAAACAACTGCGAGACTAGAATCTCAAGTACGGTTCCTTTATCCAGTTTTAGCTCGAAGGAGTAGCGCCCCTTTTTTTTGGTTACAGAGTCGAACTCAACAACTGTTGATGGCTAATAAGGAGCTAATAGAACAAGTGCATTCACTTGTATCCAGGCTACAAATGCTTGAAACGAGAATTGTCGGCGCCTCGACAAACCCGAACATTCCAACGCTTCTGGTAAACATATTCACACTTCTCCACGTCCATAGACTAACAATATGCTCTTCGTCAAAGCTTACTTTTAACCATCTTTACGGTGCACTTCTCTTACTAAACTTTTTTTTTTAGAAGTCTGCCCCTTCGGAGCAGGAAGGCGCCGCGATTTTACCGACCTCTTCTGCTCTTCAAAAAAGCATCATCGACACCGCGGCCGTTGTGCGTCAGCAGTTGCTGCAACAGCAGCAAAGTCAGCTGGCTAACAAGCTTAAGCGAGACGAACGAGCACCAGCTGCGGACGCTTCCAATTTGAAAAACGAACCCATTGGGTCGACGGCTCCAAAGTCGAATCAAGGCATTCTTTTACTTTTTTTCTCAAAAATCTTTCCAAAGCCCATTAACCAACACGCCTGCTTGCAAACTATCGCTTTTCAGTTACTTCGGACTGCTTTGCATATTAATATTGCTTTCTTTAGGAGCTTTGACCGTAGCTGGCCAAGGTAATGTAGCCACGTCAGGGACAGAAACTAGCGACACGGCCACGTCGGACTATAGCTCTTCCGAATTGGATATAACGACCAAATACGCGGCTGCCCTTAGTGCCATGGCTCAACAGTACGCCGAAAGGGGCATCTCCTCTCCGGTGAAGTATGGAAGTAAAAAGGAGTTGAACGTCTTCGTCAGCCCTGCGGTTTCCAAGTACGGCGGGCGCCAATCCCCTCCGGTAGCGACGGGACGTAGAACCGGTCCTGCTCCGGTTTCGAAGCTTGCTCGCGCCATTACCGTGTCAAGCTTCGATCAAAGGCTTAAAGGACTGCCTAAGGCTGGCGTCGAAAGGTTTGAGTCGATTCCCCCAAGGGAAAAAGCGACCAGAGCTCATGCCAGCGTGACCGAACTGAAGGAGCTGCCAAAAGAGACCCCAACGGAGAAAGTTGCCGTTGAGGCCTCCTCTTCACCGGTTCGATTTGGGAGCAACACACTGAGGGCTGTTGGAAGCGCTAAAATGGCCTCGGCAACCGAGAGTCCCATTGGCGGTCACGTAAACAAGGCTCGCCATCCGCTAAAGTTAGTGAAGAAACAAATCACGTCAGACAACTTACTGTTGTCAAAGAAATTAGATCCGAGCTTGCTAGCGGCGCTTGGCAACCGGTTGCCCGTTGTTGAAAATCATATTGGGTCAGCAGGACGCACGGAAAATGAATCAAGATTAACTGCCCTTCTCGGAGGTCCCAAGGTGGTCCCACCCTTGGCAACTGAAGAATTGAGGAAACAAGGCGTCCATAAAGCGCCGCTTCACGAATTCGCTCTGAAACAACGGCTCAGCGACCCTAGCGTAGTCAGCTCGACGACTTCGGATCAAAACCACGGTAACAAAGGAGGCGGTGGTGACCAAACCGCGCAAGCTGCTCAAGCGTCAGCTCACGGAAATCGGTGATCACCTACGATACTATTTTCGGCTTTAATGCGGAATGGACGATTTTAAAACACATACAGCGCGCCATTGGAGCCCTTAAGGAAAGGCTTAACTGGTGCCGTGCCAAGTGGATGGAAAAGCAAATGCCAATCCGTCCAGACAAAAACGGCATGAAGTCAGGAAAAACGAACACGACCCAAATGGGTCCCCCCAAGGAATCGCCCAAGCGTGGAACCGAATGCTCCAAGCAAGTAACGGTCGCGTCGGCGTTCCGGAACTGATGCAATTGTCGCTTAAGTTGGAACTTGACCTTTCTTGCACTTTGTTTAGACTGTGAAAATTCTATTCGGTTACGGTTGGCCTTTGGCGCTTTCTCTCGGCGCCCGCTGCACGCGAACACAAAAGCGCTACTGCTTTTTTGAAGGCTGCACGAAATGGTAATTTAAAAAACCGTATTTACGGAAAAAGTAGCCTCTTCTTTGCTTTATCATCCGACCAGTTCGGAAATGCCTAAGCGTACTGTACTTAAGCCAATGAGCAGACGTGCTATGTTGGCTTAAAGTTTTAACAGGAAATCCGTCTTTCAACATTTCAACCTCCACATGAACTACGACGTGAGTGAATTGAAGTGGATGCAGAGGTCGATAATAGAACAGAGACAAATATCCTCTTTCCAAAGGCAACAGCGAAAACCATTTCTCTCAATCGGTAAAGTTGTCTTTAGATATAATTATCTAGTAGTTAATCTAGGAAAATTTGGCATTGCAATTTTTCAACTTGGCCAACGACGACTAATAACACTGACGCGAGCTGAAAATGTGAATGAGTTATAACTGCCCTTCTTTCAGCTAGTTTGGTAGTGCTAACAAAGAAAAGAGAACTTACAGAAACTTGAACTAGCAACAAAAAGGAAAAGCAATTGTTTCAATAAAAAGAAAATTAAAATATGCGCGTATTTTACAATTAAACCTTCCGACATGCCGGAATGAACAAGAGTTCAGCGGCCCTAAAGTTCAAAAAGAATACGCATTCCAGACGCTGAACTGTAATGTAAGTTGAAAACCACTAAATTCAAATTCAAATTTGAGCGTCGCTGTTTGGAATTGATTGTGCGCATTCTCACCATTTGACCCAAAAGCCCATTCGTTAATTAAAAGTTATTTTATTTTTGCTATGCTAATGCTCGTTTACGAAATCTGCTGTCGCTGATAATTTCAATTTTGCGGGAAGCAATTGGCGCAAGAAGATCGATTGTTTAGTAAGTCAAAAGTTGTACTTGATGATGACGCTCTGTCGCCTGATAATGACGTCACCATCGAATACTGATCGGTCAAATTCGGTCAGACTGTCGTCAACTTCTGTCCACTGAAAAGATATGTGATCACGACTCCTACATCCCGTCACACTTTCGGTGAATTCGCAGCATACATAAGCCTCAACGGATTCTGACGGTCGCAGTAGGCCGCATGGCGGATAGACGTCTAGTAGCTTCCAGTTATTTATTACTGTCAACCACGCAAGCGTGTGCGACCCCAAGTTGGTAAGGCGAAAGACCCATTGATTCTTTTCATCAAGCAGATCGTCGAACTCAAACTCTTCACGTGGTTCAATGAGCAAATTCCCAGGTATTCGCTTCTCTTGCGTTCCATTCATCCTTAGCTGAGTGTAGTCGCCGTAAATGATCAACACAACCTAACTTAACCGACGCTTAGAGATAAACTGAGCTATGTACTCAGATTGCAGGGCTAAACGACGTTTTAAAGCAAAATGGGAGAGTTTAAAGTGACGAACGTTTTTACAATAATTCTTGCCACGAATTTCTGCATTGCATACTGGTATGAAGACTTTCTTTTGCCTTCTAATCCTTTCGTAAATCATTAAAAATAAAAGTGAAGCGGAACGAACCTGAGCATATTTAAAGCCATAAACGTACCCCGAATACAACGAAGCGGTAGTTCAAATGTTTTCCGCGTAAGGGAAACATTTACCCTACCAAGTTTGGCATGCGTAGAGTTGTTCAAACATTTTATCTAGTAGGATTTCTTTGTCCCCAATTCTATGAAAAGTGCGAACGCGTTATCACTTTGACCATGCTTATTACAAATGCACTACCGTAGCTATTAATATGAAATATTTTTCTTAGAACACTGCCGTGTACTGATAAAATGAACTTGAACCCAGCTGCAGCTTTTCTGCTATTATTTGAATAGCAGCCAACGTAAAGGTGCGTTGACAGGCAAAACTTTGTTATGACACAATTTCTGAGATGTTCGGCTTTGAATTGGTTAGCTAAAACCAATAACGCACCTTTGATAGAAACATTAATCCGACAACAAATAGTAGGCAATTTTGGACAACCATTTGCCACAACAATACAATACGTCGATCAATTCTCGTTTCGCGATAGTATACGCGTAGAATTACAAATGTGATAGCAGAAACTTCGTAAGGTGAAACCTCTGCTAGGCGAAAGTTCTCGTATGAAGAAGGAAACCGATACTGTTTACAGTAAGTCCCTAAATGGACAACTTGAGAGGATACTAAAACTTGGCTATTGACTTTCGTAGGTTCAAACGAAAATTCCTACTAAAAATACAATGCAAACATGCTCATTCTAGCGGAAAAGAATTATTCGACTCATCGCTACTATTAACAGTCCAATAAAATACTACTGCAGCGTTGTCTTACTGCAGGCTATGCCGGTTGGGCATGGAATTTCAAACAAAGCAAATATAGTCAAGTAAACAAAATATGCAATGAGCTCTAATGCTATTGTGTATTCATTAGCGAAAAAGTGTGAACTATACCTACATAAAAGCGGGCGAGTAAAAATGATGACTTGACGAAACTGAACTGACTACAAGCAAATGGCACTACTTCGCGCAATCATCGTCTTTCCTACTTTACTTCTCTTTAACGTCTCTTCCGCCGCGGGTAAGCAGCAGCTCATTTACATTTATCTTACACCTATCATGACTTTACGGATGCGAATAAGTTATTTTTCTAAATATGCAGACATTCCCTGCGGCACAGCTGTATTTGGTAAAGGGGCACACAATGGCAAGAACAGAATGGTGGGCGCTAACGTAGCCACCCCGCACGCTTATCCATGGCATGTCTTCATTCAAACACCTAAAGGAACCTTCAGCGGAAGTGCTGTACGATTCAGCTCGGGAAATGTTATTGATGCCGTACTTACAAGTGCTCAAGTTGTCACTGTCAACGAGTGAGAGTTACACATAAAGTTGTCTCCGACTAACTAACTTTATTCAGCAAGCTCATATCACCTACAAACGTGACTGTGTACTTGGGCTTGCATGATCGAGCCAAAAAGGCAAAAGCAAGAGCAAAAGTTCATTCAATCAAAAGATTTTCTCTAAGTGACAGTCCGAGAGTGCAAATGACTGCAAGCGATGCTGCAGTCCTTTACCTCAAACTGCCGGTGCCATTAAGTGACTACATTAGACCAATATGCCTACCTGACGAAGAACAAATAGAACCGAATGACAGTTGCGTTATCACTGGTTTAAACCATATATCCAGTAAGCCTATGAGACTGATAATAGAAGTGCATAACTGAAATATGCCTAATAGTTCAAAGGCCAACAAGCAATCTGTTACACGCTATGCAACTACGTATTTTACCAGCGAAAAGTTGTTTGAAACTCTACGCCTTTTACAATGACAGCGAGCATTATTGCATGGGCACAAGCTTGGCCAATATCTGCCCTGTTGGTGACTCACATCCTTAGAAGATATATATTTGCTCACTTAATACATTCTTATAGGGCGACGCAGGGAGTCCGGTGGTGTGCCAAAAGAATGGACGATGGGTTCAAATGGCTTTTGCTATGGATGGAGCCGACTGCGATAGGAAAGAGCACATTCCATCTCTTCTTAGCCGCGCCACGCAACAGAAAGTTTTCAGAAGCAAAGCGCGCGAAGTCAGAACTGACATGGAAACCCATCCTGCAAAAACGGACGGTAAGCGAAAAAGTACTTATAAGTACAGTGACCACCAATGGGCGCTTATAGATACAACTTACGCGACGCGAAATCTTTCTTTGAAAGATAGTAAACAAGAACATACGGACAAAGGCAGCCTTCAAGACTATGTAGTCAAAAAAGAGACAAGTGGAAAAGAAAAAAGATCGACAGTCAGTGGTGCCCATGCTACACAAAATGACAAACAAAGTGATAAACACGAACGCGATTCGCTGAAAGGAAAGAACCAAACCGCGAGTATGGAAATCAAAACGGAAACAAAGGCGAAGCAGGATCGATCGGCTGACAGTGACGCTTTAAATGGCACGAATGATCGATATGACTCCACAAAGCAACCCAACGGGCACAAAGATGCGAAAAATGCTACGGAAAAAGAAACTTCAAGCGAAGACACTTTGCGAGAAAGTAAAGCTGCTGCCGACTTCTTCAACAGTACAATGAACAAGTCGAACGAAGGGAAAGAAGGTCAAAATATAACAGCGAACGAATCCCGAAGAGAGGGAAATGATAATGAAACGAAGCAGTCTCGTCAAATGGGAATGACTGACGTGGAAAATAAGACGGACTACAAAGCTAGCGAAGAAAGGACAAATGCCAATGGCCCAAAGGGAGAAAACAGTTCACGAACCGAAAGGGACTTTTCTCACGCAGAAAATGCAAGCAGCAAAGCGCAACTCGAAAAACCTACTGAAAGCAAGAAGGACAACTCAAGCAACGAGGAAAGGCATAACAAGCAACCTCAGAAAACAGAAGAGGGAGATTCCAATGAAGAACAAAGCTCGCAAAAAAAGACAAAGAACAAAAGGAAAGAAAATGGGCCAAACGAAGAAGACGAAAGCATAGAAAGCTCTGAAAATGGATCACTTCGAAAGAATAACGTCAAAAGCGATCAGCAAGCTAAATCGCCTGATTTGGAAATAGAGATTGCCGACGACGAAGGAACAGGCCAAAGAAATGGGACAGCCGCTCTTCATGAACGGACAACCGTCAATGAAAATGAAAAAACTGAATCCCGAATCCCGAAAATTGACCTCAGCAGCGCGGTTGGACACCGAAGAAAAAAGAAAAGTTTTGACAAGAGACAAAATGGAGATGACAACGCAGTGACGTCATCAAAAGAAGCAGCTACAACTATGGAAAGCATTAAAGCCAAACCAAACGATGAGCAACCAAATATCCAAAGAGTTCAAAAGAATAGTTCAACTTTACAGGGGAAACTTGAACATACAGCTAGTGAAGATGACGAAAACACATTGCCAATGGAAGAAGGAAAACTAGGAGGCGCCGAAGAAAAGGCAGTACAGCAGGAACCTATGGAGCTTCAGGGACCACATGAAATTTTTATTCGGGATAAGGAAAATGCTGGAACAAATTGTAGTCGAAGACCTGAGGCGAACCAAAGTGCTTCGTCTCCAACTGGCCATGACTTACGTAACGAATCGACAGAAGGCCATTCATCGAACGCAGAGAGTAACATACCGACAGAAATGGGACCCAATACCGCTAACAGAAGCAAAGGAAGTGCCGAAAAAGACAAGCTGATCAGTCTTGCCATGCAGAGCGGGAGAAACGTTGCTAGCAACCGAAACAATACATTAACAGAAGGTCACAAAGCAGAACAACGAGTAAAGTCAGAAGAAAAAAAAGAGGACCGTCCTGCAAACCTAAAAGGAGATCAACATACCCACGATGGAATGAATTCGACTATGGCAAGTGTTAATACGAAAACCAGCTCTGGCGGGACACACTCGGAAGCAGTAAGACATATCGGTAGTAATAAGCAACATTCGGCCAACAGAGACGACAACGTCAAGAGCATCAATGACGAATCAGGCAATGATGAATTTGCAAAACGTAGTGAAAACTTTGTTAATGACTCACTGGCAGGAATGGGTAACCCATCAGACTTGAGAAGATCAGAGCAAAAAGGAAACTCGCAAATTAAACGCGTTGAGCTGAATGATATGCATGCAAAGGATTCTACGGAAACAAAAGAAAGGGAAAAGGAGGAAGAAGAGGAAGTCTGGAAAACAGAAAAAGAAAATGGTATCTCAGATAATGACAAGAAAACAAATTCAGCGAACGAAGGCCAGAACACAAAAGGTGATCAGAAGAAGGAATCAAGTTTAAACAATGGAATACGACATCCAATTATGGAAAACGAAGCATTGTTCCCAAAAAGGCACAACGAAGGTATAAACAATGTTGCAATGGAACAACCTAACGATGGAGCTTCGCTTCAAAGCGATATTCCCAAAATTGGTAAGGAAAACAGCTTGAAAAAATCGCAAGAAGGAGAAGGTACCCATATAGAGGAATTTGAGCACCGCTCAAATGAAACTGCCTCTTCGAGAGGGAACGATTTACAAGATGTACAACGAAACGACAATCGTACTGTAGGACTATGGACAGCTGCCCCTAACGTGGCGAATACGAAGAACAAAAAAGAAACAAAACCGGAACACGAAGAAGCTAACAGTGTGAAACCCTTAAGCCCAAGTGAACGGATGATTGGCAATTCTTCAACAGGGTCTGAAGTTCTAAAGGGCACCCAAGCAGCGACACCATTCTCCTTCTTCGCCCGCGCGGTCAAGACTATAACGGATGCTTACGCATCAGCTCGAAAGCGTCTTGCACAGTGAGCCATTTTATTTACAGCGCTTTGTCGAGTTACCCCATAAGAAAACCAACTTGTCAGTTCACCTATATAGCAGCAGACATAAAACATGTACTGGCAGAAAAAAGACGGCGCGACAGATTTCGATAATCAGGTTCAAACGTAAACTTTTTTGAACAACAAAAATGCGCGAGTACAGCAGTTCGCTTATTGTCAAATGCTGTGCACGTGTTAAAAATATATGACGATTGGACCTACCTTCATGCGGAGTCCCAACATGGGCAATTTGGTAATTTACGGCTTCGAAAGTACAAGGAACATGACATCACGAAAACTGCAATGGGCATGTACGTTTCATAAAGAAAGTCACCGCTGGTCCTTCCAATGAGGCAACACTTCTGAGGACCTTCAGATTTAAGCTTCAATGAAAACGTTTCGTAAAAGCCGGCACAAGAAAGTATAGTAACTTACCCATTGAAGTTACGTAATTCTACAGCACAAAAACAGCTTTTTTCAATGGCGTCTCGAAATTTTAGAAGGGGAGTCGAAAGTTGGCTGCACTGACGAAGAAATCATTGCCGCCTTGAAGGCTCTCAACGCTTAGTATGTACAAAATTATGAAAGATGAGACAGGTATACTGTAAGCAGAGAAAAACGCAAGTTTTATTCAAAGCAGACGAAAATTATCTGCAAAGTCATTTATTACTAAAGTTGAATTTGTAATTCTTGCATCTTATGAGTTCCAAATGTAGTTTCTAACGTCAAGACTTGACCAAAGGGCGCGATAGATAATGCAGTGCAAAGAACTTTACCCAAACGGCAGCAGTACAACGAATGATTCTTCAGCTTGAATGTCTCGCTTTTCTTGCTCGCAAATCTAGTAAAAGACGAACGAATTCGTATGTAACAATGATCAGGCTACCCGTTCGAAATTTGACGGCAATTGACATACTGTAATGCATTTCTGAAATATCTGGAAATCAAGGCCAATACTTCGAATGACTCTGTAAATCGAGTAATTCATGCTTACCGTAACTTTTTCTTACAATTTTCTGCTGTTTAGGGATTACTTTGCAAAGGGCATTGCAAGCTTCGCTTCCGCGAATTACGTGCAACGAATTTGCAATAACCGTGGCTCAAGAAAGCCAGCGCACGATATCAAAAAATATCTAATATTTACAGCACGCGTCGCACATCCAATACATAACTGTTTATTCGAAAATCAGTTATTTGATCCGCTTTAGCTGGTGCACTCTTAAAACTTTTTTTTTATTTCCAGTAGTGTAAGCGAAATATGAAACCACCCTAACCGTTGCGTATTATTCATTAAATGCAAATTTCTAAGACCGACAAAACAGGTGCGCTTCAATTTGACCTAACCGACTTGGCCTGAACCAAGTTGACTTCACGTCAACTTTGCCTAGAGCCAATTGGTCCTATTGTTGCAGCCGCATTCACATGTAACATTTGGTTGGTGTAAATCCAGTATACTTAGCACATCGAAAGTATGTGCACTAACTATACAATCAGAACAGATGCACGCAATACATGCTACTTACACGTAAATTATTTTCTGTTTTCCAATGTTTGTATAAAATATGCGTAATACAGAAGTTGTAAATGGCATCCATTCAAGACATGGAATTTGTAGCATTCACACAGTATACTTTACCTAAAAGCGCAGTAACTGCCATAGTCGCGGTTTCTGCGCCATACATATGGTATGTATGCTGTTGTGTACTTGCATACATACTACATGTATTCCATAGAAGCCGTAGCTATGGCAGGTATTGTGCTTATAGGCAAAGTAGACTGCGTAAACGCTGCCAATTCCAAGAATATTCTGAATGCACACTATATGCAACCTCTATATTAATCATATGTTGTGGAAACCTTGGAAAACAGAAAACAGTTTACGCGTAAGTAGCATTTAATGCGTACACACGTGCTGGCTGGGTAGTTAGCACAGATACTTTCTATGTACTAAGTATATTGGATTTACAACAAGCAAATTGTACACGTGAGTGCAGGTATAGCAACAAAACCAACTCCTTTTAGGGCAAATTGACTTGAAGTCAAGCTGGACAGGTCAAATTGAGTTGAGGTCAGGTTCCATAGCTCCGCGACAAAACATTCAGATTACAGTAACATTAAAGGGACTGCAGGCTGGCTTTTATATTATCGTAGGTGCGCGAAGCTAATTCCGAACAATGATTCACAAAATGATGGTGATGAAACCAGGTTTCACATTAAAACTGGACGAAACAACGTTGTATCCTACCAATCATTTACGTTCGTACTGTAGTTCAGAAAAAATGAAATATTAATGATAAATTATAAAACTGGCTTTAATTTCGTAACTAAAGCATTCGTACGCAACATTTACTATGCAAAATCATTTCACGGTCAAACCTCTGCTAAGCCTACGAAACTCAATAATACACCGCTGTTTCATTCAGACGTTTTTTCCTAAATAAAGTATTCAATGTAAACGTTAGTACGTTTGATTGCAAAGTTCACAAAAATGAATGAATTAATAGCAACAGCATAAGATTGCAACACAATTTTTCGCTTCACTATTTCTGTATAATTACAATCATTAAATAGAAGAGAACATTGAGCCTTAAGGTAATAATTGCATTTCTCAGCAGAGTTTGAGCGTACGTAAACATTTTACGCTTCGTTAGTTCTTTCAAAGATAACCTAAAAAACTTCAATGGCAAATCTGCCACACCTAATTATTCATTTTCGGAACGGGCTGAATCACCACTATTGAGTACGCATTGAAACAACGTAAACTTTCAAAAACTCCTCTTAATGACAAGCGGTCATATACGCGAACGACCAAAACGCCTGCGGCCACTCGCTCATATCCAACGTGCTTTACACTGCGGCAAAGATTTACTTTGTAAGCCGTCGGAAAGGTCAGCGACAGAAACAGTTAAAAAGCGTTTCTTTACACAATGGAATTTCAGTGACTTATCGAAGGTTCAGTGATACAGGCGAAACGGCACTTGGTAAAACGCAACAATGAAGGCGCATCAACACATAGGACAACGTGAAAATAAGTAACAGGCAAAAGAGACGCGTACACCCGAAATGGCAGAAGAAGATACAGGATTGAAGAGCGACCAAAGACGTGTGAGCTTTTTAACGAAAGGAATAAACCTTCCCGGGAACAACAATAGGCCACGGTTGGTCATGTTCCCGCGCATTCGCAAATGATGTCAACAAAATGCCGTACCCAGAGAAAAAAAGGGTACGCGTATGCGACGAATGCGGCTAAGAGGATTTATAAAAAAAATGACATCATCATAATTATTATGCTACCTAATTCACGTGTCGCCGTAAAATTCAAGTTTTAAATAGGAGGAAGGTACAAAGCCTTCGTAATCGGGGCAAGGTTTCGTCCTGCGAACTTTGGTCCACCCGTCTCCGGTGTCCACCTCAAGTATTAGCAACTGTTCGCTCTGACGAATCGAGATCATACCTTCCGAGCCGCCTTCACAATATACAATTGTCGTATAAAGCATACGCGTTTAAGAATGAACCATCGCCTACCTGCAAAATCGTACAGCGCGGTCGCTTTTCCCAAAATCATTGTATCGTCCGTGTCGTTGTTGTAATACACGTTGTTCGCGGAATCGCAGTCCGAATCGGCATTACGAAAACTCGACTCGGACGCTAAACATCTAAAGTGGAGAAAACAAGCGTGTACGGCAATAATAGAATAAAGCTGTAAGAAAAGCAAAATTCTTACGAATGAACATCTTGACTAGAACTGTTTCGCGGGCTGGCGTCAGAATTACGCGACAACGACTCGTCGCTCAAGCTGGATCGCTTAGTATGCTTTGATGCGGAAGTATTTACGAACGGCACCGACGTGGCATTTATGGGCATATTCAACCGAGAAGTTGCTTCAGCGTGTAAGGCCTTAGAATAAGCAAAGCCAAATGTGCTTTTAGAAAACAAAGAAGCAAATATTTCTATGCAAAAAACCTTCAGGCGTTGCATCTCCGAGGCGGCAACCTTTAGCTCATTTTCGCATCTCTCCAACTGACCTGCCACCACCACTGGATCACCGTAGCTTGGATTTGCCGCGTAAAGTCCTTTCATTTTCAACAAGCCTTGCCTGAAGCGATTGCATTAAGAAAACAGGACGGACAGGGTCAGTCACAATGCTAATGAAATTCCGTACTTTTCCGCCTGCGTTCTCTCGATGGTTTTTTCGCATCGGAACATTTGTTCTTCCACTTGTTTACACTGCTGTGATGGAGGTAAGTCGGCAAATTCCTTTGCGTGATCCTCCGACCACTGGAACATTTTAGATGCTCCGCACAACGCAGATGGAAATAAAAGACGACAGTACCTTGTTACCAAATATTCGTCGCAACGTTCCGCCCTTCTTCCTTCCCGAATATGCCCGATGCAATTGCTTACTGTCTAGACGACAACTGCCCAAAGAATTGGTGCGAGAACAAGCTCCGTCGGTGCCGTTTGAGAGCCCGTTTTGTACTTCGCCAACGGATGCGGAAGCGGCAGGCGCCGGAGGATTGAGATCGACGAAGGGAAACTCTTCGGGCAAACCATAACCGGAACGGTACCGATCGACCAACGTAAGGGAATCGGCTGCCGGATCCACCTTGTTCGCCTCTTGAAGCATTCCGTCGAAGCAACGCTGCACAATCGGTATAACGGAGCTCTCGACTTCGACGCAAACGCAGAACAACCGTCGTACTTGCCCAATACGGTCCTCATCCATTTCTTGCAATTTCTACAATAGACGTCGTCAGCGGCAAAAAGTTGACAACGGTAAGCGCGGGCAACCTGCAAAACGTTTGGCAGCAATTCCGAATAAAACTGACGTTGATAATCGTTCGTCTTTCCCAACTCGGAAGCATAGGTTGACTTGGCACTTTCAGCCTGCTGCGTTCTGGCAATTGAATTCGACCTTGCCTTTTCCACTTCCGCTCTGGAAAGGTTTATGTCCGCGTCGGCCTTTTTGTACTTGCTATCCGACAGCTCAGCTTCTCTGCAAGCTTTTTCGTACTCTTTTTTAGCCTGCATGAAAGCAATAAGCTGTACTCTAGTAGCAGCTAGCCGAAGTCTACTACCTTTTTCATAGACTCTATTGCGTTAACGCGGTTCTGTTCGAGCCGGTCTACTTCGGCGAGGAGCTAAACCGCGGCAGGGATGAAAGAAAACAGAAACGCCAAGCGAACGCTTACCCGCTTGCGTTGCTCCTTGAACTCTTTGACCAATTTGGTTATTTCCGTTAGTACGCGGTCTTGGAAACCTTCTACCATCACTTCGTGCTGACCGGCGAGATCATTGAGCTCGTTTAGAATTTCCCTGAACGCGATATTGCTAGTAAAACTAAACGACAACTTATGGAGATGGCCCGCTGGTAAAAACTGCATCGTCTCCTTACTGATCGTCGTCCTTCTTTTTTGACTGATGCTTTTTGACTAGGTTCCTGAAATACAGCGTACAACATTTTTCATCGGCCATTATAAAGATTTAAATCTTTTCCACCATCCCAACGGAACAGCTAATGCAGAGACTAAAGGTAGTGGATGAACGAAAACTTTAAAGCGGATAGCAATGCTAAGGTGCTAAATTTACTGATCTTTCTTTGAGAATTATGAAACGTATGCAAAGTACAACACAAAGGGCTGACACTGCTTATAAAAACGATAGAACTTATCCGTTGGCGCTTTCAGAGTACTGTAGGTAGAATTAAAATCAAGTTCAGTTTTCATAATAAAAAAACTTTATTACGGACAGATTGCCGTTTTTATGTGTGATAAACTTCGGAGCTTTCGGGTCAATCGAGACCCGTCTTCAGCGGTCTTAAATTATAAATGTCATGTCTCGATTGACCCGAAAGCTCCGGAGTTTATCACACATAAAAACGGCAATCTGTCCGTAATAAAGTTTTTTATTATGAAAACATACGGTCCCGTACAAAGAAACCACATCTTCAAGTTCAGTTTGCCCAAATAACCGCAAGCAGGCTAAACTAAAGCAATTACTGATTTTTATTTTTTAGCTTAAGCTTTCTACGGTTACTGAGACCAACAGGACTTCATTACCGTAGTTTTCGTGTTTGGAGCTACGACGGCAAAACAGGGCATACGGTTTTCGAAAACTATTTTTTACTTTATTCTTACGATTCAAGCCTTCGTTTTGGCTTTCGCGGAAAAGAAAAGTTATTCCCTAATTTCCCGGCAGGCCCTTACGCAATTAGAAGTTTCCAGCATGAGCTGCACTCACGAATTTATTCTACAGGAAATAACTACCGATCGTAGCGATCATCCTCTGAGTGCCAGAGCGGGACTCGGTCTCTACAGGGGACCAACATACCGAGTGCATAGTCGTGTGAAGCTCACGTAATCAATTTTATTCAAATTTCACTTAACCATTTCGCGATATTTATGCTCGACGACCTCTCGACGCTTAGGAAGCTAAGCTGAAACTTACACAGGTACTGTGGAATCGCGCTGAAATGTCATCGAACATGAGCATCATATAAAAGGTCGATGGCAGAACGGTAAGATAAGATGCACATTTTCTTGTACTATTTTGTGCAGCCTACAAAAAACGTAACCGCCACGTAAGCAGAGGATACTGCATCAAACGCAATAATTAAGTGGCCTATTGGCAAACAGACCATTACAGTTTCAAGTCACCAGGGAAACCACAAGAGGAAATTATCAAAAAAACTTCAAGTCGTACTTCAGATGTGTATTTTAAAGCGAAATTACAGCCGCTGCATGCGTACTTAACCATGAACATGAATTTTCGTACAAAACGCGCGGAGAACCATTTAAAGGCAAGCATAAATGCTGTTCTCTTAGGAAAACAAAAGTATTCAGCTCTAAAAGCCCTAAGAAAAATTATTTTGAAAAACTGGTGAGTACTAGTACGAAAGAACGGCAGTTAGTGCAGCGGAAAGTACGCAATATGTTACCATTTGCTTGTTTTGTCATTACTGCCGTTGTTTAGAAAAAAAATGCTCGTGTTTATTTTAAAACATTAAAACTACGTAAACAAAGTCCTCTCTCTCCCTTTCCGACAGTCAAGCTGCGATGACTAAAATCAAGAAACGGAAGTTTTGTCTCACTAATAAAAACTGAGTCATTCCAACATTTGCCTTAGGGAAATGTCCACCCAATAATTGTAGCAATTGCTGTTCGGCTGAAGAAAGACGCGCTGCTAAATAAATAAACCGGTTTCTTTATTCTGCGTCTTGTTGAACATTGCTCAAGCTTAACGAAAGGAAATAACACAAGCGACCGTGCCAACCACCAAAGCGTCGAAAACTAGTTCAACAAGTATTCTACATCCACAAAGCGACATTAAACCGCTGTCAACACCAAAGCAAATCAGCGGACAAAAGCTCGTGAAAATTTGCTACTTGGGAAACTAAGTTGGCATTGATGCCGATCACGCTCGAATTGCAACAGCTGAAAAACTTAGAAAGTCAACTTTCAACAGTCAGCTTTTTCGTGAAAATTCAGCTCGACTTGTCTAAGCGAACTGATCGCATTTTCTAGCTTCAAGTCACGCGCTACTGGGAAAGTCAGTCTTGAAAACCGAAAGCTGCACCTATCCGATTCTGGCATATCACGAACGGACACGCTATTCATGCACAGTAAAACCTCCGTATCCGCACCCACGCATTTTAATGTTACGCAATTTTCTACTTGCCTAAGAAGCTTAAGCGGCTCTTGCCGTTTCTGCATGTGCGAATCGAATTAGTCGCTAAACTAATCAGCTTATATATTTAGTTATTGTGGGTTTTGTTTGCGTTTTTGTGACAACAACTGCACTCCTCTTCAGTCACGCAAGCGTAGCGGACAGCTTAGAGAAGGCATGTCAAACTGAGGGACCCTAAGAGCTGCGAGGTCACATTTATGTTGTGATGACGCCCTTGCAGGCGACTTAGTCATGCCCTTTTAATAAAAATTACTGCAGATTATTTTCATTTCTTAAATATGGATACACAACGTGCATACATATGGTTTGTCCATGTTCATGAATGCAAATTAACAAAATTACGTAAGAAAAGAACGGAATTTTAAACGGCAATATAGATCTGTATGCGCAAACATTACAACCGTTCGAAATGAACAATTATTTACGACTGTTCAGTCATTTTGTAAAGCATCTTTTTTGCGGGCAGCAAAGGACTGCATACGGCCTTCAAGCCGCCAGTTTGACATGCTGAGCTTAGCACAATTTCGTATTGCTAAACTACAACAAGCTACTCGCGTCGTATTTTTCCTCATTGATGATTCGCTGATCGGCCAATGCATATTAAATAATCGAAAAATAGCCGCGCTTTGCATTGAAAATGAAGCTCTTTCTAATGAATTTGCGAAAATACATACTGGCATTACGCAAGTTGGACCTGTGAAATTCGGAGAAGAGACGCTTCCCAAAAGCTTCGCTAAATAAATTTCACGGGTCGAATTTCCGTAATACTATTATGGAAATAGCCGCGCGGTATAATGAGCCACATTCAAAGAAACTTCTGAGATAGCGTGTGAGAAACACCGTTAATTGGAAGCATCAGAGCGTGACCTGTCCAACCAATCAACTTTATCCTAGTGCCAGTCGTATACTCTGTGCTCACTCTCAGTCTCGTGTATTCATCTCAAAATCACGCCATGTACGCGTTCTTTATGAACGCTCGCTGTTACATGCAGATACGGAGGCCTTACTGTAGTTGCTTATTCAACTAGAAAGTAGTACATTCTTTCACCAGCGACACTACGCGTACAACAGAGTTTGAAACGCTGAGTACTTGAAAGAATGCGCTTATGCATCGTCGCCAAATGAAAAAGCAGCTTTGCCACGTGGAAAACCTGTCGCTTTTGTTGATACGCTTCGCCTGGCAATGAATATAGTTGAAATAAATAAACTCGAGTTCGGAATGGAAAATAAGAAAGTAATGGTGTCAACGTAATGCGCTAAACAAGCGCAGCTGGCCAATGAAAACAAAAGGAGTTCACGCTGCGCGCGAAAGAGACCGGTAGCCGAATTCTAACGGAGCAAGTAGCAAACCGCCTGTCAACGAAAACTTAGAATGAAAAAATTAAAATTTGCATAGCCACTAGCAGTGCAAATACACGGAATTTTGTCAATAGGGGCACTTCTCTACTGAAGCGTATACATTCTCAAGGTTCAGCTGCTTGCAACGACCATCTGGTGAATTCCTTTAGAAAAGTAAAAACACAGTAGTGGAAATAAATAGGGTAAATAAGCTAAAGCTGCTTTTAGGAGGACAAAATGCCATCATGACGTCAACGTCCGTAGAAAAGTAAACAAACAACGCGCGTTTGCGATTCTTCTACTAAGAAAGTGCCTGCAAACAAAGTAAAATTGATTGCGAAGCCGTATCCTTCCTTCTCATGTTAATCGTTGCAATTTTTTCTTTTCATTGCCCACCGCACGGAAGTGACTTGGCACCTATTTAAGGATAAATAAGTTACACTCTACGCTGTCCTTTCCACACGGCAAGTTTCGAGCGAAAAAAGAACATAAATCAATGGTTTCACTTTTGAATGAACCTATTCAATAACTATGTACCTGTTGACTTTGTTAAGTCGATAACGTTGTTGTGTGATTATCATTTCAACTTAGATGGATAGAGCCATAAGATAAGCGTAGAAGCGATAATCGATTTTCGACGGCATAGAAAGTAAAAAGTCGATGGAAATAACGTTAGAAACAGATGCGTCGTTAACATTTTACCTCTGTCTATATTACGCTTTCTTTAGCCTATTGACAAATGATGCTGTCGGATCTATCGAGTTTTTCTGCCGTTCAAACGAGTAAAACCCACTTAAGCGCATTTCCATCGATCTACAATCTCTGCACAATATCGTTTAGTATTCTGCCTACCGTAGAGCGCGTAACGTAAAATTTAAGCATCCTAAAACTAGCCTTGAGGAAAATACAAATTAGAAACCAAATCAGCACTTGTGTAAGAAATTTGCAAACATTTCACTAACCCTTCTTCCGCGTATGCGAATCATTACGGATTAAGAAGTTAAAAAATGCTTACAAACACTCGAAATTGAAGCAAATGACCTTAGGCAACTACAATTTCTGCGATGCAAAAAAGCAAAGCAAAGAGCAGTAAAAAAGTCACGCCCCTTTTGGAGTTATCCCACAAACTGATCTTGCCGAAGTTAGGTAATGATAACACCTTTCTACACAGTTGAACTGCTAAAGAAAAAGAGAAGCACTATGAATCAGTTCCCAAAAAATGCGCATCTTAATTCAATGGATGCCAACGAAGAGCCTACATCAAAATGATTCAGCGATATACATGCATATACGTATGAAAAACAAACACAAGTGTGATACAAAACGAGTGACGCCTACTGGAATGATGTAATCATATTGGCGCGAAAAGGATGGAATAAAATTAGCAACGAAATAGTCTAGAAAGGCTGACTAGGTATACACGGAAGGATCATTCATCTTGACAGATTGCGTGACATATTTTTGCTATAAAGTAACGCAAAGCAAAATAAATTACCCTTAAAAAATAGCCGCGGAAAGTCAAAGTCAAAAAGTTAAACTGAGTTACTTTCTTCAACTATCACGTTACGCAGCAACAGGAGATTGAAAGTTTTTAAGATTTAAATAGGAAAATGTGAGAAACCAACTGCTCAAGACTTCTCAGGATTGCTCGCAAGTATGCGCGAGCAGCAGATAACTTACTCATGCAAACCTCTGTCTTTAATGAGTCAAAATGAAAGATTACCACAAGTGATCAAATAACAAAGTAAATAATTGTCGACCTCAATGGACCCACGGAAGTGTGGAGATGGTAAATAAAGGATTTTTTGGTTTTTTCTGCTGAGAGCTATCGACAAAGAAATTCCTTTTTCAGCTACGCGAATTGAATTACAAATGACTAAGGCTGCTCACCACAGGATTCACACAGTGGTAACAACTTAACAAAAGCTTTACATAAAAATGTAAATGAGCTTATCAGGCAACTACGCAACTTTGCTAGTTCGTTCGACCTATGACTAACGCAAGCGGGGACTTAATTCGTTTTAAAAAAACCAACTCTGCCTCATTCATTTTATTTATTGACGCATCCTTAAGGGTAACGAATTCCTGGAAAACGCTTCGTTTTTGATACAGACAGCCTACATGCTGACAGCTTAAACTGGGTTCCCCCATCCCGAAAGAGCGTGAGTTACGTAAAAGAAAACCGATCAACTAAAAAAATACCGAAAAGATGCCGTTCGATGCGTGGATCTCGCGTCGCCTTAACTACAAATAAATGCAAATAAACTTAAATGATCAAATAAAACTGGTTGGAAGAAGCTATAAATTTTTTGAAACCTACATCCAGCCGGATTGGCGCTTCCCGGCACAACTCTAACGAGACGGAGGTGATGAGCAAGTTAGGCCAAAAAAAATTTAAATAATCGCAAGCAAAGAGAACGTTATGAAGAGAAATGAGAGTCGACGCAGTCAAAAGGATGCTTTTTGCGCGCGCGCAAATATTATACCGTGCTTTGTCGGTAGCACCCCCGTGCGAGCAACGACTTGTTCGAACATGTCAGCCAATAGCTAAGCAAAAAAAGAATGCGCGCTGTTCGACAGCGGCATATGGGGAATCGTAAAAATTGAATTTGAAATCAAAACGCGCCAGTGCCCCTTCGAAAGCAAATTGGCCGTTGAAAAGGTATCTAATTATACGAAAACGACCCTACATCTTGAGAAGACTGATCGCATCGGCAAAACGTACGGTTAATGCTTTGACAGGTTGCCAGGTGGGCAATGACGACGCGACAATGCAATGGAAGCATAAATCATTTAACGAAGCTCAGTTTAGCAAAAGCTAACTCGTTTCTTGACAAGCTTACGTCGTATCACTCGATATGAACACTTGAGCGACCAAAGCCTATCTCTGCAGGCCGCATTTTCAAGTGTGCGTCATCTTAATCTATACTAACCTTATATTTTTTTCTATTGAGTCTCTTTTTCTTGCCAAGGTCGAATAGTAGATCTTTTCGATAACAATAACGACGTTCCTAATTCGTCAGTAGAACAGGAGCAACAATGACTCAAGTAATTGCTGTCAACAGAGGACAAAGTACGCATTAAACTTTGAAATAGCCTGACCTAACAAAGTCAAGTAATTCTATTGTCCTTCCCCCTGAAAAAGAAGAAAAGAAAAGCTCAGGAGAGTTAGGTTGTTTTGGGCTTAGCTTCCATGTTAGCTCGCATAAGGACGCCAGCTTAGCGTACGGCCTGTAGAGAGTCGCCAGGCGGAGTCAATACAGCATCCACGTCCTCAGAAAACTAAACACGACATCGCTGTCATCCATGCCAGGTGACCTTACATTATTTGTACAAGGACCAACGCGAGCGGACTTCAACAAGGCCTACACAGCAACTGTACGAACCAAATGTAAACACAAGTCCAACATTCGGACCGACACTGCCAATGCTCAAAAGTGTTACGAGCTTCTGTAACCTAAATGAACAGCGATGCGTGCGCCTCGTAGCTCTCAGGATAACGTCTGGGGGTCACCTGGAGCATTTCATTGGCAATTCCCTTTTAAGGAAGCCTCATTCAAGCCTATAATACCCTAAATCACATCCTATAATGGGCTTTACTGTAAGTACAGTATGGTCCATTCGGAAAACCCATTTCTTCAAAATCTGATAATAGTTCAGTGCTTAATTTAGAACGCGCTACGAGATAACGCCGACCTTATCCATCATGCATAAAGTCACAAAGAAAAATGATCGATAATAAAGATGTAAGAATTTGCATAACTGAATGTATGTGTTTCCTTAACGGGTCTTCGTAATGATGGAGATTGTCTAAAAAATGGTTTTTCGACCATCTCCAATTTGCATAAATACTTAAATGTGCTCGTCGGTGTCCTTTTCGTTCAAAACAGTAATTTGGCTAAAGATCGCGAGGAGACTATCATACTAAATGGATATGAAGCATGGTTTAAAGAATAAGATTTTTCGGTTTACATGAATGACTGCTCTCAAACAGGTTGAATAGTGATAATAAGCAATAATGCGATTATCGTAAGCCAATGTCAGCCCAAGTTGCTTAAAGATTTTGTGGATTGATTGAACATCCATCAGCGATACGAAGGGTTCCTTGAATTGGCTCATATCGATTACTACAGGAAGGACATTTCGTACGGCATTAATACCGCTGATTCACTAATAGTAAGGCGCTAAACAAAAATCGATTTATTGGATTTAACGTCCAACATTCAAAGCTTAAAAGCCAAAGATGGACGGCATGAAAAAACCTATAGCACAAGGGCTTAAGGATGTTTCACTGCAATTGCGGAAGCTGCATTTATTGTAGTATCTTTGACTGCTATAAGCATTAATGTAGCCTGCCGCTAACTTGAGCGCTTTTAACATTACGCAGCTTGTACATTATGTGTGCATATACTGGTTAACCTTTTGCCTCGAGCAGTTTGAATTCCAATAGACAATTAAGCGAAGAGTAAAGGGAACGATGAGCAACTTACCGGAGGCTAGAAGCGTATTGCTGCTCAACAACGCAACGGTCTTTGACATAGGCGGAACATTTTTCCAAGAACTCGATACCTTTAAGAGTGTGCACGGAAACGACGTCTGTTTGATCCTGAAAAAAAAGAACTGTCATTGGAACGCATGACGCTCGGTGGGCAGTTGATAGCTGCAGTTTACCCTGACTTTTGCATGCCAAATAAGAAAACAACATGCTACACGCCATGGTCTAAGCGATAGCAATCAGTTCGCGCATTACCAAAAAGGTTCAAAGATTTAGGACATTAGCGCCTTTAGTCATGCAAACCAAACACTCGCGGGCCGCCTCTACCAAACTGTCAATTGCATCAGGGATTTAAAGGTGTAGATACCATCTGGCGGAATGGCATTAAGCATTGTCACCTTTTGAAAAATTCTTCCCGCTTTAAAAGGATCACGTTTGGTCGCTAACTAGTCCAAATGTTTGAAACACGCGGTGTTTAAAAAATTTACAGAACAGTTGTTGCGGAAAAATTCCCATTTTTTCCCCATCGAGGCTAACATCTACCCAGCGGCAGTCGAGGCGGCCAGATGCGTGGTCGCGGAAAACTGAACCAATGGAATTTGCCAATGAAGCTCAAATGATTATTTTGGCAGCAAAAGAAGGAAGCACCACTATTTTTGACGCAACAAACTTGCACGCCACCGATAAGGAGAACTCGGTGGAACAATTGAAACGGGGAGAAAGTGCTACCGTTGTACGGCTGTTGCGCGCTACCAAAGCAAAAATTTAACGCCACCAACGCCTAAGCCACTCGTGCCATTGAGCGTAAAGAAAACCGGAAAGGAAAATACGCAACTCGGAAATTCTGCTATGGGGGCAGACATGCACGCCTGATCGTTTTTGCGTTTCGCTTACCCACAGATCCTTGCCCCAACTCATGTCAATGATCCGCTGGCAAAAGCCTTTGAACGCTAGCAGTCATCCACGAACAGCACCGGCCAGTTTTTTCCTCGATCAATGCAACGGGGAGTCGAAGCACCACATGGCAGTTTTCAAGTACAAATTCGAAAGATGGGATTCGTTTTAACACTTTCATCCTTTCGCAGTTCGGAACATTGCAGACCAGTTGCCCGTACGTTGGCTGATTCTTACAGAAACAACTTTGCTTCTGGCTTCTTGAAAATGTGTGCCGCTGCTAACCTGGTCGTTAGGGCTGCGCGGTAATTAAAAATTCGCTTATGTTGGCGACCGTAGGAGCTAGAAATTTTTGGCGGTGCAGAATTTTGTGCAGCTTTATTTTTGACTTGCGTTTACGGCTAGACAAGATGACATTTCTCAAGTTAACACTTGCTGATATCATAGCAGTGAAACTTTAAAGTTTAATCTCTTTGCGCAGCAGTACCTTTTTAAGCGAAAGAACAAAAAGAAGGCTAATTCTGCCGCCGCAGTTTCATGCCGTTTTGCTTTTTGGGCATTTGCTGAGACTCGTTATCTTGTTTGAACAAACATATTTTTGAATAAACTTAACATATTTTTTACTAACTTTATAGGAAGTGCTTTTGTTAACAACTGGCGCTGATACTCTTGCTTTTATTCTGTCTGTTTTTCGTCATTCGACATTAATGCATTACGGTAACGTTTGTTTTATAAAAGAAATCAAGTGCAGTTGCGCAACCTGACATGTCAACTGTATAACAGGCTAGCCCATCGCTTTTACCATTGCAATGCATTAACATATAGGTTTCGAAATATGCAAAATGATTTCGGTAAGATTAACTAAGGATTTTAATAAGCGATTCCGCGCATGTTCTCAGTGTCTTTTTACAGCAACATTCGTCAGCTGCATTCGTCTCTTTGGCTGCAGCTGAAAATTTTACGTCTTACTCATGCCATGTTACACGTTGCGCAAGGGCGCCATTTAGCGTAGTAGCCGTCTCAGTATGAATTAAGCCAGCGTAATTCATGTACGATGCGTGCAACATAAAATGAGTTACGATTCGAAGGAAGTTGCAAAATTCTTACAAAATGCCTGTTTTTTCCTATTGAACTCGCTTGATTTTACCATTAAGGTAATGCAGTTCTAAGGCTTCTGCTCATCGCAGGCTTTCGATTACAGGGAAAGTACGTTCCTAAAAGCTGCTTTCTCATCCGTTTTCTAATTGTAGTGGCTGGAAAAAAATGAAAACATACAGTTTGTCTTTTGCAGCAGCTTACGGTTGCTAAGAAGCGGTTGCGCACCATTTTCAAACAAAGCTACCTGCACATCATTTGCACGGTAATCGATTGCGCGTTCCGGTAATGCATTTAATACGCCCTAAAATCAGACTATGACGGCCCATTTTTTTAAAATGTAATTGCCTTCAAACGATAAAATAGTTAATTCGAGCAAAAGCGATGTCTAGCAGTAGCTGAACAACTTCCTTCAAGTGAAGGCTGCTATAGGCTTTATTTGCCGGCTAGCGGCTTTTGTCTGTTGCGATTCCGCAAACGTCGACGGAAGAATGCATGCTTGACAAATCATCATCGTAATACGAAAACAAAACTTTTTTAAAGGGTCCGATGAATAGCGCGAAATTTTTGTCGTTCCTGCGGCTTAAGTCATTTTAAGGCTGGCGGCAGTAGTTCAGTAGGTTTCAATTGACGTATGAAATGATTTTATCTTTGTTTGCGCCTACGCTCAGCTAGTTTAGCTTTGACGTTACTTTTATACTTCCAGTACAGGCTAGAAGAAACAGAAAGTCAGCGCGCTATTCTCTCCCTCTCGGATTGCTGGCGAAAATCCTTTTGTGGCAGACAGAAACCCCCATCAACTTTAAACTTTTTAAACAAAGGAATCGACTCGACGCATATCGCCAATTAGGGTTTGCCAAACGACTGTCGTCGAATTAAGCAGAGTTCTTTTTTGTCACGTCGGCTATATCAATGCGTCAACAGATCAGCATCACATACACTTACTTGCATTACTCATCGCTTCGTCATCCTTGCTATCTGATTATTCAATGACGCAAACGCAGTGAGTTCGCTAAGTGCACGATATAGAACTTGACTAATGGCGTAAACTTAACTTCCGGTTCAGTAACCGGTTTTACCGTTGACTCAGCATAGTATTGCTGTTGTTCGTCCGCCTACTAGTTGCTCTTCACAAGCAGCGTGTTCTTCCGCTCATTAAACATCGAAAAAGAGCAGTAGAACTTCATTGCAAATTGCAACCTGCGAATACATAAAATAAGATTTATTATTACTGTAGTTATGTTTACGGACCGGCGTTTTGAAAAAGTGCAGCGTGGATATTCGTCGTGGAGTCTTAGTCAAGCGTGACCGCGCCTGTGCTTGACTTAAATATAGTGGCGCCGCATTCCTTCGGAGAAGCGGCGGAAATTGTTGAGACGCCGAGCATTCTAGTGGGCTATCCAGTTGCGCCGATCGCTATTAGCCTTCCCGTTTAGATGGTCGGCCTCGGGTCAGCGAAAGGATCATTTTTCGGACTGCTCAGCCTTAAACCCGGTTTTCAATTCGACTATATTGTTACCTGACAGACGGTATTGGTAAGTCGATTATCATGCCTGACGTTGACGATTCGGACAAGAGCGAGACGAATTGTAATCGAAACGAAAATATGCTGTTACCGAATGAACCTTCCGTCCCATCAAGTTCTGCAAAACATTTTGAGCAGCCTGTTGCTTGTTCGACTACTCCTCCATCTGTTGAGAATAATGAACCCTCTGCTTCGTCATCGTTTGTTGATCCCCCAGACAAGCAGACAGCTCACGAAGCAGACGAGCCTTATGTAGACAATTTGGTATTGTCATTTTTTTGCTTTCTACGTCGATTTATTTCTCAACATCTTTCCCGCAGATCCATCAGGTCAAGTGGGTGAAATGGTATAATCGTCCTGTACCCATAGCAACGCAGAATGAGAACGGACCATGCCCTCTTTTGGCGATATGTAATCTTCTTTTGTTACGTGGCGATCTTACCTTACCTGAGGATACGGAAGTCGTTGCTGCTACGCAGCTGATCAACATGGTCGGTGATCTAGTTTTCCAGCAAGGAATGGCGGTATGCAAAAATTTGCATTTATCCGTATTCGCACGTTTGAAAACGATTTAGAAGCAGAGACATCGATTGGACTACGAGCAAAATGTCTACGACGCTATGTCGGTGCTGCCAAAGTTATCCACCGGTTTGGACGTTAACGTTAAGTTTAAAGGGTAACTTTGTCATACCTTTTTTTCCCGCTTGACATCTAAGTTGCGATCCTGCGTGCAGAGCTTTCGAGTTTGAATACACTCCCGAATGTATAATATTTGATTTGCTCAACATCACGTTGTGCCACGGATGGATATCCGACCCGACCAATACGGAAATGCACCAGGCGGTAGGCAATTTGAGCTACAATCAACTTGTCGAAAAGATCATCCACGAGGATGCTTCAAAGAGCACTCAAGGTTCGTATCCTCCATCTTTCATTTCATTATTTTACTCTTTCCGTTCAGGTCTGTACGCTTTGGCCTTTTTTGACTCCTCCGTTAGCCAGTTAACGCGTTATGGTTTGGCTTCGTTGAGGAATGCCCTACAGGAAGGACATTTGGCCGTCCTTTTTCGTAACAATCACTTTTCCGTCATCACAAAGCGAAACGTAAGCATCACAACCATTTTTCTTATTAATCAAGTGTACTACGCTCATTTGTCTTCCACGTTATGCAATGTTTACTCCTTACTTGACAATTGCAGTAAGATAAAATTGAAGATTTGTTGAAGAGAAGTCTGAACCAATAATCTGACTTACTTGAGCTTTGCTTGAAGGCGAAATCCACTTCGTTTTGGAATGATGCCAGTCGTCTCGCTGTTTAGTTTGACCGAAAGAAAAGTTGAACTCCAACCTTTACGAGTTTGGCAATTCTTTATCCTCAAATACATACTGCTTATAAAAGCGCACGACTGAGAACTGAAAAATTCTACCTGACGATGACACCTGCACGTTAATAGTCTTTTTTTAGTAATGACTGATAACAATAGGCAGTCTTAGGCGTAAAGCAAGTTTAAATCGAAATTGGTGCACCGTCTTCATGCGTCTGCGATGAAACGTAGGCGGCTTAGAATAATATTTCACTTCTTCAGGGTTCGTTGTACTTGTTGGTGACCGACCAGGGCTTTCTGAAGGAGCCCAACTACGTTTGGGAAACGCTGGACAGCATCGACGGAAATAGCCATTTTGTCGATTCGGATTTCTTTCTTGTTCCCGCCAAGACGGAGTCGTCCGTTCAAAACGAAGCCTCTCCGCAGCAGACGATGAAACAAGTTGAGAACGAGTAGGTCGTTCGACCACTTTCCACTTCGGCCAACCGACTTACGGTACGTCGCTGTTTTTTCAAGTTTCCTTCTCGCATTGTCGTTGGAAGAGTCGGGACCTGCCAATGACCAAACGGCGGATCAGCTCTTAGCTGCTAAACTACAAGAGGAGGAACAGCGCGCGGCGGCGGCCGCCGCCGCTGCTGCAGCAGCGACGCCTCCGCAGAGGAGGGAACGGCCTGTCAGCCGACCCGAGTTTGCTACCACATCTCATGCAACCAATTACCAGTCGAAGGAGAAGGTTGGTTAAAGCTTTCCATTGACAGTCTCACCTGATTAGATCATTTTTTAGTGCACCATACTGTAAATGGTACCGTATCATTTGAAGATAACTTGATCATTTTTAATGCCTTTGATCAAGCTTCCACCAAAGTATGACACTACTTCTGCTGCATATGACAAGTGCATGTCAGCGCGATGGCACTTTAATTGGTCGGCAAGCTTTCACTTGACAAGAGAATGTACAGAAAGAAAGAGAGAACTGCTTCCAATGGACTGCATGCAATCAATGTTAGAGCAAGTGACCTTCTACAAGCCACACGTTTTTCCTGCCGGCTAATTCGGCTTCCAATTCTTCGAGATTTTTTTTTAAAGCGTCCACTTCGTACACGTCACCAGACATGGCCGCTTGTTTGATGTATCTGAATTAAATGCAAAAAGCGGAATTGAAACTTGCTGACCAAACGTGTAATACTGTCTTATCAGCGAGATTTGCTGCCTAAGCGGATCTTCAGCCTTTTCCAATTGGCCATTCGACAAAAGAACTGATACGCTATTGTCCGGTGGCGCCAACGCATCTTGACGTTCTCTCCTTTCATCCATCGCTTCTGCGTACTAAAATGAGCGCAAACTTAGCGTCCAGCAAATGGACGACTCAAAGGAACCTTTCGGCTAGTCCTGTCGAAATCTTGTCGCATATTCTCTTTCCGTTCAGCGCTTATCAATTGGAACTCATTTGCATTTGGCAAGCTGGGCAATTGCGACGCTATTTTTCGCACAAAGTCCAAAGCGAATAAACGAATGTTACGCTGAAGCAGCAACTGTTGAGGCGACCATTGCATACCGGCTTCGGCGGGAGTTAGGCTGAGAATGCCCTCGCTTAATTTGCTTTTTTTCACTTTTCAATTAACGGATACACTACGCGGCTTATTCACCTGGCGGAATCGACCTCCTTTAGCATGTGGACTAATTTATTCCTAAGCTGATGGCCGAAGTTCAGCTCGTAAACAGACTCGCCCGCGCTGCAAGCAAGAAACTGACAAAAGAGTTTGAAATGGAACCTGAAAATCCTACCATAAGCTTTCGTTGACTTTCAAATATGATCCATGCATTTTTTTCACTTCGTTGACGAAAGAAATGAAATTCTAAAATTAATAGATTAATTAAAATAGTTCAGTGCTTCTAAGATTCAAAACGTATTACTTCATACTTGCTAACAATGATCGGCTGCTCGGTCAACTGTTCCTGCTGTCTTTGTCTGCGCAAAAGCAGCGTGTCACACTCCCGGCAAATTCTTATTGTTTGCTCGCTTTCCTAAAATTTGAGAAAACGACAAGCAGGGTCGTAAGCGTTCCAGTAGAGGAAGGTTAAACTTGAAAGCAAACCTTTGAGAACAATGACGAATCGACGCCATATTTGCCCGCAGCGTTGTGTGTTACTTTTTTCAAACCGCTAAGCAGACGACTTGCTTTGTGAATTAAATTTTGGCCGCTCGAAGACCCTTCAATAGCGTTCAAGGAGGAGCTTGAGCCGGACGATTCCAGCAAGCTTTGTTCAAGCTTATAAGTAGCCGCAAAGGCGGGATTGGTCAATCTTTCTTAAACGAGCGCCGCGCTATTTCAAAGAGGAAAAGGGCAAAAGTTACTTGCAAACATAATCGGCATAAAAATTGAGCAGCTGGCGCACATAACCGAACCGCACAAGCGACAATGGTGCCTTCGCCGCGCAAGGGAAAACGGAACGTCGCAGAAGGCACACTGCTTCGCTTCATTGTTGTTTATCCAGGGAACGATCTCTTTTTCAAAAGCTGGCAATTAATGACAAACATACGGTAATAGAGGACTTGAAAATCTTTTAATTTTACCTCTTTTCCCGGTCGAGTCAATTGCGGACGCAGTGACGTTTACCAGCTTGTCCAAACGTATGATCAATTTATTTGTCTGCACTACCGACTGATCAACATTTGCGCTGCGAAGCTTTTTGAAATAGCGAGTGAGAGAAGTTGAAACGCCTGCGAATTCGAACTCTAGCACAGCTGGAAAGGTGAAATAGTGCGTACCTAAAACCGTTTCGGACGAAGTGCTTGGCTGAATATCAGCTTTTTGTGCGTCCTGCTTAAATATACGATTTTTCGCCCATCCAAAAAGATCTGAAAGCCATTAAAAAATATTAGGTTTTGCGTAATTATATAATAGTCGCGCAAGCAAATACGACATGCAATAAGTCGTATGTCGATTAAGCGTTACAGACGTGAAATGACTGAGAAATATAAGGCATGAACTTGCTTCGTCGCTTCGCTCAAAACAGTGGAAATCAGTTTCTTTGCTCATTCTTTACCTCGCAACTGGGAAGAGGCGGGAGCTTCGGCATGCGATACATCGCAATGGCAGTCGTTGAAGTGGGCTTGCAACTGGGTTGTGCTGAAGCAATTCTTTTTGCACACAGGGCATAAAAATCCTTCGTGGACAACGTCTGGCGGGCTGTTCATCCAGCGGACAAAATTGTCCCCGTTTTTGGACAAAAAGGCACGGTGGAATCACCGGAATTCGCAACCATCAACTCTCCTGCGCCTTACAATTTCAACCATGTCCGGCTGTATATTTATTTAATTGATTTGCAAGTACGAATTTTTCCCTTCCTAGCGGGTGCGTTTACCCAACCCAGGTCTTACGTCCCATGCAACGACGTGTTAGGTGAGCCACAACCACGCTTAAGAAAACGAAATGTATGAGAAAATGTTGGTAAGGCAAAAAACCACGACCTACATGCTTTCGCTCCCAACTTGAACTCCAGTATAAACAGCGTAGGTGCCAACAGTGCATCCAGCAACAGAGAAGCACCTATAAAACTTTCGTGAAAACGTAACAGAGCTATAGAGCGTGCAACTCTATAATCTTTAAAAAACAAGATGAAACCTACTTAGAGAGGTAACAGTGTGCAACGTTTAAACTAACTTCGATATCCGTCTTAAGTTTACCTGTGCATAAAAAATTTCTAAAAACGAAGACACGCGGATTTGAAGGGTTTTCTTACAGCCTGGCAAACCTGCATTTTTTGTTTACCTCTTTGGATTACTGTATGTTTGCGGGCAGATTCCGCACAAGACCCAAAGAAGAATAGAAGAATTGCACAGTCAGGTTGAAACAACATGGACTTCAACAGCTTACAGTTTGCTTCTTCAATTAAATGAACAAGCTTTATTATTTTCGTATGGCTCGTCCGTCACAGCTTTTAGAGTTTTTTAATTAAACCTGGAAATGCCCTGCTAAAAAATAGGCAATCAAATTTTTAGTGAAAATATCACTTTCTCTTACAACCTGTTTGTCCGTTCGTCGGTAGGCATTGTGAATTTAAATTACGTACGTCTGCTAGAAAAAGAAAAGCAGTGAGTGAAGGTCGACATGAGAACACTTAATCCCGTTTAAAAACGTACGGTATTTTGCAAGCTTTACTATTGATCAATTTTAATTACCAACGCGATTTAACTCTTATTTTGTTTTGTTTCATGCGCAGGAAAGATTAAACGAGAAAACCGGTATAGCGTGCAAGTACTCGCTACAGCCTATTGCTTCGTTACGTCCGTTCCCAAAAGAATATGGACTAATATTTTTTTCGCACTTTTTAACGTGTAAAGCAGGTTTTTGATAAGCGGATTGTGGGCTAATTCCATTTGTAAAGTCCTAAGCAGTCGCAACAATTGAATCGCGGCTAATTAGGTCTTTAGTTACTCAACTTGCCTAAAATAGTGTTGAATTTGTTAATCGCTGGGCTCTATTCGTTCAAAGTGGAAATGTGCTCATTTTTTGAAAAACTCGCAACCTCTTAATGGCGCAGAGCCGTTATGGCGTTCCGAAATTGTCAAGCAATTATTTCTCGTTCGAAAACTTGCCGTTAGCTCACTGCACCATCTGGGCGAAACGACAGTCCGTATCAACCCATAAAGAATTTTATTGCAGTTCGACCGTTCTGAATGAGTCGTGCAGCCGCGAACCAACTTTGCCCCTGTAACCGATTGACCTTTCTTACGTCGAATGTTTGGTCGTAGGCATTTTGTCTGTCACTTTCCAGTTACTGTTGAAAAGAGGTCCAGGTTAGCTAGACGTGGTTTGAAATCTCCTTATAAGCAGGTCAGCTGTTGCCTAGTTAATGTGTTGCTTCCGTTGGCGGCAGTTACCGCCAGTATAGAAGAAGAAGCGCCGCGTAGAAGCGACAGAGCATCAAAATGTTAGTTCGCAATTCGTGCACAATTTTTCTTCTTCTTCTCCTTCCTTTTTCCTATACCTATCAGTGGTCAGATTCAGAAGGTAAAAGCCTACTACGTCTATATCGAATTTGCAGGGATAAAGTTAACAGAATACTGCCGAAGTTACGGCGCCCGCGGTGATGACTTTTTAAAAAGTCGTGGCCGTATTACCTTCCCTGATGGAGCCCGCTTAGAGCAAGTGATCGAAGGACCGCTGCGACTATTAAGACTCAGATTCAATCATACTGTCGACCTACGACGAGTGACTTTGCAGCTCCGAGTAAATCCAACAGTGCGGGTGTTCACTAGAGCTGTTCAAAATCGTTCCCTTTTCCGCAATAGCACCGAGTTTTTCGTATGCTACGATGAGAGTTTTGTGCTGCCAGAACTAACAGCTTTCTTCAGCATCTTCAAGCAGATAAATCTGTACCGCTTCAAACTGATCTCCCCGAAGAAATACCAATAGAAACTATTTTGCTACAAGGCTTCGACGCTCAATTAACTCATGACGAGATTCTGCTGATCAACTTTACGGTCTGCGCACATGGTAATATGTGCTCACCGTTAGCTTTAAGGAAAAGAACTGTTTTCTTCAGACTGCCAAGGAGTACCAGGTTGTTACGGCGATTGCAAGCCATTGATGAAAGACTTTGGCTGCATGGAATGTATATGCCCGAAAGGTGCTACCTTGCTCGATCAAAACTATATCTAGTCATTTTGAGCGTATACTTGCAGACAGTGTATCCAGCGGCTGTTCAGGCATCCCGCCAAAGGATTTAGAAAAATTATTCGACAAAACGAAAAATCAGCTTCAATTTGGCTGCAAATTCAAAGTTGGCTACAGAAGACAGGTAGAGAACGCTTTTGTACGTTTTCTTGGCCTTCATGTGTTCTTACAACGCAGATTCATAAACTGTTGAGTATTGATGATTGCGTTCCGTTCACATACCCGAGATGTACGTTCTACAGTAAGGTCGTCATACCAAGTACGAAGGTTCAGTGCTTGAATCACTGCTACTGACTTCGCCGTTGACTAATTGCACTGCAGGGACTGTGCTTTTCTCTACTTTGTACTGTTTTCAGCGACTGCCACCCGTCGCTGCGCCTGCGGCCGAAAGGCCAAGTAAAGATATTTTTCAAAAGTTGAATAGTACTCCAAGTTGTGATATCTTTTTCTGTATCGCTTGGAGCAAATAATATAGCGCGAGAAATTAAAAAATGGGCATTCTGGGGGATTAACCTTTCCTACACCGTTACCAGCAAAAAGAGGGAAAGCGATGAATAAACAAGGCACTTGACAACAGAACGGTAGAAGGACGCTGGGCTATTTGTTATGTTGAGAAATTTGTCTGGAACAATAAATCAACATGGCATCAAAAACGCATGGCACAAAATGTCTAGGTAAAGCTTATCACGTCGTCATTTATACGGCTTGACGGTATTGGTTTGTAACAATACATTCAAACAGCTCTGCTTGGTGACCATTCAACATCCAAAGACGAAACTGTAAAGTAGTTCAGCTTCCTTGCAAAATTCTACGGGCCAATGATCAACAGGGTGGCAAGAGTGACAATTTCGATGAATGGTAAAAGACCGACGGCATTGGCGCCGCTTTCAACTTTCGGTTTTGCCTCGGGTGTCTCCTCAAATTCTTCAATTTCATCTGGCTTTTCAGGCAACAACGTATGATAGTCGTCGCCTTCGGTGAACTCGGTTTCAGTTTCGCAGTTTAGGCAAAGTTCACAGGTGGGACCGCTATATCCGTCGTTGCAAGCGCACTTGCCGCAATCGCAGGAACCTTGGCCATTGCAAATCATCTAAAAGAAATGAAATCTCTCTATTCGCAACGCGGAGTAACGTGAGCAAGTTTGTCATACGCCGCTCTTGCCGAGACATTCGGTCGTTTCCGTTGTGCAGTCACAAGCCGGGCCGGTCCAACCGACGTCGCACCTACAGGTACCGCATTCGCATCGACCTCGACCTGTAAGATAAGCACGTAGCATTAACATCGAAAGAAAGGAGGGAAGAAAAAAAGTATTCTATCTTTTCCTAAGACATTAAGCACGCTTTGCCTAATACTAACACAAGTGCTCACATTTTAAAACTAACGTAAGCTTGTTTATGAAAAGTTTATTCAAGACAAAGTAGAGGAAGAAAGGTGATTGACAGAATATGGACGCGCTCGAAAATTATTTATAGTTTCACTTCTGATAAACAGACACGATTTCTTTCGCGTTAGGAACTACTCTTGACCGGAGCTGCGTCGCCCGCCAAAACGTTGTTAGAACAGCTGTCACAAGGCTATAAAATTCAAAACGTCGAAGAACTTTCGGCATCTGTCATCATCGTTAAGGGAATCTGTCTGGAAGAGACGAAGTCCAGCGTTCGTTTGCCAAGACTTAGGCGTAACGGTGAAAGAAAGTTTGAATGACAAGAATTGATTGAGTAACTTGCTGCCAAGTCCATCGATGAAACTGACAAGGTGCTATAGGTCGAATTAGACAGGTTAACATTTTTTGCCGGAGAAAAGTGGCCAAGGGGGCCATAGGAGCACGAAGCTAAATGGTGCAGTTCATTTCACAATTCCAACTATCCTTTCCGTGGCCTATCATATGAACACAATGCACTAATTGACCCCTAGATGTTCACTTTTTTTGTTGAGCGCATAAATAAGTCGCTTTTCCTAAGCTCGAAAAACTGGATTTAACCCATAAATTATTTATGCTTCTGAACAAAGTCTCTCAATTCACTTTTGATCGGACGATCACTACGCACAGCTATGGCGGGTGACGTGGTTTCCTAGCAATAGTTCGGGAAAAGCTCACAGGCTTAGGCCATCGCTGGTGAAAGTGTTCAAGAAGAAAGCAGCTGCACTATCGAGATGAAAACAACATATCGACAGCCGTTAGGTCATCAAAAGTATAATACTTTATGGCATAGCATGTATAGCAAACACCCATTATTCAATGTTACGATATTGTCTTCGCATTGTTTCCATGCTGAGAATTAATTTAATGGCAAAATTGATAAGCAAGTACACATGTTCGCTATTTATCGAAGAAACAAGATAAGACCCGCAGGCAAAAATTTGTTTGTACGACAGCTATGACGATTTACTGGATTTTCTAACAGCTATAATTTAAAAATGTCAAAGCAAAATAATTCGTGAGAGTAACTGCTTAACCGTGCGCAAAGCACGTGATAAGAATTGATTACAAGGAATATGAGTAGTTAGCCTTATGGTAAACATTCGGGCAACCCTGAAAGCTACAGAAATGATGATCCAGTACGGGCAAACAATATACAAAGTCAAGATAGAAGATTTGAAAAATTAAATTACAGAAGGACGATATCGAGAAATGAAGAGATCTTAGCACAATATTTAGGCTAAGAATACACTAACGTAAAGCTAAGAGCCAAGCAAGCGAAGAATAGAAGCTCAGCAACATATATGGAGCTATGAGACCAGTTTGATAGACAGAAAACTAAAAGCATGCTACGGTAAAAAACATGCAAGAACTCACATGCTTTAAGACGCCTAATCATAGATCAAGCATCAGTTACAACTTTACCTGGTTTAAAAAATTTTTAAATCTTAAATTTATATATTTTTTTAATGAGTTTGTTGAAACAGTAAAAAGACTTATCGCGCACCTTACTCAAACGTTAATAATGAAAGAAACTAAAAGCTTTTGCTCATGGCAAAGGCGAAAACTATGCAATGCGAAATTAAGAAGCACTTTTTATGGTTGAATCAAAATAATAAGCAGGCTGTTACTGTAGTATTAGCCTTTAAACATGACGCGTAAGAAAAAATGAAAACAAATGAAGAGATGTAAAAGTGGACGTACCGGAGCACAGTTCGGCTCCATTAGAAGGACAAGAAGTGTCGTCACATTGGCAGTATTTTCCGGAATACTACAAAAGGAAAATTTTGGACGTAGAAGCAGTTGGAGCGACAAGTAGGCGCACTTTTTCTGGCGAATCGCATTCGCAAGCACCGCATTTGCATGTCCCTCGCCCTGAGCATGGCTCCTCAGAGGGCGAAGAACGGCACTGATTTAACAACTCCGCAACAGACATGGTACCTGAGGCAACGTTGCACTCGCAACGAGATCCAGCGCTGCCTGGGTTGCAAATGCAGGCACCGCAAACCAAGTTGCCACGTCCACCGCATTGCGGGGACATTGTTACCTAAACAGGATAAATTAAAGCAGCCGCTGCACTGGTTAAACCTCGCTCTCACGGGAGGCGACTCCGCGATATCAGAGGTCAGTATGCTTATCGATGACAGCAGTCCGAATGGCCGTTGGTATTGCCAGTGGCCGTGCATAGGCAAAACCGCGATGCCTACCTGATTCTCCAGTTTTTCGCAGTCGCATCCGCAGATTGGGTTGACGTACAAGGCGACTACTTCACGGACACCACCAATGCCCACGCTGACGACGGCGCCTCCGTTAGCTCGGCATTCTCGTAGCTTCACGCTAACGTTGAATGACACTACGTCTGAGTGGGAGACCGATGGGCAGAAATTCCCAGGCTGCACTATGCTGAAGAATGAACGGTTCATTCATGTAGATGATGACCTCACCTTAAGCTCACCCTCGACATTCCGCTTCGTATTCAATTGTCACACCTTGTGACTCAGTCTCGCTATTCAATATATAGATGTCACGGCTATCGCGGTCCTGATGGAGGTAACGCAGCGAAAAGCTGATTGCATCTCCTGCAAAAAGCGCTTTATCAATAGGAACCTTAAGAATCATCCCATTACCAGGCTTCATGGCTATCTGAACTTGTTGAGGTTGCAGTTGGGTCCTTACAATCGCGCCACTGTAAGGATCTTGCCTACTGGCACCGACGTCCGCATTCTTAACGACGTTCATTAAGAATGAGATAATGTATGCATGCACAAGAGTTCACCTGCAGGAACTCCACCTTGCTGACCGGATGCTCGACGAATGAAGTTTCACACTTTTTCTCCAAACTTGAGTATAGCTCGCAGCGCGATGGTAAGTCGGCATTCTTAAAACAAAGGAAGTTTTTCCACGTCTACAGTAAAGATGATGAAAAGTAACCAACCGGGTCAGAACACCAAGCGCAGTCGGGATGTTGCTTAATGCACTGGCCACAGCTGCTTTGCGCGGAAGCAGTTTGGCACAACTCCGCTGGACTTTTCCTAGCGACTAAAATAACACAAGGAAATTTAGCTAATTTTACTTTATCGTAAACAACTGTACGAACGAACAAAGCTACACATCAAATAATGGGCCCCGAACCGCAACGTTTGCGTTTTTCTATTCCGAGGCAACAAGTGGTCACCTCTTTCGAGTTAAGGCCCCTGTGTTGCGTCGGCTCGAATCCTTTAGCCATAGATATCTCCAATGTCAATGCTAATAGATACAATGTTTGCTTAAGTAAGAGTTCAATGTAATTCTATAGAAGTTTCAAAATAAACAAGTCAGTTTTCAACGTTTGGTAAATTGTATTTGCTTGCCCAACATCTATCCAGTTGCGTGTGAGACATTTCACGAGAAACTGAATAATTGACTTGCTATCGTCCAGCTGTCTGCCGAAATCGACCGCTAACTGACATGCGATACACTACATACCTTCGAAAAGCGGCTAGTATGCTGTTAATGCTGGTCGGGCGAGCAACTTGCTAAGCAGACCGCCGCAAGCAGTGTTGATCTAGCTGCTGCTGCTTTTGACGATGATCACTATGATTTCCAGGCGCCCATCAGTATGCTGTTGCAAAAGCAACTCTGTAAGCTAACTTGCTAATTGTGTACGACTAGAAGAGCTTCATAAAAAGTTGGTAACTTATATTGTTTCCATATGCGGCATCTTACGACCGAGAGGCACTAATATTGGCACTGAACATCAATGGAAGATCCAATTGAATAAACAGGCTTCAAATAAATACCTGTGAAACTGTTGCCTTACGCAGCTTAATTCAGCAATGGAATTTTTTGCTTCCGCCAAAAATAATTCGCTCGTTCTTCGTAACGGACCGACCGTACATGAGCCCCACTGAACTATACTGTGCCAATAATTCAGCCAAAACACTTATTTGTTTATTAAGGCCAAATTTGGGCATCGTAGAAGATCGGCGGTACTTCTTCCCACTGTAACAGTTTGTTTTTATGTTGCCATACAAACCCCGCTCTTTTATGCCGCGTCTGGTCGTCAGTAAATGATGAACTACGCAAAATGTAATTTTAACTTTAAACAACGCGAGCGACTCATTTCACTGCCGAACTACTCATTTGAAGGGATAGCCAAAGTTCGTCTTCGTCCTTTCAGCGCGCAGCAGTCGTCGAACATTCCTTAAAGCTCGCATATGCGAAGTAGTTAAGATGGTACACATTCTGTAAATTCTTTAAAAAAAGAACGTTTCGTCAAACTGCTCAGCCAACGTTAGGTCAACGGTTTTTTCAACTAGGCGCCTAATTGTGTTCTACTTTTGCCTAAACTTCATCGGAAGAGCAAAAATGCCTTTTTAACATGTAGGTAACGCAAATTTATGCAAATTTTATTTATACGGCCACATGGCGATGACAGCTGCCTATGATGGCCACTCGCTTTATCCCGTATCAATCGTCGTCTAGCAGGATGCCGGAATTAGCAAAGATAGTTCGGGCGGGTTTCTTCCCGCGCGAAAAAAATCGCCAGCCAACGACGCCAAAAGGATTTATTTGCCTTAACTTGCAATGCAGTTCCGCTGGAATCTTTTGGGCGAAACTGCAAAAAGTGTATCGATGATTCTTTCCGCTTGTTCTGTTCGTAAGACTTTTCAACCTTCCTCAGGCAATTACTCAATTGCTGTTGCTTCGCCGTTGCTCTCGACCTCGGCTGCCTGTTTACAAATTTTTATCTTTAAAATAGAATTCAATCGGGAATTAAAATGACGTTCATGAAAGAAGAAGAAGAGAGGGCTTTTAGGAAAATGAGGAGTGTGAAGATTTGTTGCTTGCTTAAAGTGGACCCATTTGGGCGAGCGTCGTCTCCTTGGCGTTGAATAAGCAATAGGGGAGACGTATTGTTCAATTTGATTGTCATATAAAAACCTTGTTGACACCCTTTGGCAGCATCCCGAGTTAAACAGGTGCAATTCGAGGCCTTGTCCAGGGAAGCGGTATCCAAACAGCAAAAGGAGAACAAATGAGAACTGCTTGCCTGTGACAGAAAATGTCTTTTCTTGCCGAGTGGTAACAGCCGGCTCGGCCAGCATGCTCTTGCTGTTTTCCGTAGTTGTTTACTGCAGGCCGGAAGCTTGCTAACTCGCTTTAGCGCAAGAAGCGACCCTGCCATTGCAGCCCAACTTAACGAACGGAAAACATCTACCCGAACGAACCGCGACGCGCGGTCAACGATCAATTTCCCATTCATACATTCATTTGGCTGAACGCCGAGCGGCCGTAAATCATTGCAATGAATCACTACTTTGAATGAATCAACATTTGGGTCTTTTGGCATGCTCAAAAAATACATTCAAGATTGCGTACCTTTAGCGATCAGGTATGAGAAAGAGACCAATCAATTCGAACATTATCACTTCATGCCTACTCAGTATGAGCTATTTGCTAAACTTACGGAGGACAAATGCCTTACGCAATGCAAAGCTTCAGTTTTTGAGCATAAGTTTGTTTTGTTTGCACACAGTTTGGGACTTTTCCACACTCAAGCTTATCAGCGTGATTACTGACCATAACGTAGCTGACAATGGCCAGTAGGTCACTTTCTCCATTAAGCTGCTTGTTGTCAACGACAACCTCTGAATTGTTTTATCCGTAGCAACTGTCGGCAGCCAAGGTGAACGCGCGTCCGACCAAACGAAGCGCGACTCACCTCCTCAATCATCCATTTGTGCAGAGATGGAACAGACACAGAGCTGCCAAGCTTTTCACGGGAAAAAGGTGCTGTCGCATTTAAAGCACTCTAAGGAGGCAATAAAGCGGGATGGTTTATAGAGTCGACTCCGTTCAATTACACTTTTTCCTATGGCGGGATCACTACCGGCTTCGTCTGCGCGGCAACGGAAGTGATGCGCCAAGGGACAATACCTCTGAGCGACAATTAACTTGGCCATCATTTACGCGTTCCGGAAGTGGGACTGATGTCTCGAACAAACATTCGTGCCTGTCGGCGTGCATAAATTATGATTAATAAAAAAAGAGAAAAAGAGGCAAAGTCGACCGGCACTAACCGACCGCCGCCTTGTTCGGACACCCGTCTGTCAGCTACAGCAACGGTCGCCGACGGTGCTAGCAGACTGGCGAGATCGCAGTTGTTATTGCGAAAACGATCAAAAAACGCAACAATTTCTAGAAGCAGCCGCGCGCTCTCCGGCGGGCTTAGTTGGCACAAGGTGGCGAGCCCAGCGGCACCAGCGAGCGGCTTTTTCAACCCACGCATCACTGGCGGCTTTGAGGCAAAAATGCTTATTGAAGAAGGAAGCAGCGCTAAAAAAGGCGACAGCCTAATTTCAAAATGCCAACCGGCTGTTCGAACTGTTAGCTTACGAAAATAGACGAGCCGTAGGGTAATGAAAGACATGTATGCTGTCCACGGATGAGAATATAAGATGAAACGATAGCTTATTTAAAGATATTAATATTCTACCTGTTTCGACGAGCAATGACAGCAAGGCTCCAAGGGCAGTGGCAAAGACGACGCTCCCTCTGGTCGAGGCAAGCGGCCTCATCGATACCCAGCGTCCAGGTTCTGAAAACGTCGAAAAGCTGGTCAAAGCGAACAGCGGTGCTAAAGACGTTCAACGGGACGGCAGAGGCATTTCGATTCCATGAAGTATGCCTGCCGATGCGCTCTCATAAATGCCGGACCAATAGAATGGCGGCAAGAGAAGAAAAGCCAAATGGCAGAGATGCCAGAATCATCCAGTCATTAGCGAGGCGCGGATATTAGCGCGTCGACGGGAAAAGGTCTTTAAGATATACGGTTGTGACGTTCCTTTCTATTCGCTCTTTTGAACTTCGCTTGGAGATGAGCCTAAGCCAAGGCGGCGGCAGCATTGAACTTAGCCACGGCGTGCAAATGATGATTGGAAGTTCAAGTCTCCGGCGATAGGGTTCGTAATGACTAGCCCGCGTCTGCCGTCAGCGACGATTCGCCAACTGACAGCAAAGGAGGAGTACCGGACAGCAGAGATTGCTCGAAGCGCGCGTGCGCACGCAACAAGTCCTCAGGAATTAGAAGGCGAAGGACGAGTAGGGATATTTGGTTTCTTTTTTGCCAACACTATTTCTGCGTGTCAGTCGGCACACGCGGCGCCGGCAAAAGGCGAACGAATGCCTGCTCACCGTCGTGCATAGCATATGCTTCCACTAATCATGTAGGTCCGTTTTATTCGGCGACTGCCCCTCCACAATGCCTCTATTGACGGCAGCTACATCATCTGTACACTACAGAAGGTGAAAGGGCTGAATTTTATCACTACGACTATGACCAACGTTCAAACTGTACAATGTCGGCTTTGCGTCAGGTTGGCAGTATACATTTAATTCAGCTGGATAGGTGTAATACATACCGATAGAATGCTCCTGCCGCAGGAAAGATGAATTGCAAGTCAATGAATGGAAATACGATACATCAGGTGCGAGTCGGCTACCTACGACGATGAGGCAGGTGCGGAAACTCCGACGGAACTTTTCGCGTAGAGCTGCTCACTTCTCGCGCAGCCGTACACAATGCAATAACTCTTGGGACATTTTCAGCTCCTACTTCCCGCGGGAAAAAGCTTTATTGCCTCGGAAGGTTACAAGCAAAGCCGATAGGTCCTTTACGGATAGAAAATTTGACTTATCAATGGGGAACTGCGGTTGCGCGTAACGGCTGAATAAATAACCAAGCATTGCTTGTCCCACGTTAAGCGAGAGGGCAAAAATGGATAAAGCTCTGCAAATTGAACAATCCCTCTAGCTGTCTCTGTTCGTCTAGCGTGCTTGATCAAGAAGCTTCAAGCATGAATAGCCTTTTGAAAGGATAACGGCGATTTGCTGAAACGCTTCGCATGCTACTAAACCTTACTTTCGCAGCCAAATGTGGACACGGCGAACTGGCGGCCCTTCAATGGTCGTACGGTCGCTGCAATCAAATGTATCCTGCCCTGATCAAAAATAATGAGCAATAGGAGTTCGCCTTTGTAAACGAACCCTTGCCAAGAACAGGATGTCGCCCTGGAGAAGATCAAAAAAGCCACTTAGACCACATTCTGTCTTACCAAGCGTTCGACGAAATGCCGCTGAATCACTAAGTCGCTCAAAGTGCGCAACGCCTCACCTCGCCTCGGCGGGCACCCAGCGTGGTTTAAGGTAGTAGAATCAACAGTCGCGACAAAGCGGAAGCTCCGGAGTGGGTTCAATTAGAAGCAACCGTGGCAACCGGTTGGCCTCACGCTTAAGGCTTTCCGGCCGCCTTGCGGAAGAAATTGGAAGAAAAAGCGCACGAACCGCCGATCCGGTCGCCACTGGCGAACCGGCAAACTGGTTACCGTTGAAATTTCGAAGGTGAAAACAGTTCGCGCGTCACCCGCTGCGCCTCCCAGAGCTGTCGCCTGGTCAAAACACTGGCGCCCTAGGCAAGGGAGCATAAAACATTTGCCCAACCTTTCTACGAATGTCCGCTAAATTGTCTGTCCGGTGTTTCACCGACTTGACGCTGTTTTCCGGTTTTTTCTTTGACAACAGACCTTCGCTGGGCAAGTGCAAGCGTGAAAATAAAAACAACCAATTCGCAATTTCGCCTTGGACTTTCGGCCGAAGCTATCAAAGGAAAATACGAAAAACTTCATAGCACAGCTGCCTTTGTTGGCACTGTCTACTCATGGCGACGAGCGGAATTATCCGTTGCTTGGACTAGCGAAACCTGAATTTTTTCCACCGAGGGCATTCGGCCATAGTAGAAATACCGTAAAACATTTCGTAAGCTTCAACTGTTTCCCCTTGAGAGTTCACCCAAGCGACAAGGATATGTCGTATGCAACCTGTAGGCAACTCTACGACCTTTGAGCTCTTAAAGGCTATTTTCAACGTGCTCAGTTTCTGAGAACGAATAGGATGCATTGGCGCTTTTTTTAAATTAAAAATCTTGTCGCTTCAACAGGCAGGATTGTATTACAGTTATTGGCGCACTTGTTGCAAGGAATGACCGACCGCTGAGAGGCGACTACAAAGTAGCACTATTCCATTTTCGCACAGAAAGGCTATCAAATAGTGCGCAGCGGAGACTTGCAGCTAATCAGTAATCTCATTCTTGGCAATGTTGCGAATGGCGGTTGAGTGATGGTAGTTGGCATGGAACAACTTGCTGAATAATGAAATTGCCATCACTTGCTAATGGCGCAATTTGTTCAATCTTGTTCTCATACGTTTACGTGACGACGACCGCTGCGGGCAGTTCGTTTTGTTGAAAGTGGTCAACCTGGCAGTCTGGGAGCGCCAGGAAGAAGTTGGCAATTTCGCGGTCTCCTTCTTCTGAAAAAAGAGATGGATCAGTCGGTGGGGCCAAACAATTGCCCCTTTTCAGGTTGCTGCTGCCGTGTTTTCGGGCAAGAAACATTCGCTGCTTGCAGTCGGCAAGGAATTCCGAGATTTAGATGAAGGCTTCCTCCTGTTGTTCAGCTCTTCCGTGAGTCATTTTTTAGTGCAACGCCGACGCACCCTCGTAGACCTGGACGGGGGAATGATTGAACAGCCCGTCGTCCCGACGGACGATGGCACGCAGAAAATTTTCGTAATGGTGGGCCTTTCCCGCTTTCAACGGTTGACGTTTTTCGGCCTCGTCTCAGGACGAAGCAGTTTGAAAATTGTGCCAAGAACACATTTGCCTGGGCATCATTTTCTCGCTAATTTTTTGCCCTTACCCACCGACTCTGCCGGCAGACGATGGATGGGCAATGGGTTGTTTTTCGCCAGTCGACTTTCACTGACAGCCATCATCTATTTCTTTGCTACGTAATCAATTTCCGGCTTAATGTTGCTTCCTCAACGTGAGCAGACGAAAAAGAAGGAAAGCTTTACCTATCCTTATTAGGCTGACTAGAAACCGCGCTCTGGCGACCATCCTCCATCCAGCAAACCGTAATATGCTGGTCAAACTTGCAAATTCTGTTTCCCCGATGCCTATCATCAAATTGAAGGAAGTTTATATGGGCTATCGTTGTTTGACTGCCTTTTGGCCTCCTTTCCGTAATGCTAACAGTAGGTCAGCTTTACCAAATGTGGCTGAAATCAGACAGTCCCTGCAGCTTTTTGATTTGACAAGTTGTTGAAGATGCTAGCAAAAGTCAGCAAGAAGTTATTCTCAACGCTGGCATGCGCAAAGTTCAAACCATTTCCACTAATCGAATATGCATTCTTTGTATACTTGGCTGCTTGATGCAAATAAGATTTCCCAATCACGCAGTTTATACTTTTATAATCCCTCAGCGCGTCTCTTTGAAAGGATCTAACGAAGGACGATTTTGCGTGAACATAATATGAGCGGCTAGTGATAATCGTTGCTGGCTAAAATGGCTGAATCTCACCGGCCGAAAGGTTCTGTGCTTCATTTAATCTCCTAAGCGACGAACCCTATGTTGGAATATGTCAAAACTAACTAACACCTAAAACATGCTGAATTGTTGCAGGCTTTATTTTTTACAAAGCCCATTCATCATATCGCTTGAATTGTAAACCCACTGACAACTACACAGTAGGATGAAAAGGCGCATTAACTAAAAAATTACATGTTCAACCTTGCTCGGCATTCTTGTTGCAGTCTAACTAATTATTTTAAATTCGTCCAGTGAATAGCGAACATTATTAATCAGACCGGAAAAAAACTTTGTACAATTGCGGTTACCTGAAGTTTTTAAAAATGGTCGCACTGTTGAAAGCCACCAATGACTGGAAATAACGCCACAATAGTTCAGTCAAAAGAAAAGCATGCAGTTTCATGAAGCACAAGTCGCAATAAACATGTTGAGAATGAGGAGCTTTCGCAAATAGGCTGCTTTATGCATTAGCAACTTTTAAGCATAACGGCTTAGCTTGTATCTGTAGTATAAGTATAATTAGGCAACCGGTACTGACAATGCATTACGTAATCTGCGCATGTTCGTAAGAGCCTAACGAGCGATAATTTGGATAATGAATCGTCGCTACAAAAGCAGGAGACTGTGTTTCCAACAGCAAAGCTAGATTTACACGCGTGCAGTTTTCGAATGGATAATGACGGGATATATGATCCATCGTTGCCGCCATCGATCGTTTCATGGAGAACAAAAGTGTACTGTTAACTCTTTGTTGTCGAGTTTGCCGTCACCAATGAATCATCGTGACTCTTAATGGCTAATTGAAAACGTTGTTTGACTGCTGAGTCAATTCAACCATGGGTTGGTTGGCGTGAATGCGCTTACTCGAAACTGCTGATAAGGCTGCAAGTAATTTGCTGGTTTCATATATGCACGTATATTGGAAGGAGACAATAGGAATTGTGCCAAGGATCAGCGAAGCTTCATAGGCACTTGAAGCAGCGGAAAAATTATAATTATCCTTAGCCGGAGCTGCTCACGGTTTTAGTAATTGAACTCGAACTGCTAATCTCATTTTTAGCAACACGTTCGAAGAAGATCAATCGACTTTTTACGCATCTGCTGAACAACGGAAATCGTCACGTTGTCTCAAGCTCGCCAGCAAACACATGCAATTGTTGAACAGCCCGTTTTTGCTCCAAGAGCCAGTTGGCACTGGGGAGCTGTACGTGGGCGGATGAACTGCTCTTTGACAAAGTTTTGCAAAGTTGGGAGAAATGAAACTGTTTAGTAAATCAGCTGACAGGATGTCCAGACGACCTCGGTAGTATTGATACAAAGGAAACGTTAGGCTAGTAGGCGGAAGGTGGGGTTATTTGGTTCATTGTTGACAGCTCCTCTGACTCAGTTTCGTAGTGGATTAATTTTTTCAACTCTGAGAGAGACGTTAAAACTTATGAGTGATCGTTTTTTTAAATTCTTAAGATTAAAGCACCAGCAGCCTTTAGCAGCTGTCAATGAAGCGCAGAAGTTCTCCGAAGCTAGAATCAGATTGCGAATGTAACGGCATTTATGGCAGTCGAATTGAATGAAAAGTTTACAGCAGCAAGCATTTGATGAGGCGTTTTCGTCGTTCAGCTGTTCCACCTGGATTTAGAAAAAGTTTGTCTGTCGTTCAAATTGAATAAACTGCAACTATACTTAGAGACTAGCGAAACAGGTTTGTCATGCTTTACAAGAAAAAAATGAATACATTATAGTAAGCAAAGTAGACTAATAGTGAACCAAGAATACACCACTTGACATATGCTACTTTCCGCTGTACGCTGTTCGGAATAGTCATCACGTGGGCATAGCCATGATTAACAGCATGCCATTTTTAACTTCCGAACGTCATTTTGAAGAAAAATTGAAGTGTTCAAAATTTTTACTATTGAGAGTGCTGCAAGACCAGTAATAATATAAACGCTCCTTATGACTTAAATTGCTCAACAGAGATAAGCACTCCTCGTAGTACGATTGGTTTCTGATGTTTCATGCCAATGAATTGTTCACCTCCTATTTTATACACTTTTTCTTCTCTTAGAGAGTTGACGGTTAAGTAGTTATGAGCATACCCAGTTTTGATAAAAGAAACCAAACCAAGGGTGTCATAGTCAGCCTATCCTGCTCAAACGCTCTTTCTCAAGGAATCACCTGTAACCATTGCTAAGCATTGCATAGCATTAACTTCATTAAAAAACTAGGCACTTACACTGCCAGAAAAAGCCAGGTAGCAGAAGTGATACATAGATGTGTGATAAAAGCAGCATTTGTCAGCATAGTATAATTAATATACTTAGCAATGTAGTATTGACTATCCTATTCTTCCGCTCAGGACAGGTCAAAAAGACACTCGAAAGCTTCGGTATTTTTTTGTACTTCTTCAATGTGTATGTCGCTTCATAAAACTCGCATTCAATATGTAATATTGTATCAAGAAATTTGAAAACGTAGGGCTGATCCTAAAAGAAAAAACTGGGTCAACTAAGAGGGTCCAATTGTATCATGCGCGAAGGTCATGGACTTAAAGATCCCACTGTATAAAAGTGAAGTCGTGAATTGCGTTCGGACTTCAGTGCTTAAATTTAAAGTTTACTGTTTACACTAATTGTTTTTTCTTGCTGCATCCGCAGTGAGCCCAAAGGTTTTTGAAAAAACTTGCCCAGTGCCATTGACGGTCGAAAGCTGGTAAATTCGAAAACACGAAAACAGCAGTCACAGTTATTACGTTTTAATAACTAATTTTATAAAGCTGTTTACATTTGGTCACAAAGCGCTTCTAGCGCGACTAATCACAGCTTTGATAATCTTTTTTTGCAATGCTTTTTCAAAACATTCTCGATAGTCCCTGCTTTGACCAACATTTGCTGCTAAGCATAATGCTATCCTGTAATGTTAATGTATCCATATTTGTCGGCTCGTAAAAGTCTGTGTAATGCGTTAATACCTTTATTGCAGCAAGGAATGCCTACCAGTTTAACTGTAATTTAAAACGTTAAAGCTTCTCAAGTTCATTGCTCACTGTAAGACGGCATGCGAGCTGAACCTTCTAGTTTTATCGGCGAACGCGTAAATGCAGAAAGCATGATAAGACGCGCTCTTTAATCTGCATTTATGCTAATTTTTTTCTAATCATCTGAGCAGTTCAGTTGCGTGAAAACATGCAAAATTTAAACAGGTTTTTGCGCAGAAGTATCAAAATGTTGGTCGGTGGATGTCTTTGCTTGTCAGATTATGTCAGTGTCACACTTTCTAAAGCATCATTGTTGAAGCATCAAAAATTTGTGCGATGTTTGTTCGCACAGTTGCTGCTTGATTTTTCTTTCTCCTGTTTTGCGTTAACAAATCGCCGCAATCTCGCGCTGAACAACAATGCACACAATCAAGAAACCTGCACTGCAAGCAGCTTTCAAAATGAGTGTATAATTTCTATTCCATTTCACGACTGCGGATGCTGCATAAAAATGCAAACGTATACATACTGTCGCACTTCATAAACTGCAGCTGACTTCCGTACTTCTGTCAACTGTTCTGGAATTTCGTATGTCCGTAAAGAAGAGTGTTTTCAACGTAATTCCAATCCAACTTTTAGACTATATATTACGTGTTAATAACTTACTAATAAAAGCAGCCGACGTATTTGAAAAAATAGAATCTTGTAGAAGCTATTTATCATGAGAACAGAGGTTGCAAATATATTTTGATGACATCTGCACCATTCCAGCATGAAGGTAGAAAAACTCACGCGCATTAATACAGTTAATTTGATTTGTAATTCTGAAAAGCATTCAGCTCCTAAATTAATCCGTTTTATTGATACTAAGAATTCCAAGCTTTCTGTTGCAGCTGTACAGGGCAGCAATGTCAAAGCGCGGGAACGGCTGTTGCTAATGAAGCATACTCTGTTGTTTCTTTACCGGTAACTTTGGATCATTGTCGCTACTTACCACATTGAAACGTCATTGAAAATGCAGAAACTGGCAAAAATTTGTTGGTGGCTAATTTTCAGAGAATCACAAGGCGTTTATGATCTCTTTGCTGATTACTTAGCGTATTTTGTTTTAATGAAAATTCGAAGGGTGATCAGAAAGGGATTTTGCATGCGCTGGAAAGTTAGTGCCTGCAGTAGCACCTCTGTCACAATAAAGCACCATTTTTAAAAAATGAAATAACGTCGATAAACGAGACAGTTCGTTTTCGCAGCAGCGATTGGAAGAGAAGGTTAAGGATTGATCATCTTAGCATATCTTAAGATCGGTTCCATTCACGCTAATGATAAGCAAAAGCCGACAAGCAATCTTTCGTTAGCTTCCGTCTAGTTTTTCATAACTCTTCAGTTTGGAAATTCTATTTCCACTTCTTAGCAGCAAGGATAGGGGTTGTTTTCTCGTGGACGACCTACGCTTTTTAATGCAGAAACTTGAAAACAAAAAATGACCGTAATACAAGAAAAATATTTCAAAAACGCTTCAAGCAACAAAAGCAGATTTTTGAGTGTCGCGAGTTTGATCCAACGGACCATCATTTGATGATGGCACTAACAGAATGAATGTGATTAACCCATTTTTGCAGATGGCACTGAACGGTCCCATCTCTGAATGCAACGGTATTTTGTTGCAGTGAAGATGAAGCGCTGTGGACATTCGCTGAAAAAAATAGCTTTGAAGGGTTAACCCGCTTGCATTATCTAATTCATTCAATATTCCATTGAGTATGTAGAAATCAGACCACTCTCTAAAGTCCAGTATGTAAAATTTCAGTCGTTGTTGAGCATAAGATTTTCCCAAAAGTGGCGTTTGCACTTTGCTTAAATGCAGGGCATCTTCTGCTTCGTTGAAACCGTTAATACTAAGAATAAAATCACTGGAATATTGGTGAACTGCTGTTAACTGTCCTTCGAAAGTGAGTATGTAACGCTTTCATTTTCAATAAGTCTGTCGGGCTCTTCTTCCCACGGTTTCCCAACGTACCTGTAACGAAGCTATATCTCCCCAAGGACAGTTGCTTGTAGAAACCTGTGCAAGAAAACTCGTTGATGACCAAGTAACCCAATGTGCGGAGGGAACAAAAAATATTGTATGCAAATCCTTCGTGTTGCGGCAAGCAATTCGTTTTTGCTTAAGTACCATTGGGTTGTTTTTGGCGGCACGGGATCAAACAGGGAAAATAAGTCTGGTTTTCGCAGTGAACTCATTTTTTGCATGACCTTGGGAACTACTAGCCTCTGTAGCGTTTAACTTTCACTTCTGGCCTGTCAAGGTAGCGCCGATAAATTTTCAATCGGCAAAAAACTTTTTACTTAAATTATCACGATCCGAAGGCGAACTTTACATGTGCCTCAACTGACAGATGGCTGGGCATATAGAACGGTTGCGCTGATGAACCAGCGCTCATTGATGCTTATGTCAACTGTTATGCCAGTCTTGATGTCGCGCGGAAAAGAAAAAACCACTTTTCTCAACTTTGGGTATTTATCCAACATTTGCTTGACAGACATTTGAGAAATGGCAAAGCAAATGTTGGGCAAAGTGCAGCAAGTTGCATTTCTAAGTACCGGTTAAATTCCCCTAGCCGCTACTGTTTCTCTCGTTGATATGCACAAAATAAGGGTCAAACAAATTTGCTTCAATGTGTCGCAATGTACTTTACCTTCTCGCGTAAGGAACAGAAAGAAAGGCATGCATGGTATTTATGCAAATCTGTTGGAATTTGGAGGTAATAATATTTTAAGCGGAAGACAACAGCCCTAAATTTACCGCGAAAACTCAACTAGGCTGACGAACCTATTGATTCAACATGCGTTCTCCAAATTAGACTTTTTTGGCTTAAATCGTCGGAAGCACTGACGAAACATTGTAATCCAAAAATTTTAAAATCTAATTAATTGAAAAATTGCGGTGGGAACAAAATTTAACAGCTCACGTTTCGGCTACTCCATTTAGGGGAACACAAATTTTCCAGACGCCTGGTCACTGCGCGCCAGTGGCTTTCGGAAGGATACTACGGAAAGCTAAATTTTCATTACGTGCTGGCAACGTCCATGGCTATTTTCCAATGCTTAGAAGATGAGCCTTCATTCTACGTTTAAAGGAAAGAAAAACTGTTTGCAGTGTGACACAGCTGCGTAAGCGCAAACTTTTAAGCTGACGATATTTCGCTTTTATCATTGTGGAAAAAAATGCCCGCTTTAAGGAGAAAGGATAGCATTACTTCTTGCGGGAACGATCGGCTGATTCAAAAGAGTGAACAGCAGACTGGCGCCGCCCTTCATGTGAACGTACCTTGCTGTCAGGCTGCTCTTATGGAACTCCGCCGACTGAAAAGGTCTGCATTGCTCTGTGGACATCTTGAATTGCGGCAGGTAAAACAAGTGAACTTTATAGCTACCTTTCGAAAGTTTACATTTTTGCCTTTCGTCTTTTTGCGTCCATCAGTCGTTTAGCAATATACTCGTAGATACTCACAGCAGTTACAATTTTTGGGCGCTATTCCAACAAAGCTCGGAAGACACTTGACATTCCTTCAGGCGCAAGCATGAAACTTACCTTGAAACGTATGCGATTCATGCATGACGGGTGTCGTTAAATTTTATCACCGTCATCTGTTACCAAGCGGAAAGATCGTTATTCTTTCTCTCTTCTAATACGCTGAGCACAGGCATAGCTGACTTGGTTTATCCGCACTGATGCAAAATGTTTACGACAGTCGTTAAGCTATGTTGCGTAATGTTTCATAATGCAAGTATGGGAATGAGTGGGTATTTAAAATTTTTCGCTTCTCTTAGCTTGTTGAGACCTATCTCTGCCCGCTGAAGGGTGCAATAGGCATCATGCTTAAGAAACACGACTTGTAAACTTACTGGTTGATTGCTAATTAAGGCTCATTAATCTTGTTAAAAGGATGCCTGGTGGTCGGAATGGTACCACTTTTGAGTTATTGATATTAATACTGTCGTTCCTTTGTGCTGCAAAGTGAAAAAGACCAGCATTTATTGAAGAATTAATTCCTCATCGTCATCACGAAAGAGCTTCTGTTAAACTGAAAAGGATGATCAAACAATCACGGGCGCCACGAGTATCTTGAGGTTATTTACGTTCTGCTTCAAAGGTCAAGGAGATACCGTGACAGTTTTGCCACTGCCTTCGTAAGCGCAATAATTGCATAACCATTATTTGCTTGTACAGTTTCCAGCTGGGCGGCATCAAAGTTCAGCCAACTTATTCTACTTGATGAGCTTCAAACCATGATTCCATTGTTTCTTTATAAGCCTATTGCGTTTTGCATGGTCACGTAATTTACTCTAGCGACTGTCCTCCTTCAGATTGCTATCTCGAAAGGCAGAAGTGAAGTCGAAATATCAAAGTTGAAAAAACTGTAATTCTTGATTTTTAAGTGGTAATTTAACTTCAAAATAGCCCTACATTTACAATGGAGCAGTTTTACAGCCGCGTCAGGCTATTCGTCCCAAATCGTCTAAATAACCGTACTCGAAACGACCAGTTAGCCACGTTTTTTGGTGTACCAACTTTTGAAGCCCATCGGATTTGTCTACGCGATTCCAACGACTTTTCAACTACGTTCCCTTTGCTCGTATAGGCGCCGGCATTGAGGCAGCTTTTGAATGGTTCCGCGAAGGATTTTGCCTTGGGAATGACGCGTTTTGGCCAACGCCCAAGTTGCGTCCTTCAGCGGTACCCATTAGGCCCAAACCGCCTCATGGCTAATCGTCATATGATTTACCAAGCGCGCATTCAAAGCAAACCTAAAGAAATGGAAAAAGATTTATTGCCCTCCGAATGTTACAGTTGGTTTGCTGCACATCTTTTCAATGATTTCTTAGACGAACAACCAACCAGCTCGAAAGAGTAGGTTTCAGTGGAATGGTCGGCTCCCTCTTTGATCATTGTATGTCAGCCATGGTTAAGTAAGGTGACTGTTTTAGTAAGTAATTTTTATCCCACCTCAAATGGTTTATTGGTACTTCAGATTGCTTTACGACTAACGTTTTGAAACTCTTACCTTGTCGTGAACTTAAATTTTCCCTTTAGAAATAAGCACACACGTACATGCACCAGACGTTTCGGTTCGTTAAAAGCTACCGCTTTCAGGTTGGGCGAACAATGCCTGCTCGCACGAACATTTAAGAGTGAACAAACAAAAGCTGCATGCTTAAGATTACTCTTTTTCACCTTTGCCTAACTTAAATCAGTTACATCGCCCTTCTGCGAGTCTTATAACCATATAAGGCAAATTGAAAAGAAGCACTATAAACTGTTAAGCGAGAGAGAGTTAAGCTTTCAAAAATAACGCTGTCGAGAATTACGAATTTTCAGATTATACCTGAATGCATTTTTGCATCCTATGATAGAACGCACTGCGGACTTGAATTCGGATGCATTCATTGTCCGTATGCATTATAGTAAAAATATATGCGTAAGCAGCGTATTACGCAGCTTTGCTTATATTTTTACATCTCTCCTCGCGCGTTTTATTTGATAACTTTCTACTAGTGATCTGAGCAGATGGGAACTTCATTTCTCTAATTTATCGTTTGAAAAACTGCTTAGGAGGCAGTTTTGTAATGTTACTTTACCCGGTGGAATTGGCAAGAACCAACGGCTACTGGGAAGACGATTTTTTACGTTGATGTTTACGTAGCTTGACAAGTTTGGAGCTTTGTCCATTAACGTTTATGGGCTAAAGCCGCCATTGGCGAGGCGTGATTTCAGCCAACGTTTAGGGCCTAAGGGAGGCGTTGCTCCACTAATAAAGTTTGGTCATTGCGCGCTTATCAAGCTTTTGGTCCATGGAAGGGAGAACAATGATGAAGACGAAATGAAATTTGTCCCTCCCAAAGAGACTGTCAATGGCGGAATACTGAAGCCTCACAGTTGTATATTCGAATGCGCCGACGTTGAGACGACGTTTAAGGATTCATTAAGCCTTAAAGTTATTCCAAGTGTCCAAAATTGTCTACAGTTGTTACGAATTAACTACGCAACCTACTACTGATAAATGTTCGTTGCCGCTAGGATGCCCTGTTTTGTCAGCTAGTCCAAGCAAAAACCTTTAGAAGCTTTTAAAGTAGATTTTCTGCGATTGGAATAACTAAGACTTATTTCCAGGTCAAGATACTTCACAGACTTAAGTTGAAAACATGGAGATCTATATAATCATTGTCGCACATGCTGGGCTAGCTTCTTCAAGCGGATACGACTAACAATAATGCATTCGACCTATCAGTTCGGGAATTAATAACAAAACCATAAAAAGACAGAAATAAAGCTAGCGTACATCTCTCCTTTAAGTTTCCGTGGGATAGCAGATTGTTCTTTTGATTTTTTGCCATCTTTCTTCATCTGTTTATTTGAATTTTCACGATGCGATATGCTTTGTGTGACTTCAAACTTGAGCTTGCTTGGGAGCGCCCGAACTATATTCCCGAGCATAGGATAGCATTTTAAAAAAGGGAGAGCAAGGTTTCATCTAAGAGTTCCGCATTTTCAAAGGGCAGTAGTCGCTGCTACGGATAACGCCCATCCTAACATTTTCCAGCCGCGCTATTTGATGACTGCTTCCTGATCAGCTGGGAAACTTTTTAGAAACCGCCGCCACTGTTACTCAACTCCATAGCATATCCAATAAGTCATCGAAGCATCAGCTTAAATCCAGTTTTCACCTAATGCTGTGTGCTACGCTAACAAAAGACAAAACGAGTTCCATCTTTTAATTGATGTTTCAGCTTTAGTTACTTAATGGAAACGACAGTGATAAACTGAATAGGCTGTTTGATCAAACGGAAAGCGCATTGCCACTTTTTGTGTGAAAACGAACGATTGGGCATCCGTTGCACGGCGACGAGTGACCTCTTGATGAACGTAATAAAGAAAAAAGGTGATCTGTTCAGAATGAAACCAATTGGTCTCTTTGATAGCAAAACGAATTCGCCTTCCTTTAACCTTTTCTCCGCTCAAAGTTGATACATAAGGAATTCCGGCTTGCTTGCAATAAGTACGATCAACGCTATCATAGCCGATAAGGGCTCTGCGCTTCGTTGATTAGGACTGCCTTTGTAGCAACCAAAAAAGATCAAATTTGCATAAGCGACGTCTTAATACTTGTGAATTGTATTTATTGAAAAATCACGTGAAAAGTATGCATAATTATTAACAAATATTAATAGCAAGCATTGCTCTCTTGCCTAATGACTGATGACGTGGAAGAGCTTTTACAGCGCTTTGTATCTGTACCATTTGCTTATAGGCTGTTAATCATTTTGCCTGATACTGGTTAACCAGCGTAATTCTACCTTCAAAAGAGCAAGCTTACACGGATTTTCACTGATTTAAAATCTGTAGGTGGAAGACGAAAGAAAAAGGACAAAATGCGGCAGCGGAACGCTTTGACGACGCGCTATCGTGTTAAGAACCTTACACATCACTGAAAGTTGTGCCTGAATAGGCGCATCGCCGCTTGCTACGTAAAGTTGCTATACAAGGCTAGTCGTTTCCCGTGTGATAAAGATTGAATACAGTTAGTAGATGAAAGGTCAGTGAAGGTCCATTGTTTTTTGATTTCTCTTAAAGGAACGACGGACCATTATTAGACGAACGGGATGAACATTTCTGGCGTCTAGCGCGAGCATCGTTTGCTCAGCGATAGCTGTTTGTTGTAAACGTCTGAAAACGATGAAAAGTCATAAATGTCAATGCGCGTACGTGATCTGCTTGCTCTTGCAGGACAGCGGGAGCAGTCGTTTCGCAACGGTCGGTTACCAGTACGGGAGAGATTCACCGTTCATTCGTACGAATCGCGAACCGGTCAGCCGTTTGGCTCATCCCGATCTTCCATACGGTTCCGGTATACCTGCAGCGGCTGGTTGGGAAGCAGTCCCGTTGAGCGTTTGTGAAACGCACCGGTTCTAATTTGTTTCAATTGATAAAGAAGAATAACGGGAAAAATTGCGACTTTTTCTCAGTGTTAGTTGATGGTTGATGGCTAGCGAACTTTACCGCTATTGCGCAACCGGCGCGGTTCTTCTCATCCGGTCAGTGATGGTTGTATGTCAGCAAGTGCGGAAAAATGTTAAAATTTGCGACAACCGCAGAACCAGCCTTCCAACGCACCTCTGCGATCAACCAAAAAACGAGACGACCTTAAACGGTCACGACTTTTCATTAGTCAGTTGAAAGGAAGACTCCGCTACCTTGGCAAACATTCGGCAGCTCAAGTTCTTTATGCATTTCCCGCAGCGCTGCTTTTTCCGTTAAAGGCGAGTTTAAAGGCTGCTGCTCGCGGCTGCTACGAGAGGGCGAAAGAGAGACAGAGAGAGAGAGAAAGCGCGCTAGACAAAGTATACATTGCTTACGGTTGCGACCAAGCTGCATTTGTACGAGAATATAGTGCGCCTAATCACGATTCGCAAGCCGTACATGACTGCCTTAGCGGTAATATAAACAATCAATCAAATAGTTAGCCTGGTTCAAAGCAATTGATGCTCTGTTTGAAATGGGGAAAGAAGTTATAGTCAATCCTTTTTCTACCAACCAAGATGACAGCTGGAAATTGGCCTCTGACGTTAGCGTTAGCTTAGCTTATTGACTATGGCTTATTTCGTTTGGAATATTGTGTATGCAGTTGTGAAGGCACATACACATATGAGGACATAGCGACCGCCTACCTAAGGTGCTTTATTTAAGATAATGTTAACCAGTGTCGGCTGCTGATTCATTACGCACCTTCATCCGCGACGTATACCATAGGGGAGAGGAGCTAATTTTCGCGGCTCTTCTTGCCGCCGCGTAAATCACGTACATTACTTGTGGCAGTTCCAGCAAAGACCGCCATGGTCGCCCGACAGGACCTACTGGAATCCTACGGGTGCTAAAGCGCGCGTTGCTCTATCGCGGTTGCCATAATTTGCTACGGCCATAGGCGCCTTTAAATCGCTCACCTTTAAGTCGCATGTCGGCAGTGACAATGGGAAACGCGAGTGGCTTGTAAAAAAGGCAACGCTGCGGCTATAGTTTTCAACGGAATTTTAAGTAGCCAAAGAGAGATCCCAGCGTTTCCGTAGCGTGCGTAACCGGCGTTTGGCAACGCACTGCAACGTTTTACTGCTTCCCCATTTGCGAACTGGGTCGCTGCTGCAAGTGTCCAACCGGCAAAAGTATCTAAATTTATGGCACCAGCAAACTGCTGCTGTTGCAACTTGACTCGTCAGCGGCACCGGGTCGCTTTGTGGTCGCCGTCGACCGCATGCCTTCTTCGCCTACCAGTCACTCCTCTTTGCGGTCAGCAAAGACTAACTTGGTGGCCATGTCCGAAGCTCATTTCCATTCCCATTTTGCTCAGAGGATTCTTAGCCGGCCTGTCACGTGCGGTATCTGGGAGGAGCCCCGAGTGCACCTTGGGTGCACATGGCAAACTTGAGCGCCTGAAAATAGCCTCCTATTTATTTAGGACGAGTTTCTTTGAATTCCAAGAATCCATCACCTTGGAAACGCGAGAGAAAGTTTTGGGCCCATAAATGAGCTGACTGGAAAGCGGTGGGCTACAAGAAAGGACCACCTATGTCCAAACAATGCATTTCGGGCCGATCAGAGAAGGAGACGTCGCGGTGGTGCCAGGCCCGTCTTGACAGACAATTAATCGCCCGTACGTCTCCAACCGAGAGTGGCGGCGGTTGTTCCGGTAAGCTGGTGTCGCACGATCGTCTGGATCACCCGTTGAGCTGTCCTCGGCAGAACTGTCTGGTTGGAACAACGAGGTGCGACGCCGACAAGAGCATTGCTTAATGTAAAAACCTGACTTGCCCATGTTGCAACCTGAGGCGACACCTTTGGTCGGTGGACCGTCGCGTTGGTGAACCAAGCATTTTCTTCCGCTCTTCGTGGGCATTTCCTTTGGTTGGGTTGCCCTTAGCAAGGTCCCATCACCTTACACATCGGTAGGGTCAGTGTTAAAATGGGTTACCAAAGAGCCGTAGGTCCATCAGCGCAGTGGTAGGTTGGGGCCCGGAAAAAGCTGCCGTCTGGAAAACAAATGCACCATTTTTCGTTGGAAAAACTCCTCGTTGGACTGGCCTGTTCCGGCTGCAACGTAGAATGGCGACCAGCTGTGGACGACCAACGTGTTGCAAGTGATGCTGCTGACGGCGCAGCATCTGAGCGTGCTTTTAGCCGCGGACCAGGCCAAGCTACAGTTTTTGTCCGGACAAGATAGATTCGCGGTCATTTGTATCCAACCAGCAGCCGGCTGGCTCCTCTCTCTTTCACTCTCATTCTCTCTCTCTTTCTCTCTTTGTCAAGACGAGCCGTCGTCACCGGAAGAGCCGGCGGCGATAGAACTACGTCAAAGTGCTGCAGTTCTATTTCAAAATACGTCCGTCATTGTCCTTTTTCCGACCGTTTTCCAGTTGGTCTTTGGATATCGTTCTGCGCTGACCTATCTGAGAGATCGAGTCGTCGCGATCGCCTTCTGCGTTACAGAGTAGCTGCACTTGCCGACCACATCTCTTTGACGACTCGGCTGCTGCTGCTGCCAGCCGGTCTTCCACTTTGTACGAGCAAAAAAGTACAGGTGTCTTTGGGAAGAAGATAAAGAAAAATGGTGACATCTTTAGCTCGTCGATTATAAGGGTCGTCTAGGGCAGCTGCCACAAATCTTCGTTTTGTCGAGTGAGTTCGTTGGGGACGGAGGACTTTTAAAAGCAGGATAATTATGATGATTAGCCGAGTTGTGATCACCGCCTACGATGTCGTACTTCTCCCCGCCTTTGCGTTTTTTGAACATTGGGCTCTCACATATGCCTTTTCAACAGTGGTACCGACACTAGGCGAGCGAATGAGTAGTACAAAAATTTAATTTGCATATGTGTATGTACAAATATCGAAGCGGATAGCAACAGGAGCAGTATGAATACAATTCTCAATAACTTGACGCGAAACGTGACGAGTCGCCGACTGTTGGACGCGCAAGCGTAGACGACGGCTGCCTGGTTTTTTTACGGGCAGTCTTGCGACAATGCGCGAGCTTTTTGACTGTCTGAGAATGAAAAATGACGCGCATTGCTCGGCCGTAATATTATGCGCATGCGACGGGTGTCGAGCCCGCGCCATTGGCTGGCCGGCCGGCAAGTTCGCTGTCCAACCTGTACGCGTCATGGCCCCCGTGAGCCGGCTGGCCAATAATCGACGGCTGGAAGAGGTTCGGAGCCGCGACAGCCATAACCATTTGGCATATCGACCGGCCGGCCAGTGCCCATGGGCACCAATCGTGCGCTGCAGCTACTTTCTCTCCTTTTGCTCACTTGCCTCAGTTAAGTTTTCAATTTTGCCAGGACGCTGAGACACCAGGCCATTGCTGATGGTATTGGTGCCGCATGGGCGCCATATCGGACTGTCGCTGAAGGACGACCTTCCAACAACGCCTCACAGCGTTGCTTCCTCCCACCACCAAGCCATGCAAGCTTACGACAACCGAGCTGATATTGAGCCCCAGCTGGCGGTCGATGGGTGTCTTTTCAACGCTATCGCCCTTATGGAAGCGCCGCAAGGTTTTCGACCCTCGTCGACATTGACTGCTGGTTCAGGCAAGCCGGCGGCTGTCACCTCCCCTGGTGGTGGCGTTAGCGGACGCACCTACCATTGCCAGCGGTGCTTGAATCATGGCAAAGAGGTGGCACGCAAAGGTCACAAACGTTTCTGCGAGTGGGCAACCTGCTCATGCGTCCAATGCGTTCTGGTGGAAAAGCGCAAAATGCTGAACCGGCAAATCAACAGCGAATGCGAAAGGTCCCAACCCATACCCTCCTCGTCGTCGTCATCGTCCAACGGCAGCGACCGCGAAGGACATGCCGGTGGTCATAGCAGCAAAAGTACGTTTATTTTCTCATTGCCTGAATCAGCGCCCACTGGTGGGCCAGTCATCTGTGTTTCTTTCTTTCTGTCTTTCCGATTTTTTTAAAATCTTTTCGCCGGCACGGTGGTTAACGCCGCGCGCGCGCGCACGCCTGCTGATTCGCCGCCACTTGTCTTGTTTGTCTTTCTTTCTTTGTTTGGGCTCGCGCGACGCGTTTTACTACACCGAGAAGAGGCGCCGTCGCGACGCCAAGGAACCCTGTGGCCGCCGACACCTATGACGGCTGCCAGCCGCTCTACTTTCTCCTAATTCACGCAATAGTCAACCAACAGCTTCTCATAAATGTCAATGCCATAAGGCGGTCGCGCAAATGATGTCCCGTCGGATCTCGGTCAGGCACAATAGGAAGGCGTTGTAAATGTTCCAAATTTGGCGCGCAGGATTTCTCTTCTATTTGTACAAGACTGCCCGGGAAGGATGCCCCAGGCTGGCACCCCGCTGAGAGCTCGTCATTTTGCAACAAATGCTTTTCTCTTTTTGGCGCCACTGGTTCGGGTCCCTTAAACGAGCTAGCCGCCGACAACCGACTACGACGACGCTGTCAAACAGATGCCCGTTTGCAACAGGTGTGCCCGTTTTATGGTCTCGCATGTTCCAAGCGACCGTCTCTCTATTTCTTCCGGTTTTTCACCAAGTCGTGCTCGGAGCGAGTTGATAATTTGGATGCGGAATCTCCTCCCGTAACGCCAGCTGGTGGTCACTTCCTACTTTTCAACTTAGTCGTTCATCCGGTGAAGTGACACTAAGTGCTAAGGTTGCAAAAAATCCAACTTGTACAGAGAAGTTTGCTACCAAGACTAAAAGATTGTAATGCCTGTATCCCTCGGAAAGGCGGAGGCAAACCGGTTCAAAATTATTTCATTGGTCAACTTGAGCCTCATTTTCATTGGTTTAAAAAATGACAGGTCTTTGGCCTCCGCCTTTCTAGATGGTGGTTCATCAAGTACGGTATGCCAATGATTCTTTCAACTGTTTACTCATAGGAAATGGCGCTTTTTGTTCTTTTCGAACCGCTCAACATCTTAGCTAATCCAGTTTGTGTTTTTCAAGGAAAATCACGCAATCCAAAGTGCGCCCGTTGCGGAGTTCACAATCGGCAAGCAGAGCCGCCTCCCCTTAAGGGTCACAAGAAAGTTTGCCCCTATCAGCACTGCAACTGCTATAAGGTACGTTGGACCTTTGCCGAGATCGTTTTGCTTCTTCATTATTCGTTTAATTGGTTTCTATTATCAAGTGCCAACTGGTCACCCAACGCCGGTCAGTTATGGCCAGGCAAATTCACCTGAGACGAAGCCAGAAGGCAAGACAAAGCAATGGATCGACGGCAACTATGGCGGTTGAAGGTGATGTCGCTAATAAGATGTTGCCGCTCGGCCAAACTGATGTTGTTGGCCCATTGCCAATGAGCGTTGCCCCGGCAGTCAACAATAGCTATTCCATGGATATGATGATGCCCACTTCTCCCTTGATGGGTCATCCTACGTTGCCTAGCATGGCTGAACATTCGCATCCGGCACTCGTGATTCCGTCTAGGCCAACTCCAACATGTAAGTGCCGCTCCGCTGGTTGCGACGTGACGGAGGTTTCTTTTTATTACCTGATAGAGACTTTAAAATCAAGAGGGGAAATTTAAGTTGAGCATTTTGTAAAGGAAGTTAAGCCAGTGTGATAAACAGGAAAAATGCCAATTTGCTATTGATTGAATATAGATCCGGGTGAAATGGAGAAAAACGTCTCGTTCTCGTACACGTTTCCGCCGGACGCTGTCTACCACTGTGGTCAAGCGGCCGTCAATGACCTATACGGTTACGACATGCACAGCCACTGGAGGTGAACCGCAAAGAAGCACAGTTGCAAACTAGACTTTTTGTACATTACAAAAATGTTCCGTTAGTTTCCTTTGAAGAAAAGATTCATGCACGCGCGCACACTCACTCGTACACGCAGCCACAAAGCAACAAGCACTGACACGATGCCACCACCTTTGCTCTTCGGTCTGAATCCCGCCGCTCTGTTCTGCAAGTCCGCAACTGGACACATAATACAGCTGGTGGATTTTTGAAATAAAGCAAATTCTATAAAACCGACAAAGCAATAACCGGCTGGCCTTTTGTCGCGTTGAGGCATGGCCAAGTGATTTGGCATTTCTGCCATCTTTTGCTCCGATCCAATCGGACATTACGAGGAAGTTAAGCTGCAAGGAATTAGCTAACCCTAACGGATTTATAGAGCGGATTATCCCTTTGTTAGCGCTGTGTGCGCTTGTTCAAAGTTGTAACCGCAATTTTTTCTTCGTAGATTCGTCGCAGTTGTACAACGCTTTGGCACCGGCTGGCCGGTGGCCATCGAACGCTGGCGAGACCGGCTACATCGACGTGGCTGGCCGTGCTGGCTTGCTCGTTCCTTCTCTGCTGACCAACTGGGAGACAACTGCCGCAGCAGCTGGAGGTTGGCTAACCACAACCGGCTCTCCTTCTTTGGTCTTCCAGCAGGCGCCCACCAGCGTTCAGCAAGCTCTTTTCGATCTCCGTCTGCCTCGGTGGGTTTCGTCGGGATGTTGGTCTGCGGTTGATCTGGCAAGCCCACCGTTGATCACCGCTGGCCGAACGTTCATCCCGTCTGTGGCTGATCTCCATCGCCTTTCCGTGCACCTAAATCAACTGTTCGCCGTAAAGAATTTTCCGCCTGGCTTAGCCGACGTTTCTTCAGCTATTGTACCATCGTCCGGTGTCCGTGGAGAATTGCCAGCGTGACCCTCTACGTTTTTTGTCAATGATGTTGTTTCTCCTTTCCGTTTCTTGTCCTTACGGGGAAACCTCATCATTATGGGTACCAAAGACAAGCAGGCGTCTTTCAAAAAGCGCCTGAATAATGTTAGTTCACTCTTTCGTCTCCTTGCAACAAAAGTATCGTTGGTCTCCTTTGTTTTTGCCTACTACGTGCAATGAGAAGACTCAAGGTCACTACAGTATGCCTGCAAAGCAGTCTTCTCCTTGTTCTGTACAAGTAGTAGTGTTTTTGCTATTGTCATTTTACTGTTCGTACTGTGATGCACGTTCGCTTGCCCTGTCTTTTTTGTTACCATTGCAAACAATTGTAAGTGTGTTTATCTCTCTCTCTATTCGTCTTTCTCAACATTTTGTGCTTCTGTTGCGAACAGTGGTCAAATAAACATTTGGCAGCTGCTACATTCTCCGCTGCAACATTACGGGGCGCGCATTATGTTCCCGCAAAGTACGCTGAAAAAAACCAGGAGCAAAGGTTGCACATTAGCTGGTCTATTATTTGGACGCACCAGCTGCTGAGGCGCAAAATTTACTGACGCCACCATTATGCACTGGTTGACCATTGGTTTCGATTCTCTGTGCGTTTACGTTATCTGTGCATAAAAAGCTCTATGCGAAGGTAAATTGACTTAAGGAAATAGCATGGATACTACGTGTCACCAAAAGTGTCGCAAAGCATCTAGCAAAGATGAAACTTCTTAACATGGTATGTTTTTGTGTCACAGTGTTGAACGCCAAGTTGATACAAGTTCATTTTGCAAATCAGCTGTTCTTCAATTACTGACCTACTGAGCCTATCCACTTCAGCTTCATTTTCGTTCCTTTTCGAAGGAGAACCTTTTCTATACATGCAGTCATCCATTTTCGTCTTTGAGAAATTTCGCTGTTCTGAACAGCTTTTGAAAACAACACTTTGAGTTATTGCTCCGTCATTGTGCAGTAAAACACAAAGCGAAATGGAGTGCTGCCCTCGTAGGAGTTTGTAACTTTTAAAAATTAGCCTCTTCGCTCCAACTGAATCTGAGAGCGTTTAAAGCGTTGGATAACATATTGATGCAAAGTGCATCGTGTGCAATAGAAATTTGGCATTTAAACGCTGCAAGCAGCTTTGAAGTCATTGAACAGCGCATAGAATTTTTTCAGCTAAGAAAGCAAGCTTGACAAAGCATATTGAAGAGGAGTTGCGTAGTCTGCTTGTGCGTCTTAGATGCCGACTGGGCGGTAAACAACTTCAAAGGATTGGGCAGCTTAGTGTTTTGAGAAAAATTCAAAAAATAATTAAAAGACAAAAGTGATTTGGCAGTTTTGTTTTTTAAGTTCAGTTACTTTGCATACACTTACGCCTTACTCGAATTGAAATAGCTGACCACATTCGCGTTTTACGCAAGTGCTACTTGCCATTTTAGGTCATATTAATAACATGGCATTCCACTGTCTCAATAGCTTATAAGTATATGGTAAAACACTTTAAAAACCCAAAAGGGATGATTATTTAGTTGTGGCGTCCTCGGCCTGGTGGTGACCGCGGCAATACGTTCAATGGGCCGGGTGTGAAGACCAACGTTGGTTGTTTTTTTCATCTAGCCATACTGTAGTTGAGTAACCTTCCGCAAGGCCGAGGCAGTTGGCCAAAAAAGCACAAATCGATCGGTCGTAATAGGCTGTCCATCATCATGGGTCCCGAACGCTCAAAAGTCTCGATGCAACGCATTTCTTCATCTTATGATTTTTTTCCAAGCCAAAGCAGTTTGGCAGCCTTGAAATAATAGCAAGCAGTTGGCTTGCGTGCGATTTACCAAACATGAATCTGATAAGGCTGCAGCAGACTGTGCCGAGCCGGAAATGCAGGCAACTTCAAAGAGTCGTGATGAAAATTTTTCTCACGCTAAGCTCGGCTGATCGACCGTTGCCAATCGGTATATGGGTTGGTTGCTCTGCAGCGGCAAAGTTAAGCTGCCATCATTTAGCCAGAGCAAATAACAATAAATCAGTCAGTGGAAAGGAGGCAAAAAACTTAAAACGCGTTACCAAGGGATACAGTGAGCCGCGGATATGGGCCGCATGCCGCGTCGGCAAACTTGAACAGCAAAAGTTATGACCAAAAGGAGACGAAACGGCATGCCCTTTGACGACTAAGGGCGACACGGAGGCGCAATTGCAATTGGTCACGTCAAATGAATATCTCTTGCGGACGGCGACGAAATGAGGAGGAGAATTGATGCACGTACAAAACTCTGCGACAATTGGTCGAGCGGCGGCATTGGACTTAAAGAGTTTTTCTCAAAGCCGCCGCCAACCGGTCTCTTTTTTGCTCCCAACTGCTGCTATGACTTTCAGGCGCCACCGCCAAGGTTCTTCGAACGTTGTTCCAATTACTCCTACTGCTGAGGGCCTAAAAAACCCTGTTCCTCACCTGTGCATGTGATAGACGAGAATGGGAAACTGTTTTTTTAATTCTAATGATCATACATTCACTGCTTTCCTATATGACACACTGCAACACCTACAAATGTATGCGCCAGCGCAGCCGTTCAATTCGCCGCAATTGCTTCTCTTTTCACCGGCAAATGACTGCTTGTTTATTTGCGCCTTGCATTTTAAGCACCTTAGCACGATGGGCTGTCTACACTGAGGCTCTGCGTCTATACGTCTGTCTCCGTGTTTCAACTTTTATTGCATTATTTAGGCGCCAAAGCAACAAGGGTGATTTAGACTTTTACAACAACTTCTTGTAACTAAAACATATATAATGTTGCTATTTTCTTACGTTAACATCAGTTTAATCATCCGCATTGCGCAATGCATGTTTTCTAAAAGCAATAAATCATATTTTGTAGTAAAACGCAAATTGGTAAAGCTTCATCTTCCTCCATTGATGACAGATGCAATTTTCGGAACAATCAAAATGCTATCATAACTTTAAATGCAAACAAAGCTGAATCTCAATGCGGACTGGAAAGGTAAAGTTACTTAACAAGAATTTAAATAGTTGAAAACGGCCTATGCAACGCCATTTTTAAGACTACCTGCAAGCTCGCTGAGAACGAAGAGATTTTAAAACTTTTAAAGCCCTACGCGCGCTCCCGTAGGGCCGTGCAAGCAAACTAGACAAATATGCTAAGTTGCTGAACCTGATTTTCAAATAGAAGCCATTGGAAGGTCTTGAAGCCCATCTGTTCACTCTATCTGCTCATTTATTCGAAAAATGCTATCTTGACAAAAGGTCGCTTGAAAAGTTTGTATATTATCACTGAGTTCGTGTGGGTCTGGCATATTCAACTCATTTGCATATCTGCAGGCATGAGTGTTCATTTGGTTACGAAGTAGCAACTGCAGTTGTTTTAATATTTTCTTCAATAAAATATAGTGCGAAATTGCTTTACATAATGTTGCCTCTTTGTCCATCCCACTACAAGCAGCTGTAAGATGAGTGAATTATTGCTAACGAACTTTCATCGTTTCGATGATGTTGCACTCCGAAGGAGGATTAGTAAATTTATTTTATTTTCGCCGATTACAATGCAGAAAACATCAAATAACCAATTCTCAATAGTTGCCAAGCAACAAGCACCCATGCTGGGGTTGCAACTGCTCATTTTCGTTGCTAGGCATAAATCGTGCGTATGAAATCCTATATAGCTACATTTCTTTATGGTCGTTCAATATACATAAACATTATTTTGTCACTGTTGGACGAAATGATGCGTTTTTCTATGTTGCCTAGCACGCAATAACATATTTTTATTAGTAGCATTACAGGCAACGTTCTTGTTGTTATGTCTAAGAGTTCGTACATTGTCTTCAATTTCCATCAGGTCGACTTATTGAGCGCCTAGCCGCATGTAACAAGAAGTAAGCGAACAGTTAATTAAAAAATTGCAGTTAGTAGGATTGGAATGCGATTCGTCATACTGCAAAATACTCAAGCAAAAAGAGAACATTTTAAAGCATATTAATGTTTTGACCAAACTTTTCTCCAGTCGGCCCTGCGAACTAAACGATATGGCTATTCAGCTTTTTTCTTTATACAGTTTTGGGACTAAGAGTTTGAACGCTGAAGGTCAAAAGAAAACATGAAAAAAAGTATAGCATCTCACCAACAACGTAAGGTCATGGCTAGAGTAATGGCCAATGACGAAGATGAAGACGGTTTGTGTTCGCTGGCGGTGACAGACCACTGTCTAGTCAAAAATTGTTTCTGAAAGTCTGCTCTCCGCTTGACGTCAAACATGGATGTTCATTGCATATGCTCAGCTTGCTGTTAATGTCATGTTTGCCCTTTTGCCTCTGTTGTTCTCACTGTTTAAAAAGGAAAACGTGTATATTTACTGAAGCGACGAAAATCCGCTGAAAGCATTGCATCTAAGTTTTTTAGCTCGTCGGTTGAAGCGACCCACCGCCCCTGAATAGACGCCATTTCATTGCTATCTTGAAGATTTTAATTCAATGAGTTTCTGGCTTGCTTAACTCTTACTGCTATGGGAATGGGTGAAGGAACTTTAAGACACTTTTTCCAGATTATTGCTTTACTAATACAGAAGCAAGTACTGGCATTCAGAAATTTTGCCTTACGCTATTTACACTTTTTGTAAATTCTACGTTAGTACCTGTTCAACTTTTACGGAGGAGGAAAAAAAACTAATATTGGCATATGCTTCGCGTTCGGCAGTTCGAGACGTAGGCCCACCTTGAGCGCGCGAAAGTGGCTTCTGACATGTAAAGATTCTGCAGCACTTTTCACCTGTTAAGGTTTTCTGAGATGTCTGCTTTGTTCCTCTTCAAAATAGATTAACTGATAAGCGCAAGAAAGCTGATGCCTTCAGCAGAGTGTAATTTTATCATGCTATCATTGCTTTTACGATATGTTAATGTTACTTTGCATCCATTTATGGGTACTTCGTTAATACGACAAAAGTGAATTATGTGTACTTGCAGCGTCGCTTTACATCGCTTACAAAACGTTTGTAGAAACGCTCTGTTTGCTCGTAGCAAGTGACATGTGCTGTTTTTACCAAAACGAGCGGCTGATAGCGAAATACCAATCGTCTGAAGTCGTAATTCCTTGCTTATTTGATTGAAGTATACTTCCAGTTACTTTCGAACGTCATAAAAGCATCCGAGGAGTGACATTAGTGGCTGTGGAGAACATTTTAAAAAAACACGGGCGAAAAGATAGCCTTTCAAGCGGTTTACGGAAAACCCAGACTTCTCATTTCCTGAGCAAATAATAGACAAAGCACCTCAGGTTCTACTTACTGAATTAACTTACACGCATCGCGCAATATTATTAACAATTTTTGGCACATTGCAATAGCAGCGGACTTTGTAAAGAAATTTTTAATAAGTACCGTTTGATAGTGAGCATATAATGAAGCAGCAGCAACCTTTTAATAAAGTTCACTAAATTCCGTCGGGCGGATGCACTGACGACGTTTCTGTTTCCCTTAGTCTAGAAGATATCGTTAGTGTTGACAGCAGTAATCTACAGATAATACAGAAATTGATCCAATGGAAATTTCCATATACGAAGGTGAGTTTTAGTAAGCGCGTTTGTGCTGCACGCAGTGATGGTTGTGTAAATGAGGGAAAGTGCCATATTAGAGCGGAACAAAAGCAATTTCGCTTCTTGCTGGTGAATAATAATTTTTTTGTGCAGCTCATCACTGCCTCCGTCTTTCTTTGCCACAGTAAGCAAGTAAAGGTTGGTAATTACGCTGTGTTGTCGTTCGCTTGGTTGGGCAATTGTTCTATGCACACTTTCGAGATTATTGAACTGGGAAGGTGAGCGAATAACGCGTAGGGTGGCGGCGAAGTGTCTGCCAGCTTCGATCTTCTCCTCTTGGATAGCGTTTACAAGCGAATGATCTGTAAATTAGTGTACTCACCAAAGGCGGATCGATCATTTATTAAAGTTTGTAGTCGCAATTCATCTCATTTCGAAAGGAGTGATGTTCCAAAGCATGAGATTGACGCAGGTAAACAATAATCGGCTTTGTCATCACTTTCATGTCTTTCATTCTATATTCTTTAAACTTCCTTTCCTGAATTTCAAAAGAAATTATCCTTTGGCTTTAAGGCCTTTTCCAGAAACCTCAGCTCAGTATGCGTAAAATAAAGCTGCTTTAGCAACTCTACGTTCACTTGCTGCACTAAAAGATCGCTTTGATGTTAGCTGTGAATTGATAGGGTAATCAATTGGTCATTGTTTTCGCATTACTTTTCAGCAAGTACGAATTGTTCCAGTATTTTTACGTAGTGTGTCGCGGCTGCATCCCAAATGCTTAATTTTGTTTTTTCACTTTTGAACGAAGCATTTATAAGAATCAATAAGCAATCAGAAGAGTCCTACGCGTCAGTCTTTCTCGCTGCTCGTAATATGAATAATATTTATTAACGCCTTCACGCGGACAAAGATAAGTGCAGTGCTAGCAGACGAGATGAAACATGGTAAAATCTTTTACGTCTATTAAATTGGAGTTTCAAAGGTTTTACTAAATATATTCTATGTTGGCATACTTTCAACTAAAATCCTTACTTTTGCTGTTCGCCTGAACGTCCACTGTCGTACTGTTGCTTGTATACGACCTGATACATTGTTGTTCAGCTTAGCTTTGGCAGGACAACAAATTCTCACTTTATCAGTGACTCTAACTATTGTTCATATTGCGATAAGGTGTTCTACCAATAATCGAAGCAATCTTTAGCTTGCTAAATGGAGAAATTATCATAAAGTTACTAATACGGTTCTGGTTTTGCCTAAGCTATCTAAAATTCTTTTTCCAGGAACGACAACACAAGATATAGCATTAAAATCTTAACTGAACTAAGATAAAGTTAGTCATAGGGAGGGGGAATGCAAATTAACTGAACTGATTCATAATGGTTATCTACTCTTCCCTATTCCATTACAGTGCCTGCGTGACTTCGTCTTTTCACCTTCGAACGGAAACGTCCCATTATTCTGATTATGAAGGTTGTGATCATTAAGCAACTGACAACTGCCTATTAGTCTGTTCGCTTAGCGTTCGTTCTTATTTAATTGCGGGCATTACTCTCAGCCAACGAGAGCAAAGCGTCTCATAAATAAATAAGCTGAACCTTTATTGAGTTATGTGCGCAATCTCAGGGATCACCCAGGCTGCAGGAAAGGCAGATTGGTTTATTTAGTCTTAAAAATGAGCTTCCATCTCTCGTATAAAAATAGCAGCGAAGTGCAAACCAACTAACGTATGTTCTCAAGTAAAACGAAAGGTTCAAATAACCATGCAGTGACGTAACGTACGTAAATGAACTTGGCTCGCCGTAAAGCTTATTGATTTGCAGGTTTTTGCTAACTGTATTCAAGAATGATTCGCAAGAGCATTCGCGAAAGGATTACTTAAAAGACAAAAGCACGCGTGAAATAATTTTAAACAGAGAACCTACGCGGGAAATTTGAATATAATTTATTGGGACAGTATAATCAGTTGGAAGTATATCCCTTCAAATTCAACCAAAATTTGCCTCGCTTATCCGACAGCACCAGATGGGCCAATTTGGGCTTCTCCAATCGCTTGATATGATGTTAACCACTGCTTCTACTTTCTAAAGCGAATGGATCGTCTTCGTTCCGCAGAACTAGAGTTGCATATTAACTCGAGTTTGCTGAAGTTACGTCCACAATCAAGATTAGGGTAACAGAAAGTAAGAAGCTGAAATGGTTGAAATCCGCTGCACCAATTGCACATGCAGTTAAGCGGTTCTCGCTTGACCAATTAAACTGCAAACATTATGATGTTACTCTTCCGGAAGTGACAAGAACTAGTTATATTCACTAATGAAATATAAAACGAATGCTAAGCCAAAAGTTAATTTGAAATTTACAAGAGAACACGAAGCCCCTTTAAAAGGTAAAATTCGAAACATGAACAAAAAACAAAAATAGCCAACGTCCAATGTGGAGCAACATTTATTTGAAAGGGCAATATACACGATAATCTAGTTTCGACGAAGGACAGGCAACTTTCCAAGCGATTCGTGTTCGACCGTTGCTAGTAACGTTCAGCGGGACAAGAAAGTTCGATAGAGCGATTGCCTTACGACGATAAACATCTTAGAAGGCAAGCAAAGACTTGAGCGCCTCCTTCACGTTTCCGTGGTTCTGATTTAACGCCTTCTCGGCAATGTGGCGCGTCACTTCCATTTCATTCATCTGCAAAGGTGAAATCTACAAAACTTGGCTAGTTGCGCTACGTACAATGAATTCAATATCCGCCTTTTTGATGACTACTTTGGCCGTGCTGGTGGCTTGCCGTTTCGTGTTTTGCGTGTCCAAAATGTTACTCATCGCCTAAATCGTACAAAAGCACTGGAGTAGGCGAATTGTCCTCCGAAAGTACCAACCGATTGAGTTATCTGCGACGGCAATTCCTTCTCCTCTTGGTAGTCGGTGACCTTCTGCAAATCGGCCGCGCCGCTGTCATGCTTGTGCGTTAGCGGTTTTCTGTCTTCCGCTTGAATCTCCGCTTCTTCGTTCGAATTGTTCTCCATGGTCAAAACAAATGTTGCGCCTCAACTAATCCAATTTTCGATCATCGACAATGTCGAACACTAACAACTTGAACACCAATTGTAGATTAAACACTTTACCCCTCTGACTTGCTCATCAATTTTATTCGTACTGTATTGCATAGACATGAGATCGGCGTGTTTGTCAACGTAATCTTTTGCAGCTTTATTTTTCTGTTGGATCAGTTTCGCTTCATGCTTGGTAAGTGTGCGCGTTCCACAAAAATAGTGTTCATAAATCTGTTCAAAATCTGAACTGGCCTCTTCTATTCCTTAGCGTAGACAACTCTAATTGTTCTTTAGCGCTTGCGTGACGTAGTTTCATAGCATTTTTACAAGTAAATTTTTTAATTTTTGCAGCAAAACATTCCCTTTTCCTTACGCAGCGATTTACTGAGTTCGTTGAAAAAATCGTCGAAGTTATCATTTTGAAGCCCGAAATAAATCTTATATTCATAAGTAAAGGGACGGTTGTTCCGCTAAACGCTTTGTACGTTCTGATGAAATTGAATTGAGTTGTGATTTAGGTCGAACAGATGCCGCCAATACCTGAGGCGAATAAAGACACTGCGGATAATCTTGAAGCTTTGCTTCGCACAATAACTGAGAAGAAGGTCGTCGTCATAGTTGATGGTCACATCGTGAATGAGGTATGCCCTTAAGGGAACTTGTTTATTTGCCAGTGCTCGTGCCCTTGCTTTTGTCTGCCGCTAGATCGTCTGTTGCCCTCATTTCAGCTCATTTTAAGTACTAAACGTCTGCTCGTAGCTCGAACTCCTTCGACGGTTCTAGAATTCCGTATAGAAAAATATTTTTTTCAGTTGAGAAGGTTGGAAGACAGCGAGTCCTATAAATGTAAATGCTTCGTTGTTTTCAAGGTTTCCAATTCAAAAGTCGTTGCTTTTAACTCTTAACCATTGTTATTTCCACGGCAAACCTGTTCGGAAAGAAGTAGCTTTGGTTCGACGGAAAAGTCCGGTTCGGGCATCCGCTAGTTAAAATACGGCGCGGCATGTCGGTTCATTAAAAAAAATGATATTGACAGAACTATAAAGAACACGTTTTAAACGTTTTAATGTTTTCGAAATATACTTTCGCAGTATGTAGAATCAGGTCGAACTTTACTCCTTGAAGGCAGGATAGATGCGAACGAACGTGTAATTTCTTCATGTGTATTTACGGCATGCTTTTCCCGTTTTAAAGAAAACGGTGTTGTGTCCACGCAGCTTTCGGATCCGACTTCTATCCGACGTCTGCTTGAAGCTCTCTCGTTTCGCTGAATAGTTCTGTGATGTATGTTTGAACTATTTTAAGTTGAAACATTTTGTTGTTACCAGTTAGATTGGCGAAAGTAATAGCTCTTCATGGTTTAATTATGTATTCTTAATTTGAGCAATTGGTTCCTATAGTCTTTTGACGTTAAGTCGTTCCGCAACAAATCTCTGACACGTTCCTGTTTCCAGATTGATGCTACTTTGAAGAATTTCGGCTGTGAGTACAGTCTTGTGGACCTCAAAAACGTTCCAGGTATGCTTTATGCAAATTATCCTTTAATGTTTTTTGCGCAAATCGTTTCTCGCGCACTGCTGACGCGGCATTTAGTTTACCCTGTCAATGAATCTTCGATAAAACACTTTTTCTTTTACATGATGCAACAGTGCGTGCCTGAAACTTAATGGGAGCGTAAAGTTATACTTTTTTCAAGTTATGCGTACAAAGTAGTTTGTCGCTTCTCAATTGACGGAATGATAGAAGGCAAGTTACCTTTCAAAGGCTAATCATAGTGTTTCTCATGCTGAGCAACAATTGCCATGCGGAGCAAACTTTGACTGCGCGTAAAGTTTCGTCGACACGAAATGCAACCAACTGCGTCATTTCAAATATGTTAACGCGCTCCAAAGTGCGTGTGGATGCATGCTTCATTTTTTTACGCAGTAGTGTAAGCACAGAAAAATTTTACGTTGTGCTATGCTTGTAAGCTTTCATCAACTGCATTAACTTTTCTTTCCGTGAATGAGTTGATCTTTCAATGCCCTTGATTCGGCGCATGATAAATAATTTATGTATATTCCGACTAGACTAGCAAAAGGTGGTCTACGTGTGCTCGTCAAAAACATTCCTTTTGACGAGCCGCGTCCATGTGTTAATTTATTACTTATCGTCAAAAAGGTTACTGCTATGCCAGTTAGGCTGGACAGAGTTTCGTCATCTCCCATTTCAGTTAGAGTGTTCAGCAAGTATGCGCAGCTGCGCCAGTTTTCAATAGCCGCCGTCCTCTTTCAACTTCGACTGTTTTTTCTTGCTATTTAGAGTACTGCTTGAAACTTATCTCGTTTACTTAAGTTAATTTAACATCATAAGGAATTTCAAATCAACTTGTCGAAGGGTGCATCATTTTAAACCTCTTCAAATGGGTAGTAGAAAATTGAAAATTTATCAGCTTTTCTCATTGGGCTTATCTTTAGTGTAAAAGTTGCTTTGCATTGCAAAAGAACCGCAGCTTTTTGAACCTTTCTTTTGCTGGGTAAACTTTTTGGTTGTCTTACCAAGCAGCAGAACGTCAATGGCGTATTGCTGCGAAACAATACTGTCTCCGTCCTTCACAGGGGTGCAGCGATGTTTTTTTCGTTGAAACAGCCGAAATAAACTATTTTAAAGCCAGCGATTTATATGCTCTTCTGTAGTCTCACTAAAATTCTTTTGGAGACATTACGTAAGAGCCAATTTGTTTGGCGTCCATTTAACTGTTTTTCAATTGAGACTTTGAAGATGACTTGAATAAAGTGCCAAAAAGCTTCCGACAAAGCTGGTCGGTCTCTTGTTGGCAATGAACTTGCTATTTTATTGTTTGCTTTCGCGTTTATCAGCGGGCAAATAAACTTGGCATATTTTTATGTGCTCATTAAGGCTACCAATGAGGTTGGAAATAATTGTTCATTTTACGGTGTTACAAGTGAGCTGCAGTGTCGTAGGTGATCAACGTTTACTACTTTGTTTGCTTGTAGTCGCTTTATCTTGATACAAAGTACGCGCGCTGCGGCTAGTGGAAAAATTTTATTGCTGAAGCAAAATTGACAGCTGCGTGGTCCTTGAAGAATTGATAACGTTTCATGTAAACAGCTGTTGAGCCAACTTATTTTTTTTTGTGGTCTGAATATCAGGTTTAGTTTTCATGCATTCTTGTTACACTTCGTCGCCTCTTACTTTTATTTTCAATGTTTTAATATGGAATCGAAGACCGTTCAAGGAATGTTTACGTTTTGTTAATTTAAAATTTCACAGAGTACTTCACAGAGTACTAGTAGATGTCTTACCATACGCCGACGGACAGTTTACTTTGCTTAAGAATATACTCTATATAATCAGTAGCAAGTTTCCGCAGGCGAAGGTAAAATATTGACCTTAAATGGCATCAAAGAGATGCTCTTCGCTTCTGTGCAGCCTTAATTGTCTTAATAGTTTTAGTTTCTAGTTCCCCCTGCTGAAGGCTATGGTTGACGGGTGTCTTTTTAAAAGGTAACGAACCTGCTGTACTATTGAATAAGCGAAAGTATGAAAAATTTAAAAAGCTTTCGTTGTAAGGCATAATTATACAATCAATGGGGATTAAATTATCGAAGTGAGAAACACTTGGAGAGGTTAGTGAATCCCATCGTGTTGCTCACTAAAAGGCCGGGATTAAAAATCGCCTTCTTTGGCTGTTTAAACTGCACACATTGTTACTGCATTGAAAGCCTGCATGGAATCATTACAAAGATTACAATGGGCATTCGAGCAGCTAACAAAGATGGGAACGTTTTTTTAATTTTTTCAAAGCTTCGTATCATAGGCAAGTACGCATGTAGGAAGATAACGTTTTACTGAATTGTTTGACTATTAGTTCCGAGGGAACTTATCGTTTCGTCAAACTTTGCTAAGCAAAAGAGCTTTGCCATAGCGTGCTCTTAGGCGTTTTGGCGTCTTTTCTCCGCAGAGCCGTAGTTCTTCCTAACGGAGACAAACCGTTGCCGGTTGCGCGGCAACAGTTAGTCTCCATACATAAGAGTGAAATTGATTTTTTCTTTACGACTCTTCGGCAACCAGTCATACGTGAAATGATGATTTATCCCTACGTAGGTGCAACCAGATTTGTCTTTTAAGGGAATATAGTGATCACATGACGGCGGGAACGTGGGACTTTGAGTCTAAATGGGTTCCGTTCTCAACAGCACTTTCTTTGGAAATGATTTAATGTAAATGATTTACCCGTTGCATTTGATTATTTCGGTCGCGTCTTGTAGTCCTACTCCCTTATGTCGAGCGTCCGTGCCAGTAAGTCAGAAAGCGCGATATTGTATGAATCGACCTTAATTGTTTATGCCGTAATGCGACTTATAAAAACAGAGGCTTAATTGGCACACTTCATCGAATAACTTTCCGCATCTATGAACTTTCGCGTCAAAGTAAAGCCAGCAGAAGCGGGAAAGTGTTTTGCTCTCGCCTAGTTCATCGACATCACCTGTTTCTGCACTGTAAAAATGAACTCCTTATAAGTCATAGGTGAGGCCCATATAGGCGACTTTCTTATTTTCCATATTTGGATATTGCTAGTGCTCGCTGCCGTAAGGGACTTCCTGTTTAAATCTCCCAGACACGAACCGTAATCAGTTTCTTCAATGCGGTTGAAAGGCTTTAGTAAAAAGACAGCCTTAAGTTAACTTAAAACGGACGGATAACTTTCTAGCAAGCTGCTTCCGCTTTCAACGTTGCGGGACCCGCGGGCGACGTTTTTGTTATCAGTCCACTGCTTGCTAAGGGAATTTTTTCCCTTTAACTCGTTTACTGTTTATTCTTGAATAGCTTCTCCCTGGTATTATAAACTTATTTTTAATATCGGTTTATTTAGGTGTCAGTTTTGAACGGTTTTTTGGGTTCCCGCTTTCTCGACAGGTCTCATTTTTTTAATTCTCTACGCTGAGCACAGCGGTTTTAACAGCAGAGCGATTAAGTAATTGATTCCGTGATAATATCCCCTATTGTCGTTAGTTAGGTGATTCTCAGTTGTTGAAATTTCGGTTGTTCAGACGTGTAACTGCTTGTTGAAAATGACCCTCAGCATGAACAGACCGCCTTTTGAAGTCGATACTTAAAATTAGCATCAACGAAGCTGTAAACTGCATACGGTTAATAATGTTGGTGGATTGGACCCCACTTGAAGTAAGCAAAAGCCGCTCGCGGTTGGGTTGCCTATAAGGTTAGCATTATCTCTTAGTTAACGAGCATTCAGTGGTCGAATTGTGCTTTAGCAAGATTCTAGGTTGTTTCGCTCTATGCCGCTCAAAACTGTATAGAAGATCCCGCTGTGTGTTGCGATATGTAGTAAGAGAACAAGTTGCGTATTTTTCCTATTCGTTTTGACTTTCGTTGGATTTGTTTGCCAATCCGTCGTGCCATTGAATAGGAAAGAAGCGTATTGGTAAAGCATGCATCTAACACTCGAATTCCCATTGGCATTTGTTCGCTTTTCTGTAACGCAGCTAGGCAACTGTTCAAACATGCGAAAGTGAAAAGCTAAGAGGTTAATATGACAATTGAGCTGAGCAGAAACGAACAGATGAATAGGTTATTGTTGACGTATTTCATCTGCTTTTTACCTCTTTTGAACATGTTAGAGAATGCACTTTTCACATTTCACTGATCGATCAGTAATTATCGCGGCTTAGGCAGAAGTATCCTCTACAAGCGCAAACCGAGTGAACATTGCTTAACTCTGTACACGGCGTAACATCCTTTTCAAGTAAGCAGCATATTTTTTAATCCAGGCAAAAGACATTGTATCATTCCGCCTACTGACGCTGGCTGCTATAATAAAAACTGGCACCCGAAGTTCAATGTTTTAATTTAGTTTAATAATTTTGTAGGTTATGCTAAGCTGAAAAGTGTTAACACGGATTTAACCGAAGAAGCCAATGGCAATGATAGTGGGTAGCATATCCATAAAAGGCGGGAGGAGAATCAAATGCGCAATACCATGTCGTTTTTTTGTATTCCTTAAGAACATTAACGGTCTCCGTTTAGCTTGACGTAATTTCTTTGTGTTGCGTGTACCTGAGGTAATAAAATTTCTTGGCTTTAATTGCCAGAGATGTGAAATGACGCAAGCAATAACTACAGTAAATGCCATCAGTTTGTTTTTTCATTATCGCTTTGCCTTCCTGGAATCCAATTGGTTCCCACTGTATTAATTGGCATCTGAAGCGAATTCTTTCCCAACCTTGCGAAGGAATTAACATTGAGGGTTTTTTTCGCTGACGGGATCCATGCGTGTATGCGCAGTTGCCGCACCATAAAAAAAATTTTGGCACTTTATCGAAAAGACCATTGTTCCTTGAACGCGTCTTTGTTGCTTAGTGAAACGGAAGCACGTTGGACCATTTGTTCATGTTGTCTATGGAATTCCTTTTCTTCCATTCTAACCGAAGCAGTCGGAAGGTAGTGAATTATTTTAGAGCGGGTTTGCCTTTCAAAAGTCTCGTTACTAGTTTCGCTTAACGTTTTTTTGTAAATTTATTCAAATGTTTTTAGACTGTTTTGCTTTGCCGCCTTTTTTGGTAAACTCATTAGAGCTACTTCGACGTTGAGGCGGGTCTGTAATGTTTTACTACATGCCGCTGTTGAAAAGAAGGTCTGCGTTGTCGGTGCGGCAACTCTCATTGTCCCCAAACACAGAAGTTTATTTTATTACATATTATCATCTTCTGCAGACCTTTATATACGTCCGTCGCTTGATCTTCGTCGTCATGCTTGCTTTGCAATTTCTGTTTCTCACCACAGATAGCGTCAAGCACTATCATTCTCTCATTCAGAATTTTGCTGAAGTAGTGCTCTATGAGAAAGTCTTAGTTGTTTTAGAAGTGCGCAGCCGCGATAGGTTTAAAAGCGTCTCGCTCTATTCAAGTATCTTCTCTGAGCGCGGCGAGCCGATGCCAGGAGAGAACGGCTATAGATTTATTGATTAAACGGTAAAAAGTTTTAAAATGCATTGGCGCTTTTGAAAGCTGTCGTTGCTTCGACCGCTGTCAGAGTAAAGTAAGTTTTCCGAAGAGCCGTCATTGCTTCACTTTTGAACTTATCTCTCTTTTAAAGGTTGCTCCTATCTAATCTGGCTGTTTGAATAGACTTAAGCGTTGAGAACGTCAGTATGGCCAAAGGTTCTATTCGGAGTTTGAATCCTTAGAAGTGATACTGCTGTGAACTAGTTTTTTGGTGAATGAAATACCCGCGCTTTGCTGGCAGCGTCGTAACGTAGACTACTTTAATCTTCGTTCACTAGGAGAACAGTTATTTAGCACAATGCTAGTAGGAAGCCGAAGTGATGCTATACATGTTATGCATATAGCACATAATTATAAGCCCATGTAGTTTTTATGGTTGAAATGGTTCAGGTTATTGCAAACGTCTGCAGGTGGCCATTTTGAATATTACTCTCTGTCCAAGTCGGCTACAGTAAATACTGGTGTTTGTCTTTCGTCGTTGTTTTCTCTTTGAATTCCCTCTATTAGTTTGGATGTTTTCTGTAATAAAAAAAGCATTTTTGACAAACGGACGCATGCTTCTTGTCCTCTGCAATGGCTCTGGCTCATGGATAGTTCGCAGGCTGACGTGATCGATTTGAATAGCTTTACGGCGGGTGAAGCTTTCACTTCTCTTACCGACGATAGATATAGTTGTGATGTAAAGGGCGTTGGAATTCATGTTCTTCACCGTAGCCGCGTTGTGCAGCTTTGCACCCGCTAGCGTCTCTAATTTATGGTGAAATTAGCAGGCGACAACTACGACGGCGACGTAATGGGAATAGCCGCAACGCATTGTCGACAAAATGTGGTTTTCTGTCATTTCGGAGCACGAGTAAAAATTCCCAGGCAATAAATATATTGTGTGTACGATAGCGAGCGACTTTTGACTCATCACGCCTCCGTGCGAATTTCCAGTCCGCCCAGGGCTAACGGCAAATAAGTAATTGCCTTTTCTTGCCTTTCCAAAATGGTCCTTCGCTCCGTAAATGCAGACAGACATTGTGGCGTCAATAGTCTGGCTTATTTTTTTTCCTACGTGCATACGCTGGCATTTAGAAGAGTTTATGGTTTAGCGCAAGCCCGGCTACTTTTCTCGATGCAATCTGAGATTTTCCAACGGTTGTCTGCAATCTGGAGGAATTTCAACTTGTTAAGCGCCCATAAGTTGGCCCATTGCCTCTCTTCGGCGTACTGCTCTGCTGTAGTAAACAGTTTCACTCTTGAATGTTCGTAGCGAGCGGAAGTCGTGAAATAAATAACGATTCATTCGATGCGCATTTTGAAGCTCTTCGCCCTTGCGGACGACACCGTTTTGATGAGACGTCATTTTCCATGAATAATTGTAGGAAAAAAAACTGAAGTAATGCTTTTGCCGCTCATTTCCTTTCCGCGCGAAGAGGCTGCGAGATTGTTCGCTTCCCGTTTGTCACTTTGAAATTAATCCTGTCGTATTTTCAAGACTCGACAGCTTTCGTTTTCCGTTGACGAAGTTGAAGGCCACGCGATTGGCGCAGCATTATCGAAAATGCGGAACTTTGTTTTCAAGCATCTCTTGACTCCGCTTCCTATACACATTGACGAACGATTTGTGTTGTATTTAGTGAGTGACGCTTTGTTGAAGAATTTAAACTATGAGCGCGTCAGACTTTCTTTGTAGTTTCTTGTTCTAGTTAACCGATGCTTCGTTGCATCATCGTAAATTTTTGTTCCTTTGGAAAGCGTATCGTTTTAGTTATCGCCGTAATCATCAGTTGATGTTTGGTTATTTGCTTTTTCGTTTCTTTTTCTATTCAACCGAATAGAAAGTATGACGGCAGCCGGGATGCACGTACGTCAACCTACGCGCGCGCACTTTTGCTTGAAGAATGCCAGGCAGCTTTTAGCTCTGCAGCGCCCAGTTGAGGCGCGCAACGTTAACGAGTTAACTGCTGCTAACTGCGATTATACGGCTAAATTTTTTCTTGTATCATTGTAGAGGAGGTTGGAAGTTTATTGGTCGTTAGTTGCGCTCGTCTGTGCCGTTACCAAACTCTTATCTCCAATACTGTAAAAGGGGAACGCGCGAATGTTGTTAAGGAAGACTTTTGTAGCAATTGTTGGCAAACGATTTCTATTATCCTGCTGGCGCTAAAGGGCTTTGTGGTAAACTGGCTGCAGAGTGCGCTCCGTTATAATAAAACAGCGAAATTCTGTCAGTTCGATTTTGAGCTGACAAATCACGCGACTTTCCATTTACACTCGAGGAAAAGTTTTGCTTACGACTATTCGCAGCATCGGGAGTCAGTTATCTATGAATGATTATGACCATTGGCCGCTGGATCTCTGGGCAATTTTTTTGTTGACGCTGTTTTGTCTTAGGGTGTTCGTCGTCTTTCGGGATTAAGTTGTTCTGCGGAGTTTCTTAAGCAGTCGGGTTGATTTGATCGCCAAAAAGTATGGAGGTTCCTAAAAGTGTTGAAAAACCAAAAGCAGCTTCCGAAACATCTCCGGCTGCTGATTCGGACGAAGATACTGACGTCATACTGGAAGAGAGCCCCTGCGGCAGGTGGCAGAAGCGTCGCGAGAAGGTACGCCAACGAGACGTTCCAGGTGTTGACATCGCCTACTTGGCGATGGATAGCGAACTTGGCGTCGAGGTAGTGTGGAACGAAGTGCACTTTTCCGATCGCAAAAAGTTTCTTGCCGAGGAGGAAGGTGTTCGTACCGTTTTTGACAAGTTGATCAAACTTGACCATCCGAATTTAATAAAAGTGCATAGCTACTGGATGGATAGCGAGTCGGAAAAACCCAGAGTTATCTTCATCACCGAGTACATGTCGTCAGGGACAATATCCCAATTTTTGAAGCGTACGTCGCAGAGCAGCAAAGCGCTGAGCATCAAGTCTTGGAAAAAATGGTGCATTCCAATTCTGTGGGCGCTCGACTACCTGCACTCGTTTGATCCGCCCATAGTGCATTGTAATCTTACATGCAACACGTTGTTCATCCAGCAGAATGGGCTCATCAAGATGGTTTGCGTCACTCCGGACGCGATGCAATTGTACATTAGGCAGAGTCGGGAGAACCCGCGTAATTTGCATTATATTGCACCTGAATATCACCAGGGCAAACCTGTCGCTCCTCCCATTGATATTTACGCCTTTGGCGTATGCGCTTTGGAAATGGCCACGTTAGGCTTCAGATCGCTAGGCGCTGATATTCCCGTCGTCACAAAAGACGTTCTTGACAAAGTAACCGAAACGCTAGAGCATCCGTCGCAAATGGATCTGATTTGCCGTTGCGTTCAGTCCGACCCTGCTGCCCGTCCGACCGCCCATGCATTGTTGTTCCATCGAGCGCTTTTTGAAGTGCCCTCGTTGAGATTGCTCTGTTGTCACACGTTGGTACGGGATAGCAGTTGCGCAGATTCGGATGTCCGCATTAGCAGTTCAAAAGGTGACAAAGAGCGGATACTGGCCGAAGTTGTACACTCCAACGGTGTTCCGAGTCCTTGCAGGCAAGGCGACGTGGCCGCCGTCGACTTGGACAAAATGATCGAAGACGTTCGTAATGGAATTTATCCGTTGACCATATTTCGGCGCCGATTGAGCCGACAAATTTCGGTCGTTCGCGGTCCCGGCACAGCATCACCGGTGGACGCGACCGAACTGACGGATCAGACGAACGGTGGTTCCTCGACGGGCGATTTGGAAAGCAGCGAGAACCAATATCCGCCGGAAACTCGGCGCGTAGTTGAAATGAGCGCCGACGTGAAGCCTTCCGATTCGAAGTCGGCAAAAATGCTGACATTGATGTTCAGGTTCCAAGACAATTTGCATCGCGAACTGGTGGGCGAATTTGCCGAATCCGAAACGGCGCACGGTTTGGTTGAGGAGTTGGTCCGTTTGGGATTCGTTAGCGACAATGACCGAGAAATGGTTGCCGACACGATTGCCGACTCGATGGCGCATTACGGCCTAGCCGACACTGTTGCCGAAAAAGAGAAATTGAAAAGTGATGAGCTCGAAGCTGATTCCTTGGTTCCTTGAACTGCGTCAACGACGCGTTGCGTCGTTTCGTACAATTTTCGTGCCATAGGATTCATGTGAGCACTCGCGGGGTGCGCTGTTTTTGTACGTTTCGTTTTTGCATAGGTTGATCGCGTCTCTCGGTTGGATTCGCTTTTCGATTTAGAAGAAACGTTTACCTCTGTCGCCTTAACCCGTCGCTCGCGCGGTTCGCTACGTTGTTGGCGCAATAAAAGACTGTCGTTTTCTTGACGGTAAATCCACTATGCGAACTCACTTACTTTTTTCCATTTCGATAACCTTCGGCACAGGCACCTTAGTAAGGATGCATTTTCTTCAGGGCTGCTCCAAGACGCCTTTTTTAAAAATGTCATCCTGAGAATCACTTTCACCTTTGAATTTTACTGTTTAGAACGAGAATCTATTGTCAAATCGTTGCTCAGTTATGCCGGACGGGAACAATTGCCTTTGGTATTCGTCAAAGGCGACTGTGTCGGTTGCGCCTGCGACTTGGAAGAGCTGAATAAACGAGGTCTACTCAAGGAATGCTTAGAAGACCATAAGTATGATCTCGTCGTTGTTGGAGGTGGTTCCGGAGGTTTGGCCGCAGCCAAGGTTTGTTTTTTCAATACCATACATACGTATGTTCGTTTTCACGTTGCCTTCAGGAGGCTGCCATGTTTGGCAAGCGCGTTGCAGTCCTCGACTACGTTGTTCCAAGCCCTGTTGGCACCAGCTGGGGTATACGCAACCGAAGCGGTACGCTTGTAATAGCCTTATTCTAAACTTAGGTCTCGGTGGGACATGCGTTAACGTTGGCTGTATACCAAAAAAGCTAATGCACCGGACCGCTATATTGGGTCACTGTATCGAAGATGCAAAGCAGTTCGGCTGGCAAGTAGAAGACAAGCGTACGTGCTTTCGCTTTACCTCTCTCATACAAGCACGCTTTGCTTCAGCTAGCCACGACTGGAAAGCTATGACAGATGCTATTCAAGGACACATTTCGTCCCTTAATTGGGGTCACCGAGTAGCGTTAAGGGAGAAAAGCGTTGTCTATTTAAACGCATTTGGCTCTTTCGTCGGCAGCCATTCCTTAAAGGTAAGTTTAAGGCGCGATAGGTAATAGGTTGTCGCCTGTTCCAAACTATGTGACGTCTTGTCTAAAACTGCTATTTGCTCTGTGCATATCGGTTGACTTTATTATTTTTTTCAGCAATGATTATCCTCCTTCAACTTATTTTGCAGTCATTTTGACGTACTGGCTTTTTTTGTTTCTGTGAAAATCGTCTCTGTTTCAGCTAAACTTGTATGGCTGCTCATATTAATATGCTGTTCTTTAGTTTTTCTTTAACCACTTTTCCTCGTATGAACTGAACTGCTATGTTGGTTTGTAGGCTGTGGACAAGCGAGGCAAAGAGCAAGTGGTGACCTCCGACCGATTCCTGATAGCCACTGGTTTAAGGCCGCGCTATCTAAATATTCCAGGTGCAAGGGAATATTGCATAACGAGGTAAGGAATGGTTTGGCGCTTTTGGCATTCCTGCAGAGAAATTCAATTTGAAGCGACGACTTATTCTCGCTCAGCTATTGTCCAGGAAAGACGTTGTGCGTGGGAGCCTCGTACGTTTCATTGGAATGCGCTGGTTTCCTACGCGGCATCGGCCTTGACGTCACTGTTATGGTTCGATCCATTCTGCTCAGAGGATTCGACCAAGACATGGCTAACCGCATTGGTATTCATATGGAAAGCGTTGCGGGCGTCAAATTCATTCACAATTGTATTCCTAAAAGGGCAAGTTCGTGTAACGCAGTTTTTCGTGTCGATCATAGTTTATCTGTTTAGATTGAAAGACTAGAGGAGGGTAAACCTGGACTGCTTCGAGTAGTTGCCGAGAAAAGCGGCGGAGAGATAATCGAAGACACCTACAATACGGTAATGCGTTTTTCTTTAATTCTACAAATACTGTATTCAACTATGTGAAGTATAGGTATTGTTAGCGATTGGTCGTGACGCATTGACGGACAGTTTGAATTTGGACACGCTGGGCGTCAAGCGCAATGAAAAGTTTGTTGACATGTCAGCAATTTATTCTTTGTGAAAGGAATCGAATGGTTTAGAAATAAGAAGGTTATTTGCCGACCGAATGAGCAGAGTGTTTCCGTTCCTTATGTCTACGCGATTGGCGATGTTTTGGATGGTGGATTGGAGTTGACGCCAGTAGCCATAAAGGCAGGCAAAATGCTTGCCAGGCGGATGTTTGGCGCCTCGCCTTATCTGGTAATTGAGACAGAGCAACGACGCTGTTTGCTTTATAAATGCCCTTTCAGTGTGATTATCAAAACGTACCAACGACTGTATTCACTCCTCTTGAGTACGGTAGTTGCGGTTTAGCTGAAGAAAAAGCCATTGAAAAATATGGCAAAGAAAACATTGAAGTAAGAGGTGTACAGCCGGTGTGTAGTAACATGCCGAAACTGTTTCATTTCAAGGTTTTTCATGCGTTCTTTACTCCGCTCGAGTTTACCGTTCCTAAGAGGGTTGACTCAGATCACTGTTACGCGAAATTGATCTGCAACAAGGCGGATGAAGTAAGTGCAATAATTGAATTCCGAAATCATGTCGATGTCGTCGACTTTTGCAGATGCGTGTTCTCGGTTTTCATGTGCTCAGTCCCGATGCCGGTGAGGTAACCCAGGGTTTCGGTATAGCCTTAAGAATGAAGGCAACAAAGCACGACTTTGATCTTCTTGTCGGTATTCACCCAACATGCGCTGAAGTAATATCTGTATTTAAATTTATGCTTTTCTAAGAATAAGCAATTGTAGATCTTCACAAGCCTTGTTGTGACAAAGTCTTCTCAGCAGGAACTGAAAAAAGGCAGTTGCTGAGGTTAATGAAACCGTCAATTGACTCCTAACGCAAGGAAGGATTCAATGGGCGGAGTTTGGAAACGGTCAACAACGATGGCACATTGTGACGGACTCCGCTGAAACCGTATTTGGGAGCGGTGTCTCGATTTAGTCTCGTTTCTGGCTGTTACCACTTGTTTCAATGATTGATTAATTTTATCTCGTTAATCCGTTAAGGGAATTGACCTAGCAATGATTTTTGACGTATGCAGGCGACCGGTACCATTGTACTTGCGATTCTACTTGATCGTAAAGATCTCACCAATAGTTATACCGCTTTTATACAGCCACCTTTACTAACATGTTTGTTGGCCTTCACAAATGAATGACGTAGAATTCGCATTGATTTTTAAAATTTCATACTGGTTGTATTGGCCGAGTGGGAGCGTGATGCTTTCAGGTGATATGGCTTACGCTTTACTTGATTATTTTTGGTAGTAGAGAAAGAGATTCTTTGAAACCTACCTCCTGCAGATCATTTTTAACTTTTCGTTTACTGGAAGGGCTTGTGAATTTTGGAGACGCTTCAGTTTCTTGGTCGTAAAGCTTTTCGCGATAGATTTTATTTGCGGCAGCACCTGGTCCCGACCTGTGTTCAGCTGTAAACTCCGGTAGGATAAAGTCAGTTTTCCAAAAACGGGTGCTGCTGTAAATAAAATTTACCATGAAGACTTACGAAGGCATTACAAAGATGCTGCGTATTGAAAGAAAAGCTTTCAGTCTTTTTTGCTAAACTACTTAGTTGTTTTATGTTAGAAATTATGCCTTTAATGTTGTTACGCGCTAATATCAGTACCGCGAGGGGAGAAGCATTCATAATGGTTAAATTAAAATGCAAGAGCGCAGCACACCTCAGCAGGTATCTTCCGAGAAAGCAGTGCACTAAGCGCGTACCAGGCTTAGCTTTTATTCCATTAATGTTGGTAAATGACAGCCATTCTAACTAAAGTGTTATTATGCATGTTCATTTAAACAGAGGAGTTCTTGGGGTTGAAAATTTAAATTTTTCAACGTGTTGGTACATGCAGATCAATAATGAGTCTGTGGTTGACGTTATCTTTTAATTTCAACAGTCTTGCGGCTTGCAATTGCAATGCAATGCCGCGTATTGCAATGCCAATCGTTTTGCCCTTGCGAGCTATAAACTTCTTGTTTTGGCATAGAGGACGTTTCCCTTTTCTCTTAAACTTGTGATGCACGAAGCATTAATGTCAACATGAATAAATATAGTTTGCTTTTTGGTTATGCGGCTCTGCTTCATTGAAGCCTAGTGTACTAATGTTCCAACAGAAAGTTTAAGCATTTAAACTTTTCGTCTTGTAAGAAAAATAGTTTTAGCTATGCTCATTTTTCGGAAGTGCCGTCTCGCTAATCAAACGATTATTTTAGAAATTGTTTGGCAAGTTGAAAAATTTTGCCAAGTACAGTAGACACAGGCGATTGATTTTCAGGCATAATTAAATTTAAAAGTTTACTGTCAATGGGCAAAGTAGTTGCAGGTTTTTTAAATTCCGATGTGCAAAGGCCTTAAGCTTTCGTAAACTTTACCAGTTTTCTAAGCGACGTTGCCCAATTTAGGCGTCAAAAACAGAAAATATGCTGGCAGAATTTTTAGTTTGTACTAATAAGTAAAATACGTTAGTTTTGCTACTGCATTATTGGCTGAGTGCGCGCCTGGGTTCGACATAACGTTTGCTTTTACTTCTTTTATGAATAATCTTCGCAATGGTGGATAAGTTAACTTGCATGCGCGAATAACTTTTTTGCAATGCTGTACACTTAATTCTCACTTAATTAAAAAAACAGAGCCCACCAAAGGTAATCACGTTGCAAAGCATGATAACAGATGATCAGGAGCATTTGCTTAGCGGATAAAGTTATGTGTTTACGTAGAGGTTCTGAAAGCTTTAGTAGCGCACTAACACACGCTTTACGGGTTACTGTAGCACTTAACTATGTTTTAAGTGGAAGTGTTGATAAAAGCCACGCGGACTTTATGTTTTTGGCACATTCTCATCTTTAAAAAGTGCTTTTTGTTTTTTTCGAACAGGCTTTAAGAACGCGTTAATATTAGCTAGTTATTTCTGCCAAAAGTTGCGAGGTTTTGGTCATGCCATCAGCCTTAGCAAATCCCGTTTTCAACATCGCGAAGGCGACATCATCGGCTAACGTTTGAGCTGCTCTGAATATTGTTTCTACGCTGCAGTCTGAAAGTTGAGGCTATTCGTTCTTTTTCAGCTACCGTAAAAGCGCCATTGTTAACCAATCTGTGAAGAAAGTTGCATTGTTAAACCAGTTATGAGTCTTGGCATGGTTCCATTCACATTAGCAGTGGCTGGCGGCGTTGCCTATGCATTGTACTGCTATTTGTCTGGCCTGAGGCAATCAAGAAAATATTATTGGTTGCGAAACAAAGTTGTATTGGTCACAGGTGCCAGTTCCGGCCTTGGTGAATCGTTGGCTCGTCAGTTCTACATTCAAGGTTGCAAGGTAATCCTGGCTGCCCGAAATCTAGATAAACTGCGACTCATTATGGGGTCAATCGTGGATTATGGTGCAAGCAAAGTCTCCAACACAGTTCAGTTGCATGAGCCTTCGTGCTACCAAGTCGATTTATCCAGTACCGATAGTATTGAAAGGTTTATAAACGACGTCCTTCAAAAGTACCCAAAAATAGACGTTTTGGTAAACAATGCCGGCGTTTCAGTTCGTGCCACCTGTATGAACACAACAATGCAAGTTCACCGACAGCTCATGGAAGTAAATTACTTTGGCCACGTCTTTCTGACTCACTCTTTGTTGGATCATGGAGTTGAGCTGAAGAGCATTGTGTGCATAAGCAGTGTGCAAAGCTTAATTTCCATCCCTGACAGAAGTGCTTACTCAGCGTCAAAGCATGCATTTCACGCCTACTTTGATTGCCTTCGCGCTGAACTGGGTGATCAGGGTATACAGGTTTTGGTTGTATGCCCAGCTTATGTACGTACTCAGCTTTCCATGAATGCATTGGATGGCCATGGCAAAAAGCACGGTCGCATGGATACAGCTACGATGAAAGGAATGAATCCAGATAAAGTTGCTATGCTCGTAGTAAGAGCATTGGTAAACAACGAAGAAGAACTGATTCTTGCTCCAGCTCGAATTCGAATGGCTATACCACTGAGGGTCATTTGGCCGTCGTTGTTCTTTTGGTTGATGCGACAACGAGCAGCAAGAACAAGAGCCAGATTGCAGGAAGAATCTACATAATAAGTATATTTTTGCTCAATGATATTTTCTGATGGCAACAAAACTTAACGTCGTATCTTATGTCATTTTTTGCGGAAGTAATAAAAATTGCGTCCATGTGCTTCCAGCAAGCCAATTGCACAAAGCTGAATTATGCGCCTTACAAAAACTGTTTTGCTATTTATTTACCATGTAAAAGAAATAACTTACACGAACTGTTCGCAGTAGCGCAAGTGGTTTTTGAGTCAACTATGTACTGAGCTGTTTGAACCTGCGCATCATAAATGTGTACCACATAGTTGCGTGACCTGTTCGGTATTTCGTGAAATCTTTCATTTTGTATTGTTCAATCACTTTCTACAGAACTTTACGCTCTAAGTGAAAAATGGCAAAGTTGCGAGGAATAATATTTTGCGCATTAGTTGTAATTTAGTCCATAAACAAACCTCTTGCTCATTCGCGGATGCTCAGTTGTTTTGCTTGAGTAGAAACTAAAAATGCTTTAAAATTTTATATCTTCGGCTGTACTAAAATTTTACAGCTGGCATTTCAGCGGCTGACGCCTATCCGGTTTTTCTTCGGACGAAATGTAAATGCTTACTGCGGCTAAGACATTTTGAGAAGTAGCGTTAAGCATGCAATGCTTCGGGTACTCATTTTGACGAATTATAGTAGGCTGATTGAAGCTAAGATAAGCTGTAAAGCTTTATTTATGCATGCAAACTTTTTCGCTAATCAAGGATATCGTTCGTTGGAGTTTTCAAACCTTACTTGGTACGCCATTATTGCTGATGACGTTAATTTTAACTTACATAGTTCAAGAAGAGAGAAGTACACGCAATTTGTATTATCTTCAGGTAATGATGTTCAGGGACATTTAGTATACTGTCACGTTGAACCTTTGCGTGAAATTGCGTCATGTTAGCTAGTGTGCTTAGATTTGGAACGGCTTCTTATCGTAATTGGTAGTTTTATTACTCTGCTTGGTCTGTCTACTTTACAAAGGTGCCGTCGGTTAATATTTTTAAAATTCGGATGCTTTTATCGTTTTGCAGAATGCTTCCGGTCAGCTTTAACGTTGCTTAAATCGTGATTTTTAAGCCGTGAGCTGCCGCTTCCTTTGCCTCCGTAGATTTGACCTTCATCCCGCTTCTTCCCGTCCTGCTGACATGCCCGGAATAGTAGCTCCGTTTGGTCGGCTCATTTCTTCCCTACAGTTCTCAGTGCTCTGTCGGTTTTCCGTCGACTCTTAGAGTTACACTGGCCTTAAAGAGTAGTTGAGAGAATTGTAGGCTCATAAACCTTAGGTGCAATATTTTCCTTTGTAGCAGTTCGAAGCAGCACATACCATCTGTCGCTGCGAAGAGTTCCGCTTCCATGAATCTCACGAAATTATGCCTCACAGGCTGGCTGGCACATCTGTGTATGCGGTTCAATATTTTGTATACGCATTGTAGGAAGTGATCGTAATGGGTGAAGAAGAACACGTGGTACGTCTTTTCATCTACGACTTGTCCGGTGGTGTTGCCAAGATTCTTTCGCAGTCACTTATTGGTAAATTATTTTCACTGGAAATTATGCAATTAATATTTTTCGTTTCATCCCAGGGGTTCACCTGGAAGGCGTGTGGCATACTTCCATTTCAGTATACGGAATGGAATACCTGTATGGTTCCCATGGGATAAGCTATACACCAGAGGTATGTCTTTGTCCTTCGTTCCGTTGCATTACACGAATAATGATGCATTAGTTCCACTCCGGAATTGGCATTCCCAATAGAATAATTCGACTAGGCGTAACAGAAATTCCGCAAGAGTTGTTTCATGACTACTTGGATATGTTGGGCGAGAACAAATTTCGGTAGGCTCTGTTAAATCAGTTTACGCTTGCGACGTCATTTTCTTAGAGGCCAGTTGTATCAGCTGCTTAGGCACAACTGCAATACGTTCACAAACGAAGTTAGTCAATTCCTGACCGGTAACAAGATTCCCGAAGAGATTCTGCGCTTTACGGAGGACTTCGCACAATCGTAAGTTCTCTTACGGGTTACGCGGGTGGGAATTGAGCCGTTTTATAATTTTGCAGCCCTATGGGGGAAATCTTGGTGCCACTTATAGAAACCATCACATCGAAAATAGTCTATAATCGACCACGTTCAAGCAATGCTTCGAACGCGGGTCAGATAGGCGAATCTACTGCGGACAGAGTTTTGGCCGCGAGTACTTCCTCGCACGTGACGGAGTCTTCGTCTATACACGAACCAAATGTAGCATAAATTGACAGTGTGCATTGTTGATTCACACGTGATAACGTTTAGATAAGTGCAGGTGATAAGGAGAAAGAAGAAGTGGATGATAAAACCAACTCTTCGAAAACTGGTGAAAACCGCTAAGGAAAATCAGTGGACCAATGATGTAAGAGTCTTTGTTAAAGATTAAGATTACATATCTACTGCACTACCAGTGACTTCAGAGGTATACATAATGGTCAGCCTTTACGCTTCCCACTGTCAGGCAATTGAGCGAGTTGTTATTCAGATAGATTCATGCTGTAAAGTTGTTCTGGTTACCTCAGTGTCGTGCAGTTTAGCATGCATTCATTCAATTTTACCACCTGATAAATTGCACGACCTAATGTGCTATTTCGGAAAGCTTTATTCAATAAAGTTATTTTCTGCAGCGACATGTGTTCATTTTCTGATAATCAGGCTTGTAAACGTGCCTTCATTTATGTCATAGGAGCCAGGTGAGAGCGGAAAGTGTACGATTACCAACTGCACGAACTGCTTAACGTTGGCTTTGTTTCGTAATTTTAAACGAATCCGTAAAAGTAGCTCGTTACATCCGGCGCTGATTTGCCTTAGACATCTATGGCTGTAGTTTGCAAATATGACTGTTTCATTTTTCCAAGTAAGATTCAATTCCAGCTTTCGCCATGTAATGTGCCATAAAAGAGAAGACTGCAATAATTGAATTAAGAGACAGACTTAAATCTTTATTTACGGACAGGATCCCATCGGTTAAGTAGAAAAATATGTACCGAAGTTTTCAGATGTTTAATCGTCACTCGGTTATCGGTCAAACACCTAAAAGCTTTGGTATTTATATTTTTTTTCTTATTCAATGCAATCCTGTCCGTGAATAAAGAAATAAAATTACTAAGTTATAAAAGTCTACGGTTTCGAAAAGGAAAAATATGTGTTCAATGCAATAATAGATACAATTATTAGCAAAGCAAGTGGCGCTCTGCATGACTTGCATTTGTCGCGCGTCTTGAAGCATTCGAAAAAAAGCACGTAGTGAGCTTTTTCCCCGTTTTGTCTGCAGACAATACAGTATACTTTCGATAAGCAGGTTACGGTAAGATAAAGAACACCGATTATTCATTTTTTGCGCGCAATGCCTGCAAAATAGAGAATTCATTTCAGTTAAGCATGTGGCCGTCTCATTTTGTATTTACTTGCATGCTTGTCGGTTATCATGTTTTGCCCTTACCTAACCCTACGCCAAAGTATAACCCTTATGTTTTGGTTAAGGCTTAGTTAATGGCAGGACGGTATAGTCGACAGATTCACAATACGATGGTGGAACGTAAAACCGCTTAATCGATGTTGTTTATCTTGCTATATGTTTACGAGAAGAACTAGCTTAGTTGTTGCCAGAATATTGTATTGCTTGCGGGGAAGTGAAGGAAGAGAGCCGCGGCTACTGATATTAATGTGGCAAACATTTTTGGAGAATCGAAACAATTTTGAAATTTCGGTCTTTTAGGTAAAATTCGTTTAGGCACAACGTCAGCAACGTATGTAAATCTAAAAGAATGGTTCAATTGGTAAATATTTCTAATTGTGCTTAACGTAACGGTTGTGCTTCTCCGTTTGTTTTGATCCTTTTTTGTTGCTTGGACTCAATGTACTTGCATTACATTTGTACGGTATTTGTGCCGGCGCCGAAATCCTTAAAAGACTTTGTAGCGGTAAGGTCAGTGCCGCTAATCGGTTGAGGTCAACAAGTTCTTGGTTGTAATCTTGTTTGGCTTTCGAATCAGTTTTACAAAAGTTTGTTTTTGATATATCTTCTCGATTTGCCGCTCAACCTTTTCCGATAGTCCTGATCTGGTCAAGTTGTGCAGTACGCCTTGCGGTAACCGTTGCTTCAAATGAGGCTATGCTTTGCAATTTTGTTTATTCATTTTCAATTCCGTTGCTGATACCGAATCCAGCTGCTCCGCTCATGTATGCGATACAGACTTCATTTCCCGTAAACCTTTGCCGCCCGGTCGAGAACACCGTAGCACGTTGTTTGAGCGATGACATGCCAAGTTCGTTTTCCGTCATTTCGTCCAGTCCATCTCCAACAAGCAGCGTTCCCATTGAGTCGCAAGTTTCCGGTATTGGTTTATTGCTATTTCTGGTGCCAGACGCTGGGGTGCTATTGCGTATCAGCGGGTCTTTTGTGTATGCTCCGGGCGATACGCTGGAATTTGTTGTTTTTAACGCGACTACATTCTGCGATCAAGCTGTCGACGATCTGACAAAGGTGCTATGCGTAGGCAACGTTTTAAAATTTCAGGTAGGAAGATTGAAGTTTTCCTGCACTGTCATCTCAAATTTGACTACATCGTTTCAGGCAAACAAAAGCAGAAAAATAAATTTTGAGAATTCGTCTTACGTAGACCATATTGCAAGCCTAGTTTCGCCAGTGACTAAAGACGAACTTGAACTGGTACCGTTGGATATGGTGGACATTATGGTTAAAGCAGTTGGCCTCTTGAGCAGAGGAAATTTTCGTCCTACCGATCAGCTCGTGCACGAACTGTCGACGACGAATTCGGCAATCGAATTGGAATCGGTCAATTTTATATTGAGCCTTTTTCGCAAAGCAAAAACCACCGAATGCCACTTGAGCGCAATTCATTGTTTTGTAAGCAATAGTCACAATCATTCGTTGTACAACTACGTTGGAACAAACTCGCATAAGAGGCGGCAGTTCATTGCGAATCGTCGGCACATTTTTTTCATACGTAAGTTTTTTCCAGGATCATATTGGCATATGCAAATTTGGGTGGTTTATCTTCAGTGCCCAATGACGTTGTTTGTCTGGTCCCTTCTTCCGACTATATTGGGTGTTTACGACTAGCCAACGTACTGAAGCGTTACGGTGGTTGTATGTCGCTTCAGGAACTGTTCGACTTGTATCTCTGCTGGCCTGACTTGCCATTAGAAGTGAGAGAACTAATTGGCGAATCAAAGACGAGCTTCGTGAAATTTTTGGAGAAGCACACGCCCATATTTGCTATATTTCCGGAACGAGCTTTTGTAGGCGTACGCAGTCGTCTCGCCTTTTTTGACTATCCTTCATTTTTAATGGAAACTTTCGGCGACAAAGACGGCAGCTCCATGCTCAGGCGCTACCCGAATGAGTTGCATTCGGTAGCATTGGTCAGTCCGGTTCAGAATTCGAGCAAATTTTCTCATTCCGTCTTCGTGCCTACTAGCACGCCAGTACCCGTGATGGTTGCCAAATTAGGTGATAACCTGAATAATGGGGCTCTCCTGACTTCCCTCAACTCGTCTGTATTTGCTTTGAAAGCTGTTTCACCATATGGCAACATGCCATCCATCGCGCCGCACTTTAACCAGCCTGCTTTGGGGTTCGGCTCAAGCTATGCTCCTAGAGGTGGCTTTTCGCCTTTTCTGAATTCTCAGCTAGATTATAAAGTTGGAAAGGGACATAAATGCGGAACAAATTATGGAAATCTATCGAGCCACGCTTGCTTCCCGTTCCGACATAAAGGTAGAACAAGTCATGGTAGTCCATCTATCTATGCCGGATCTTTGTGTGTCGGTAATGACACCATGCTTGGCAGCAGCACAAGTTCGCCGAGTTTATATGCAGTGCATTGCGGCACTCAGACTGACGAGGCTTCGCTTTGCCCTCGCTGTGCCCGCGAGTACCCTTTGTATATATCGAAGCGGGATGTTGGCGTTCAGGCTACCGGATTGGAGGAATGCAAAGACAATTCGGATGAAATATGGGAAGACATAAACAAGGAACTTTCTAATGTCGTGTTTTCCTGAATTTTTGTAGCACTTCTAATGATCTGGTCTTTCTTTTATGCTCTTATGATTTTAGTTTTTTCATCGACTACCCTACGGGTTACCTGCGTTTAACCTGACAGTCATAGTTTGTTTTATACGTCAGCAAACGTAAGTTGCATAGTTTAGTCGTTGCGCATCTGTTTCTTGCCTGCGACTTATCTAAGTTTTATGTTGCCATTTATTGACCTTTATCACGTTGCCTTTCTGCAAAACAGGTTATCGAGTGGTCGTTTTCGCTTGCTCCTGTTTAAGCATCTCCCAGAAGGTTATTAAAACTGAATTGCCGCGTACTTTTAAAGCGGACAGGTGGGGATTAAATTTTCAAGAGCATAATAAAGTACAGAGCTAGATTCGACTGTTCTCGCAACCAAGATTTTTTGCTTTTTTAAAAGTAGCGTTATTTACGGGTTTAGTGACGAATTTGACATGAGAAAAAGTTGCTACAGACTCGGATAAACCGTTTTCTTTAAACTTCTTAATTTACAAACAAAAAAAGCGAGATAAACATTTAAACGTTTAAAAAGTACACGACTATCACTCAGCACGTAGTGTAGGTAGGGATGGATCGATTACTTTTTTGCGAGTTTGAGATCACTTACAGCCCTTTCTCTAAAGATATAAAAATTCTGCTGGCAAACATTTGACGAACAGGTAAGGCATCGGCTATGAAGCCGACTGCAAATGATAAATATTCGCATACTAACAGGTATACCGCGGTTAGCGCCTTCAGTATACCGAAGTTTAGTTCGTTACTGTAAGCTGCATAGTTTTCGAATGGTGGCAGGCTCAGGAGGAAAACTGAATGATTAGCAATTGAGCAATTGCTTCAGTGTATGAAAAAGGGCAAAATAAGCGCAGTGAGTTGCATCTTAATCTCGTATAAAAGCAGCAAACCGTACATTTGGAAAAGTGTTGTACGCTTACAAAGTGCAAAATGTTACGCCGAAGAGGCGAGAAAAAGTATTCATTTGTTTCACCGAAAAGTGTTTGTGGCGTAAAATTTGTTCATTCCCCCCGTGCTTTAAAATTCATATTAGCATTAAAGCAGTCATTGCTGCGTCATTAGAACCTGCGCATCATTATTTCTCCTTAGTACTGTACCTTACGTATGTGTACTGTGACTTGTGCTCTCCATAATTTCTAAGTTTCGGTTTTGTTGCTTTTATTTATAGTGTGTATTAAAATCGCTACGGCTGCCACAAGTGTTCCACTATTTTTCTCGCCGTAAGTTTTACGAATAGCGCTTTCGTTTTTGCCGGCTAAAACTTAACCTTCCAGGCGGAGCACTAAGCGTGTACGATGTCGGAAGAGGACGCCGTTGCCGATTTCTTAGCTCGCGAAAAAGCCACATTGGCTGGAATAGACGACTTTTCATTCGGTGGGTACAACAGTTAAGACTCGGTTAGCTTGTTCAATTATTTATCGTTCCATGGGGATGGAAATGCAAAAAAAAGTTGAAGCGTGAATGCATTACGTAGCGCCGTTAATCCGTAACAGTTGTTAACGTTTAGAAGACTTGGGCAATACGGAGGAAAATGTAAATTCAATTGATAAGGCCAACGCGTTGGCGAATGGAGAGCTGAACGACGACGTACCAGTTCCTCTCTCTGGCGAACAAGCGGCCGCTCAGCCAACCTTTGAAAAGGTCATTGAAGAGCCGGAAACAATCAAAGCTTGGAGACAAGAGCAGGAGACTCGTCTCCGCAACAAAGGTAAAAATTCCTTTTCATCCTTTTGCGGGACATACGTTTTTGCCTAAGATTTGAAAGAGGAGACTGAAAAGCAAAAGATGCATGATCAAGCTAAATTGGAGTTGGAAGAATGGTATCGCTCTCGCGCCGATCAAGTAGAAAAGAACAAAAAGAATAATCGGTAGGAGAGCGGAGCGTCATTGCCATTTCAGCAATCTACTTTATTTTTCGAAGCATCGTCGAACAGGAGTTCATTGAACAAAGAGACAATACGGAGCAGGGAAAAGAGTGGGAAAAAATAGCTGGCCTTTGTGACTTCAATCCAAAAACTGGACGAAACACGAAGGACGTTTCGCGAATGCGTACTTTATTTTTACAGATGAAATTGCAAGCGGCCAACGAAACGTCCGAAACCAATGGGCAATGAGTCAATGCGTTAAGGTTGCGCTCATTCCAAGCAACTCTGACCGCAGGCACGGCAGCATTCATATGAGCGAGTGTACCTGCATTCCATAAGTCCTATAACCAAATGTTGCTGCATTTCTGCTAGTATGAAAGCAGGCGAATTCGTTTGATATTTCCTATTCGTTCGTCGTTAAGTACGATTAGGACTGGTGATTTGTTCGTAAACTTCAATTTCTGTGCTTTCACGGTCGCCCTGAGGAAAGCAAGTATTGAAAAACTTCCTGATAAGAGAATACTTTTCTTTGCGAAACACGTTTGCAACGAGCGAGGCTGTTTTCGCATAAATAACGATGTGCGTTGGTCGACGTTCCGGTATACTTAGTTCACGTTCAAGCCATGTGCTTGGGTCTCGATGAAAATCATCTGACTCATCTACGTAATCTCGTTGAGACAAAGTTTCAGGCATGCAGGTTAGGAATCGCATCTGCACTGGTGCATGAACATGACTATAGAATGGGGTACTGTGGCATGGCATCAAGTACCAGATTTCTACTCCACGTGTCTGTGCCTGCTTATTCAAAAAGCCTGTAACGTCCATAACGCCACGTTGGTGAATCAGTCCAGTGAACAATGCAAGAAGAACGTTCGGAAGCACGAGTAAGCCAAAGACCCATTTTGATTTTGTTACGTTGAAAGCGTTTCTGGCGAGAAAGTAACCTGCGTAGATGCTAAGCAATGGGACAGTAGGCAGCAGGAATCGAAATTCCTTATGCGCGATTAAACTAAGGAACAAAGTTGCGAATAACGTTCTTTCAAGTATCGCTCGTCACTTACCTATGCACTAGCACGTAAAGCGCACATATCTGAAAGAAGAAACGGTTTTGCTTTGACGCCCAAACGCCCGCCATGATGACAATAATATGGAAAAGAAAAACGGACGGAATACCGCACGTGACATACCTTTGAAAGGAGGCTATAAAAATGTCAACGTCTCTGAATATCTCACCAATGCCATGGATGCGAACCAAACAGGGCGCTACCACCTTTGATCAAGTTGAACTGTACGAAGTTCCACAAGGGAAATGTCCAATGTCCGTAGCAGAGTCGATCGATCAAAGCAGCAAACGCGGTAACAAGCATCCTGTAACACAGAGGTACTTATACGGATGAGCTGATTTTGTTCAGTGTGATTAACCCAGTGCGTGCTATAGCTAATAGACGTGGGATACTTGAAAGACGGACGTGTCGAAGCCATACGGGGACTAGGAGTAGAATAGACGTTGGCCGAATCAGCACCGCCCAGGTGGAAAGCACGACAGCCAAATTCAGCTTCATCGTTCTACAACGTACATGGTTACACGGTATAGCTTTAAAAGGTCCATCTTGCCCGGGTAGCCGTGATTTGGACAGTTCGATTAGGTAACTTGAGCTAATAACCACCAGTGCTGACTCGACTGTGTTTAACAATGTTCTTGGGGCACAAAAGAATTGAAACCAGTTGGAATAGTATGCAAGCATAGTCCAGCAGGCGGTGCTTTGGTCAAACAGTTGAGACGCGAGCGCGTAAAGTCGTTGGTCTGCAAAAAATGCCAGTATGCAGCAAGCTGCTTTTGGCATATTAACCTAAAATAACAAAGGGCCAAACGAATCTACAAAAAAGTGTAGCGTACCATGAAGAAATAAGTATCTAGTCCTAGAAGATAAAGAATCTTGTATAGCGCAGCGAATACGCATGGATAAGAATAGCTCCTTAGTCCTTCTTGCCACTCCCAAGTTAAGTAGCCATACCTCAAAACGGATTTGCTTAGCTGAAGTTGTCTGATGCAAGAAAATACCCAAAAGTTAAGCGGTGGGCTGGTTCCAGCGTCTGCCAGTACTCGTCAGGTACGAACCATGTTTGCACCAAAAGCAAATTCAATGCACGATAAAAGATAGCAAAGTAAGCAAGCGTGCGTTTTTCAAAAGGTGGCTGCCTGCTCGTCCAGGACACTTTACGCTGATGGGGCATGTTCTACGGTGAAATTTGCACGGAGAGCAAGAAAGCGCAAGGTTACATTATTTAAAACTTCGAAAAAACCGCGTATTTAGTAATAATGGAAGTTATCTTCAACTGGCTTACCACGTTGCACAGTAAGGAGATGAGCAGGTACAATTCCACAAGTAATTTAAAACGTTTACTAACAAGGGTTAGGATTGCTCGCCAGGGACATTATTTTTCGCTACTGGGCTAATTTATCTTCTTTTTTGTAACTGTCTATGCCACTTCAGTTAACAATACACTTAGTCTTACTGCAGTCATGCGCAAAAATAAGGCATTGCGTATGAGCGTCCAAATTTTGAAAAACGCGTATTTTAGTTTCAAATAAAGATTAAGGAAAACTGCAGAGCAGAGTTCCTGACAGAATATTACGGGATGGCGAAGGAGGCATTTCTCCAAGATAAGCGTTTACAGTAATTGCGAAGTAAGCAGGTTAGCTTGCCGCAATGTTTCAAATGAAGCACCAAAGCAACGAGCGGGTAATAAAGCGTTCGAGAAATTAAAATAAATTTATAACAGCTTGCTAAGTAAGCTAAGGTCAATTCAATAGTAGTTGTTCAAAAAAGGCATGAAAAACTAAAGAAAAGTGGGCAGATGCTAGCACTGCTAAGATTATTCCTTTGTCTCGTTACTTCTTAAGCCGCAAATACTGCCGCTCAGGTCTCATGCGTCCATCCGGTCTTATTTTTCAGGGCACGTCGAAAAACTACCGTATACCGGAAATGCAGGATCTTTCATTAAAAAATGCCGGCCGTTTTGTTGCGCCCACGGCGGGCAAACCTCTAGTAGAGATAGCGACGGGTTTCGGTAGGTTTTTGCTGCCTTCCAACAAAAACTTAGGCGGGACAGTAATAATTAGCAATGAGGGTAGAAACAGGATGGCGGGAATTTGTCCGAAAAGCAGCCTGCATTTTATGGGTAAAAGTAGGTTGTCTCACGCGAGAATATTTTAATCGCCCCTCAGTTGTCGAGTGAGTCACACAGCTATGTTCAATATACCGTTAGAAGGGTTAACTGCTTTGCTAAACGATAACGCGTTCGTCCAGACTTCCGAGACTACCGTATAACGTTATGAAGCGGAGATAGACCGACGTCACATTACTTTGCATAAGCTTAATCTCGATGGTCTTCTGAAACAAGAGGTGTCCGCATTAAACGACCGGCACGACACAGTACACCTCTGCTTTTACGTCTCAGTTGCTCGGTTCAAAATATCGACATTTGTACATCCACTATTCACCAACTGCCACCATTTTTTAATTGCTTTACGCGTTACAATTGTTCCAACGGGTTACAGTCTCAGTTGAAACGTGATTCGCAGGCAATGTCATCGAAAACCAAGGGACTGTGTGGAATTAACAAAGCTTTCTACGCAGGTAATATCTATCAACACCCTGAAACTAGCATGCACTACGTGAATGAAATAGTTGGCGCCAAATTTAAGCACAGTAAGTTTCGTTCGAAGCTACTGACGAATGAAAACTTTGAGAACACAAACCATTACGAGTGAGGCAGTCTCTCAATTCTTACGCTTCTTAACGCTCACACGATTGTCGTACTCGGCAGCCGAGTCGGACTCACTGCCGCTTCGACTGAATGAACCTTTCTCCGAACTGGAATCGCCGCTACGATCGTAACCATTTTTGCTGGAGCGTTTTCCGGCGCTGTCACTTTCGCTGTCTCGCCTCTTTCTTGCCATCTGCGATCGGGTCATGACCGACTCGCCGACCGGAGTGCTCTTTTTTGTTGTCGACTTCTTAACCTTCTTACTCGATCCTTTACCTTTTCTTTTCGTCTCCTTGGAACGTGAACGAGCACGGTCGCTTCGTTTGTTCGATTCTTTACCACTTCTGCTCGTACGAGGCGTCGGACTTCGGCTGTCCGTTTGAACATCCCTTTGATAGTCGGCCGAATCGCCGCCAATACTGCGTGCATCCTCGTCCGAACTGCCATGCTTTGAACGGTCGCTCCAACTTAAACTGCGTCTAGCATCCTGCAAATCCGTACCACCTTTTCCTTCGGAGCGACGCGCGTTTTCCGTCCTGTCTGATTTGTCCGCTGATTCGGAAACATTTGGCGAGTTGCCATTGTCGCCACTTAGGTCCGCCGTTTCCGAAGCGGATCGCTTCCTTTCATTCCAATTGTCTTCTCGACTGACGCTTCGACTTCGATCTTTACGTTTTTTGGGCGGAGACGGTTCAGGCGACACGGATCGACGAGGACTGGCGCTCACACTACGACTACGACTGCGAGATCTTTTACGTCGCTTAAAATCTTTTTCGGAACTGCTTCGACTTTCGGAACGAGAACTGCTTTAAAAAAAAAGAAATGTTTATGGATTTAAAAGAAAACAAATCATTTTTACCTTCTACGCCTAGCCGAAGGAGGTGAACGTGACGTCGGTCGTCGAGACGAGGAACGAGAAGCGCTGCTACTGCTTCTCGAGTAGCTGCTTCGACTTCTAAAAACAGTTATCATACCTCATAAGGGAACTACTTAACTTGCTTTTCTAACCCAGAGCTTCTCGATCCACTGCTACTGTACGATCTGGATCGTCTGAGAAGAAAATGTGATCTTATTTTCTTTCAATAGAAAAACCGTTAGCTCACCCTCGAGAACCATCGGTCAGCTTGATCTTTCTACCATTTAGTACCTTCCCGTCAAGAGTATCGATCGCTTTTTTCAGCTCTGAATGCGATGTAAAACACACGACCCTGCAAATCAATGAAAATTAGAAAAACAAAAGTGACAACGACATTTACCCTTCGTTTCTTGCGGCTCTGTGAGCGTCAGCGTATGTGACCTCCCCGGCTTGTCGCATAAAGTCTTTTAGATCCTATTCAAAAGCACATTGCAATGACGGTCGACCAACGAGGAGCAACACATTAAACGAGACATGGCGGTGCTTTTCTCAAAAACGGTTCACGATGACCAAAGGTTGCCTTGCGCAGACGGCAGTCGGTTTTCACCAGGCACCACCGTTCGACAGGCGTGCGTTTTTTTCGCAGGCCACCTTTTCAAGCGAACAAACTGTCATTACAGCTCTAACTGGTGTGAAAGAACAAGTAAAACCCATACGAATAAACCATAGGGTTACGTGGAACCGAACAGGAGATGGAGTGCGAATCGAAGAACGAACATCAGCGCTGCAACTTCGAAAACCGCTCGAACGACACAACGTACGCTAGCGAAAACCCAAGGCCCCTGTTCGATCGCCTCCGACCTCTACCAACGGAACGAGCGCCTGGTAGCTCCGACAGGCAAACTGTCAAGCAAAACATAATTGTTAGATCGAACAGGACAAATTGTCAGCTTGTCGTCCTTTTGTCCATTTACCTATTAGCCAACGCGGTACTAGCTAACTGCAAGGAAACCACGCAGCACTAGCGACTTTTCAACCATGTACTGAAACGGCAAAAAACGTTAAAACTACCCACCTGCCAAGATATGCGGGAGGACAAGTTGTGCACGATGCACCTCCATGGTGTCTGAGCCGGCGGCCCGTACCTGCTTTTAAAAGAAACTATAGCAAGGACGACATGCAAGAACGGCTACTAAGTATACTTCTCCTCGCGGTCACGACGCCTACGCTCGGGAGAACGTCCCGAATAACGGCTGCTTCGGTAAGTGGAGCGATAGGCGTCCCGTCCCTTCGGTGGACGTTTGGTCATCTCGACAATAACTCTGCAAAGCGCATATGCAATGAAAATGAAAAACAAAGTGAAAATTTCCGTCAAACCTTTCGCCGCACAATTCCCGACCATTCAAACTGTAAACGGCGTCGTCCGCGTCCCGCGGGTCGTCGAACTCCTGCGGCAACAGACGGTTCAAACAGCGAAACAAAATACCAGACCAACTTACCACAAATCCAAATCCACTTTTTAAAAGAACCTCTCGAATGCGACCAAAACCGCGGAAAAAATCTTCGACGTCTCGCTCGCGTGCCTTGTAAGGCAAGCGTCCGATGTAAACGCGCGTGCTCGCCATCACCTTGCTTAATCGAACAAATTCCAAACCCTACGCAACTTTAAATACAGTATGCGCAAACAACTATAAGTACTTGCGAATCATTAAGTAGGGTTTTGTTTTGAGCGAACAGTCATTTTCTTCCTGCCGTAGTTTGCATCTCAAAATTGCGTTTGCGTGTCGTGCAAAAAATATTTTGCGCCCAATAGATATTACAAAACTGAAATGAAGGAATAATGAATTTTAAAAAAATTTAAAAACGCGTATTCAGCTATTATGGAAATAAAAACAAATTCTGTATTTGTAAAATGTTGCGTACGGGCTTAACAAAGCTAACGTGTCCTAATGTGAGAATAAGAATAGGCTTTTAGATACCCTACCTGCGCATGCTTAGCTGCAAAGCTTGTAGCTTCGACTGAGACTACCATTTATTTTGAACGAAATCTGAATAACTGCCTGGTAAGTTAGTTAGTTTTTTTTCAGCAATTTCCGTTTTGTACTTTTGACTTCAAAGTTTTTAGCTTGTATCTTTGCTTTCCCTGTTTCCCGTATCCACATGCTCATTGTTGCGCAGGCATCGTGTCGATGGGCTCGGAATTGACGCGCTCAGCATGGCGAACCTTGTACAAAGACTTAATTCGTTCCGCCAATCGCTTGAGCAACTATTCGAATCGCCAATTTTTTCTTCGACGGATACGCGACCATTTTCGCCGCGGCAGGGAAGAAACGGACCCATTGGTCAAAGAGCAATTGTACAAGAAAGGTCAAGAAGCTTTAAAGTTCTTATCGAGGGAAGAGAGCATAGAAGTCAACAATAAAGCTCCTCGACTTGTTATTGAACATTAAGCAACCATGCGTATCTGCCCGAAATGCAAAGGTAGTGACTATAACAATCGAGAATTTGTGCTTATGGTTAACGAATGCGGCCATCCGTTGTGTCGCAATTGCGTTGAGGTTGTTTTCGCTCGCCAGTCGGGTCCCTGCCCGGCATGTTCGCGTGTGTTAAGAAAAAACACGTTTTGGGTAATGCAGTTTGACGATCCTCTTGTAGAGGTCGAAGTGTACTTCAGGAAGAAGCTGAAAAAAACTTTTAATCTAAGAGAGGAAGATTTTCCCGACCTTAGAGCCTACAATGATTATTTGGAGCAATTTGAAGACATCATATTCAACCTCGTCCACGATCAAGACGTGGAGGAAACCAAAACGGCAATAGCTACCTTTGTCAAAGAACATGAAGAACAAATACAACGAAACAAGGGTCGTCTGTCAAAAGATGAGGCTTGGATTGAAAGCATGCTAGAGGAGGATCGCCTAATGCACCTTAGAGTTGAAGAAATGCTTCTTCGAGAACAGAAAGACCAAGTTGCCAATGCTGAAGCTCTACAAGCCGATGCGAAAGCCGTTATTTCAGACCTTATGCATGCCGACGCCCCCGCTGAGCTGGTTGTGATGAACAAAAAACGACGATTGGCCGAAAATGGGGTTGGCGTAGAATATGTACCCAAAAAGGGAAGGATAAGAGTGTCCGTGAAACCTCTGACCATACCGGAAGGCGTTCCTTACGTATACAAAAAGCAGGAGATACTGCCAGATATGGCAATTGACTTTTCAGCCGACGAAGTTGTCGATGAAATGTGCAAAAACTTGGCATCTCCCAGTTTACGGTTATCAGCCGGCGGGTTTACCAGGACGCTTGTTTGTAAGCGATTGCTCCAACAAGCTGTATGCGACTTATTTTTCTCATGTTGAGTCACTTCCCTTTTTTTGCGTTGAGAATTTTTACGCCAGTGCTTTTTGCGAAGTAGAGTAAAATCCCGAAGCTTTGCTCTCAGTCGAAATTGCAAACTGAGTAGCATTGCAAAATCCTGACCTGCCGATCTTGTCAACTGTAACGTCAGTCACTTCGGGTATACGTAGCTGCTGGTACCTTAACAGCATTCTTGCGATGCTAGTTGGACCATTGAAAATGGTAGAGCAAAGCGCCAGGCAGTCTGGCTACTGAATAAACGCTTGTTAATGACGTCAGTGCTTTCCGCTTTTTTCTCGAGGGATCCTGCTAAGGATTTCCCTTACGAATTGGGAGAAAAAGTCGATGGCTGGTCTGACGTGCAGATATTTACTCTTCACAGCGCTAAAGAAAAGGTTAGATAGATATTCACCTTGGAAAAATACTTATTCTTAGAGGTTATAGCTCACTGGCAAGGATGTGTCTGTCTTTTGCGCAGACCTAAAGAAGCTCTCTCCGGAGAACATCCTTCGTGCTAAAGCGTGCCTTCGACGGATAAAAACTCTGCGTCATCCAGACATACTGCAGTATGCTAACAGCCTGGAAGTGCGGAACGCTTTCTTACTTTGTATGTCGTCTTTTAAAAAAGGTTTTTAGACTGACTCGGTGATTTACATCGTTACTGAACGGGCCAAACCATTAGAGATCTATCTAAACGACTTGAAGCAGTTCCCGCATAAAAATTTGATTATATCCTGGGGCATCCTTCACGTGGCGGTAAAATTTAAGCTTGAAATTTTGGTACGAATGTTAGCATTTTATTTTACGACAGAATGCAATTGGCTTTTTGACTCGCGATGCAAAAATTGTCCACAACAATGTTTGCATAGGATCTTTGTTTGTTAACGATCAAGGCGACTGGAAGTTGTTTGGCTTTGAGAATTCATTCCCGCGTGGCGACGAGCCATTGCCTTTGCCTAATCACTTGCGTCAGTATTGGCCGCCGGAAACTCCTAGCAGTGGTCGGTCGAACAAGAATGATGACGGGTGCTTAATTTTTTGCTGTATTTTGATGTTCCTGAATTTTGCGGTGTCGATTTCAGAGCTATTGACGCATTTGGATTAGGCTGCCTAATTTGGGAGCTATTCAACGGGCCATTGGAAAGCGCTGGAGCTTTGAAAACTTTTAAATCTCTTCCCGCCTCATGGCAGCCAAGCTTTAAGAGATTAACTGCTGCTTCGCCGCAGCAGCGAGTTAGCATTGATGACCTTTTGGATAATGGTCGCAAAGCCGGTGGCTTGTTTAGCAATAAGCTAATAGATGCCATGTCCTTTTTGGAAGAATTTCACGTAAGCCTTTATCTATTTTTGTTGGATGAGTTTTTCATGTTAGCTACCATTTAGCTTAAAAGCGCTGCGGAACAGCAAGCGATGATGAATCGCTTTCACGAAATGTTAGATCTTTTCCCAAAAGATATGCAGATAAACAAGGTATTGCCATGTGTCAGTCAAGCGCTGAAGTTTGGTCATCTTGGTTACTGCGTATTGCCTACACTTTTAAAAGTAAGTTATTGCTTTTCGAAGTTCTATCACAAAATTGATCCAACAGGCTGTAGGTTCAGTCGGTTAACTGTAACTTAACTTCCACTTGTATTTTTGAGACCACCAAATGGTATGCAAATAGTATTATTTCCGTGATACTACAAATATCGTCTTCAGACTCAGCCTATGCTAAACATTGGCACTTTAATTTTTTAAAAACGACTTCTATTGAAATGTGGCGTGTGAAATGTAAAGCAATGCATTAAACGGTGACAGGAGGCCCTTCCGCTTTCCAAGTAACTTTTTATCTTGATCTTGTACGTTACGCGCCTGCTAGTCATACTGTAGCTGGAAAATGCAGGTACGTTTATGCTAAACATTCCGTTTATCCTGTTCTGCCTTTTTTCAAGCTTAAGTATTGACGTACCAGGATGGCCGGCAAACTTGTAGTATACGCTTTGGTCGTATACAAACAACAGTACCTTTTATTCTTTTCAGCTGCTGAATTAAAGCTTAAAACTGTTTTCCGCGTAATTGCCTCGGTGAGCGCGTTTCCTTACCATTTATAATAACAGGCGTTGCATTCCCATCGTATAAAGGTCTAGTGATTTTCTTATATCGGGAAAGCGGCGAATTTTATTTTTTTTTGTTGGATTTTATCTTTCCAATTTTTATTTTGTGTATAAGCCATCTGAACATTTCTTGGAGTTGCTGTCACCATTTGCACGCCTCCTCTTTGCGTCAACTTTTTTTAAAAATGTATTTTTTCTTTTCATTTTACTGCGAGCGGTAATTGAATTTTTTCGGTTGTTTATGTTAGTTTCTTTCCGATTGCTGAATGTAACGATGGGAAAAGCCAGTAGCTTCTGCGATTGCGTGTAATAATCTAGGAAAGAAAAATGTTGAAGCTTTGCTCCTGGAGAAACCTGCAAAATGTACGAAGGCGCAAGGAAAGTATCTCTGCCAGTATGGCCAGGAGAAATCTACGATATGTTTGTTCAGTCGACATTAAGAGAGGCGCGCCCTTTCTTTTTCCAACGGTAAAACGCTCGTACATCTGATAGGGCATAGTAATTGAAGGTAGCTATCAATTATTACTTATAACATTCACGTTAAGGATAATCGTCTTATTCAAATACGTCTTAGTAAAAGCGTGTAAAGTTGTTCCTGCATTATTCATCAATGCGTTAGCATGCGGCAGCTGTTGGGCGTGCTAAAACCTAGCAAATTTATTAAAACCTATGCAAGCTTAATTTCGTCTTTCGTCGCTGCGGTATGTCTGCGTTATGCAAATTAATGTGTTTATCATGCTAGGGAATTTTGGTACAGTTTGTTTCCTTACCTGTCGTGTGAAGCTTTTTGGTCAACTTGTATTTGTATTCTGTCATCTGCAAAGGCGCGAAATTGCCACTTGTTTATCTATTCTAACATTGTTGCTGTTTCTAGTTTATAAATTTGTACTTGTACTCTTCTTTACTCTATTAACTCACCACATTCAGCAGGTGATCATTTTCATTAATTCCTTTTCCTGGCAGTCTCACAGAGGCGGCTGGAATTTATGCGTTATCTTCAATAGATAAAATTACCATAAAGGCAGAGCGCGGGAGAAACATGTTTTAGCATATGTTCACAACGTGTTTTGCTCAATAATGCTATATGAACTTATTTTGTTGTAAAAAAGCTGTTTAAAGACGTGTGATAGTTCTGCGTCCATTGCAGCGTTCAGGAAAGGTGAAAAGTCATGCACCTATTGCAGTTTATTTTGGTGGTGTTCCTATTATAGCACCTATCTTTGAAAAGATACCATATAAACATTTTCTGTCTTTAAAGTATTTATGGTGTTTTTATTTCAGATAGGGAAGCTTCTGGAAGAAAATGACTACAGAACTCACATTGTGCCATGCATAGTGAGCTTGTTTACGGCCCCTGATCGTACTACGCGAATGAAGCTTCTTCAACAGGTTCAGTCACTCGACTTGCGACGTATTTGAAAAAAAAAAAAGAAAAGTTAACGTGACTTTGCAGATTGAACAATTTATTGAATTCCTACGGCCCGATGTGGTTAATGAAAAAATTTTCCCCCACTTCGTGCTTGGCTTTACGGATACGAACGTGGCAATCCGCGAGTGCACAGTCAAAGTTGGTGGCCGCAGTTTGCTCGCGCTGTTGAAATTTTACGCTCCTCTTTTTTTTAAAAAACATTAGGCTGCGGTACACCTCGCTCCCAAGCTCAATTATAGAAATTTGAATACCGAATTGTTGCGCTACTTAGTACGGCTGTTGTGCAAAGACGAACATCCCGGCATAAGGACGAACGCAACGGTGGCAATTGGCAAAATCGCATGTCACCTTCATCCGGATGTAAGGATTTCTTCAATCCTTTGATGTGAGAAATGTTTCTCTTTTTGACAGAATCGGCAAAAAGTACTGTTGACCACCTTTTGTCAAGCTATGAAAGATCCATTCCCGCCAACAAGGGTTGCCGGAATTTTGGCCGTTTCGGCTACGCAACAGTTTTACCGGTTGCAACAGGTTGCCTGCGCCATTTTGCCATCGCTCTCCCGCCTTATGGTCGATCCTGAGAAGCAGGTGCGTGAGCAGGCGTTCAGATCAGCAAAGGGCTTTTTGGAAAAGCTTGAAAAAGTTTCCGAAAATCCAGACGCCTTGGCTGAAATGGGTAAAGCTGCACGTCATTTTATCAACCGTCTTATCTTATCGATCTCTTCGATTAGAAGCTGAAGTGATGAGCAGCTCAAATGCCGGCCTTCTGAAGGGAAACGTGCCGCAGTGGGCCAGCTGGGCATTGAGTGCGCTGACGTCCAAATTTCAAAAGCCGATACAGGTTCAGGAAAGCTCAAAGACTGGAGTTGTCAACTCAACCTCAAGGTCCACTTCTGAGAAAACGGCAGCTAACGGTACTGATGAAAATTCGTCTGAGCCGGCAACTTCCAACGCTTCGACGGAATGCGCGGGAAGGAGGCACTCCCCAGTTCCAAGCTCTCAAGGTGACGGCTGGGAAGATATGTTCACTTGGGACAACATGAATGATAGCCCTTTGGTATGAAAATTTTTATTTTCGTTATCCTTTTATGACCATAGTCCTTTGTCAGGACGAGGAGGTAAAAAGTTCGAAGAAACCGAACGAGGTTATCAAAGACTCAGATGACGTAAATGAGCTCTCGAGCAGTCGCAAAGCGTTCATAAACGTCCATTTCAGCGTCTCGATCCATTTGATTCTTGGGATGTGGATCAAAGAGAGGAAAAGGTGAACGCAAACAAAATCTCAAATAAAGACTGGGACAGCTGGGGCTTATCGGACTCCGCAACTGCCAAGCAAGACCGACAACCGCTTAGCGACAAGATGAAAAGCCATGCAGCGGGAAAGAAGGGACCAATGAAGCTCACCGCAGTTCGTATTCCCGACTGAAGAGGGGCCCAAGTTTTATACTCTTCCTTGTACTCTTTCTTTTTGAAAAACCGTTTTACACTTGGCCCGAGCTGAATAAAGTAGGCTCGTTGTAAGTTCTTTTATGTCGCATGCGTCAAACTTGTTCGCAAGCAGCATATCTTCTCCTTAAACGATAGCCTTTTCTTTGCTACTGATCCGGCATTTTTCAATTGTTTACAGTATGACGGATGTTGATTATCCTCTCCAGTACCTGCATATCGAAATTGTGAGCTATTTTTCAAATGTTGCGGAAGCATCGAACAATCCGGGCAACGTAAGTTTGCTAGAAAATTTTGTTGATTTTATTTTCTCCAGCCAGCCATTTCAGCCGTTGGTCATTGAAAAGTTGGAAAGTATGGGTCTTCGTATTGGGTACGCCCTGTGCGAACGGTGAGAGTACCCTAACGATTTTCCACTTGGCCACGAAATACTTCAGGTTGACGAAGGAGCAACCGCGTATGGTTTCCGAGCTGGAAATATTCAAATTCATCTGCAGAGACTTTTGGAGGTCCATGTTTGGCAAGCAGGTTGATAGCCTGAAGACCAATCATCAAGTAGCTGACAGCTTTTGCATATCGTTTCGATTGGATGGGTTCCTTTCAGGGGATATATGTAATAACCGATGGTAGCTTTAAGCTGATGCCGCCGTTCTCAAATACTGGAGAATTCAGAAGTGAAGCGCCTCGCTACTTAGCTCTTTCCCGCGGCATAATTAAGGGCGCTCTATGCAATCTTGGACTAAGCGCGTCAGTGGTGACGGATATCCCTGAAATGCCAGTGATCCGTTTTAGTGTTACTTTGAAAGGTTCTGGATGAAACATCCGTTGAAGCAAGAGTGTATCATTAAAGAAGTTCTATGCTTCGCTCTTTCTTATGCAATGCTTGCCGAACGTCCTCGAGTAGTAGTCGGTCTGATGTTCCTTCACCTGGCTGTTTGACGTCGGCATCGTCATGCAATTTTGATTGCGCCATCAACAGCAACTGTTCAGTACGTTGCAGCTTCATCGTCATTAGGGAAACGATTGCCAAACAGCCGTTTCAGCATGGCTGTCAGGAAAGCTAGTTGTTCAAGTGTTTCCGTTACGTGCGCCCGCTTTCTTCGGTTCTATTCACTGTTGCCTGTTACGCTTAGTGTTCAATTGACTCAAAGCGTCGCTTGGCAGCTTCACGTTTTCCCTGCAAGCTTTATCTTTTGGTAAGTCTTTCAAAGCTAATGTATGCTGGTTTTATAGAATTCTTTCAACGAGATTATTTTACGTAAAAAAACACCTGTTTAAGCTGCTGATACAACGAAGTTGCAATCATAACTTCTATAGACTCGATGTCCTTGTTTTATTTATATTTTAAGAACATTAGTAATTCTTGTCATCCTGTTAGAACGACTTGCTACTACACAGCGTATGACTGACTGTTGTTGTCCCCTCTTTGCGCGCATTAGTTTTTCAGCATCCTGGCTCGACGACGTTGTTGTAATGGAGTTTTTGTAACGATAATTTTTGCCGCGCATGGAAAGTATCATCAATAAGCGTATGTCGGTGATCCGTTCGCTTCAAAATTCCTATGTGCCTTTTTTGCCTCTTTGAGTACGCAGAGACGGGCTTTCCGTCTGGAAGGATTGGCTGCCAGCTGTTCTAAACCAGCTGAAATGTATATATGCCTACGGGAGAATTGCCAGCAGCAACGCCTGCCAAGCGGAGAGACAGATGGGACAAGCTTAGCCCAGTTTGTTTATCAAGAATAGCTTGACCTTATGCGGAGGGTATCATCAAACCGCGCAGCGTATTATTGCCATTGGAGGCTTTGGCAAAGTCTTGAAGTTTTGCCACTTTGACCTTTATGCATTTTGCTTCTAAGGAGAAGAATACTTTATTGCTATGTACATAGGGTAGGAAAGCCTAACTCGTTTTACTTTGTAGTTTGAAAACTTTTAAGTTGCGACAAGTTGGCATGAAGTGCTTACTGTTTTCGCCGGAAAGAATTGGTGTTTTCATCAGATGGAATAATTTACTTCTCGCCGTGAATGAGGAAACACAACTACGCGTTGAACTATGAGCACAGTAATTACCAGCGGCTATGTTATTGTTTTGAAATGGTGTAAATAGTTAGTATTCCTCCCTAGACATACCGCGTGTTGGAAGCTTTTTTTGCGAATTCTTTCTAACTTTGAAATGAACAACTGCCCTTCGTTCAATGGTTACGTGCCTTCTGAGCGTATTTGATGTTTAGGATTGGACTAATTAATTCCGGGCATGCGAAGATGCTTCCTGTCGCGAAATTCGCTTGCGTAAAACCATTTCAACCAGCTGCTAAATATGTCCGATAGATTTCCTGCGATTGGGAAGACGCTTTTGTTACGTTAACCTAAGGTGGGACAGTGATTTTTGGGCAAAAAAGAAAAGTGCAAATAAAAAATTGTAAGCGGAGGAGCAAAGAATGATCGATTCAATTTTCACTCTGCCATTTGACAAGCAGAAGCGAAAGCACCTTTGAACAAAGTCTTTGTGCGCGAACTGGTTCCAGTAACTGAGTGTTTGAGCACTTTCGTGCTCGACTTTTGCTACTCTATCTTTGTACGAATTTTTTGTTGCCAGTAGAACGTGGCTTACGAAAGCACGTGTGAAACTACGCGTGTCAGTACAACGTTTCTGTTCTTACGAAGATTAGCCGCACCAAGCCTGCGCATAGCTGAGTAGCTGTCAATGCATTAAGCAAGGATCAACAGAGCTTTTCGTTCGTAAAATGTTTATCATGTACGACTTTGAGGCTGTAAAATATAAGTTCTTAAGTGGGAATGAATATTGTTCCTCAAAAATTTGCATAGTCTTAATTACGTGAACCGTAACGGGTAGTTAATGCAGGCATGTTGCGGCAAGCTGGGCATTTTAAAGAAAATGTATCAGTTTTCCACGTGCCCTGCTGTTTAGCAGACGTCTAGCAGCTATGATTGGTTAATTGATTCTGCGTCAAAATGTTTTTTTTTCAAAATATTACTGTTCCGCCGGAGAAGCACGTAGGAAACTTCCAGTTTTTAAAATAAAGCGGTATGTATTAATAAGTAATGCCTACCAATGGCTTTTAAAACGCTAACTGGCAGTAGCTTATCTTTAACATAATTGAAGACAAGGTGAAATTATGTTCGAAGAGTAGGTTAAATATTGGGCTCTCTGAGCAGTAGTGCACATGTATATATGTGTTTATTTACATAATTACAGTTTTCTGTAATAGTACGTTCGTAACTGCAAGGTGCAATGGAGAATTTTTTAAGATTATTAATGTGAAGCTATACTATAACTCATCTTTCTGCGTATCGCTGTAGGCTTAACGTTTATGAGCTAAGTTGCTTGTAGGTTCGGCAGAAAGCTTGCTGTAGAATATAAGTCATGTTTTACTTTTACCGTTGTTCACTGAACCTTCTGATGTCGTTCAGTAATCCAGTAATCGAAGTTTAGTTGACTAACTATGTTACCATTAGGTCAAACCATTAGCTAGACAAAATCCCGAAAATATCAATATTAAAATCTGTAAGTTCACTAATGTTCGTTTCCTGCTCACTTTGACTGAGGAGCTGTTCGACCATTTCAACGAAGGCGTAGCCGCGCAGAGAACACTAGTACTCTATAGATCTACTACGACGAATCTAATTTGCTGACTTATTTTACAAAAAGTAAAAAGGGTTTTAGAAAAATGTAGTCATCTCAAAATCCGGAAAGCAAAAGACCCGGATCATCGAACTTGGCTACAAAGACGCCATACACATTATTGTTCGTCATTTTTGGTTTAAGCTGATGCGGCATACGCCAAAAGATAGCTGCCAAGTTGGATGATGCGGAATAGTTTATTTTGGTATTCCTGGCAAGTGTCAGGTCTTTGTTTGATTTGCAAACTTTTACTGGCTTGTGAAATAGCAATCTAAAAATAAATTTAGCTGACTTCTGAGCATTATTTTCCTTATAAGGAAGTTTCGGCGCTATAAACTGTACTCTTGCTTTTGTACGCCGCAGCCTAACTTCCTTGGTGAGTTCTTGCGTTGAGAGCTCTACTACGTATCACTCCTGTTAGATAAAGCGTTAGCAGACATTGTAAAATGGCTGTTGCTTTTTAGGGTACTACTTTAAAATTTTCGAAATAGAAATCAGCAATGGCGAGCGATCAAGAAGGCACTGATGGACCAGTGGAATTGGCCTCAGGGGAGCCAGCTGAACATGATGCTGCGCAGCCTCAGCCAGTACCTCGAGCAAGCGTTGATAAAGGCAGTGCTCAAACGGGTAAACATGCCGAGGACGAAGAAGAGGAAGAGGAGGAAGAAGAAGAAGAGGCAGACATGTCTTTTCTGAGGAATCGATCCAGAGGTGGCATGCTTCTGCTGGTTAGCGATAAGGAAAAGCAAGGTAATGAGCCGGCACAGTCACAGGCAATCAAACCAGAAGCAGCAGTCCAAAAAGAATCTGCGGAATGTCAGAAAGAAGAAGTAGTTACCGTTGGCATCCAGCTGACTCAGAGTCCGGTTGAAGTAAAGGCTGAAATGTCGGATATGTCAGCAAAAGACAAGGAAGCGGAATCTGAACAACAAGATAAATCTACTACTGAAGGTCCGTCAGCGGTAGCCTCCCCATTGACGGAACAACTTCCGTCGGCGGAAGGGGCACAGCAAGGTCCGTCTGCTACTATGAAACCTGAATCAGATCACGTGATTGCGACTGATGAATCAGAGGCAGCACGTAAACAGGCAAACGGACCTGTTGAAAGCGAAACGCCCTCCGCACCAGTTGATCTTTCAGCAGCCAAGGAAATGGAAGATGGTACGCTTAGTTCAAGGGTCGTCAGGGAGCACAAGACTACGACGGTTAAAATCGAAGCTGCTGGTCAAGGTTCAGAGGAGGCAGCGCGTGATATGGCTGAAAAGGTGCTCAAACAGCTCGAAGACAATATGTCGAACCTTCAGACTTCCGGTTTGCCCCAAGGATTGTCTATTCAACGTACGGTAAGCCTTGGAATAATTCATCGTCATCAGAAGTCGATCAATTTGATCTTCTAGACGGAAACTACTTTCAGTGGTGAGAACAAGGTTCCTGTAAGTCAGTTGTCCAATGAGACACCGGACTCAGCAGCCGTCCATGAGCAAAAGACACAGACGTCCGAAACGACAGTCCGCCAAGCTACAGTGGTCAGTAGCGGTTCGGAGGAGAAAACAAAATCAGCGGAACCAGATGGTTGGGTAGTACCAATTCCAATTAAGGTGGAGGTACCGTTTCCTGAAACGTCTCAGCCCCTTACAGCGCAAGCTGATCAAACAACCATGCAGTCCATGTCAAGCACGGTGACAACAGTTACCAGTAGTTCCGGAAAAGGGCCGCCCAAGACTGAGTCTGAAGGTCATGTAATACCGATTACGGTTAAGTTCGAAGCTCCGAGTACGCAAGCACCTGGTGAAGGTGCTACATTATCCCACTTTACAGCCACGACCATGCCTGGGGTTATGCAGTCTAGTCAGACCACTAAGCAGACTATTTCGAGTCATACTACAATGGTCAGTAGTAGTGGCGACGAAAAGAGAGTTGCTGGGCAGGAAATACCTATTCCAATAAAGGTTGAAAATGCAAGTGCGAAGGAACCGCAGGCAACACCACCTTTAGTCCAGCAGACACCTCAGCCGGCTAGTACAGTAATGCCCACCTCGGTACAAGTGACCGTACAGCCTGGACAGACGACAAAGCAAACTATATCGAGAACGGAGACGAAGAAAACGTATATAACTAACAAGCAAGAAAGTTCGTCCAACTGGATTCAGCAGGAGAGTGTTAGCAAAAACAACTGGATCAGCGGAGCACCCTGGTCGCGTGCACCACGAAGTGCCCAACCAACTGGTGCAGTTCCCAGCGCCAAGCATTTCTTTCAAGAGACAAAAACGACAAGAACAGAGCAGTTCAGGTCAGACGGTCGGTCTGCTCCACAGCACACTGTCACGGAGCGCAAGGAAGTGTACACTGATGGTGACCAGCGGTTGGGAAAAATGATCGACCAAACGAAAGAAACGGTTACCCAGCCTCAGGAGCAAACTTCCTCCGTGAAACAGCAATGGTCTACGCAAAGCAAGGTCGAAGGACAAAACGTTGGAGGAGGTGAACCATTTTTAGCCGCCAGTCCAGCTAACACGGCTCAGCAACCCCCGTCGACTGTTCGTACGCAAACATCTACGGTCAGGCAACAGTGGACATCTCAAGGTAATAGTCCAGCGGCACCGCCGGATGCTATGGTTGGAGGACCATTTAATGCGACTCCGTCTTTCGCGGGGCCCGGCTTTTCAAAAACAAACACTTTCACGCAAGAAATCACGACCACGCCGGGCGCACCGGTACAAACAGAATCTAGCTATTCAAAGCAGCAGTGGTCCAGGCAGACCCGAAAGGAAACAGCATACCCTGCAGGAGCCGCGGCGGCACCGCAAGCACCCTTTCAAACAGCAACAACACCGGAGAACGCAGCCAACGATTTTCAGCGATACTTCGAAACGATGCAACAGAATGCACCTCCAGGATCGCAGTTTCGATCGGAAACAAAGTTTTCAAAGCAACAATGGACTACGCAAGGCAGCAGCCCGATGAGCCCTCAAGCTGCTCCAGGAACAGGCGGTGTATATCGAGTGAGCAGCCATAAAATCTTTACGGGCATACAGCTATCTTAATAATGCACCTTTCTAGCAGCAAGCTATGCCGCAGCAGCAAACCACTGTTCAATTTACGGAGCAATCCGGTGATGGCAACGCGTACAATGTCCATAAGGAGATAAGAAAGACGTACGTGCAAAGTGAAGGTCAAAGCCCGATTTATGGTCAAACACCCGGCGGCAATACAACGGTGCCATCGTCCGCGGAGCAATTTTTCCATTCCACCGCAGCGCAAACGCCTATGGGTCCTTTTGGTCGTATGCCCATCACTCGCACCGTAACGTCGAGCTGGACATCTCGATTCAACCGAGAAACTAGCGGAGGTCTTCCGGAGAAAGAGTAAGTACTCATCTCCTTTGAATCAACTAGCACTGAACGTAATTCGAAACGAACGCGAAAATAGCCGAGTTGCTATTAGCGACTTTTCACGCCTTACAAAGTCATTGCTATAGCAGGCGATATAAACAAACAAGCAGAGTTGATATTATTCGATACTGCTTTTCGCTGAAAAACTGTTGAATGGGTCACCAGCGGTCAAAATCCCTAGTAGGTCGAAAATACACTGTAAGATGTGGCCTCGTGGCAAAATCCCTAGTAGTTCTTCATTGACATCTAGATAAAGAATTTAATAGACTAGAGGCGTTATCACATCGGTCTTGTTCAGAGTTAATGACCTAAGAAACAAGACCAACGTAACAACACCCCTACTTAACTCTAATAGATTCCTTATTTAGAAGATGCCAATGTAGAACTGCCACACGGCCTAACTTCACAGCGTATTCTCAATGTATTCGGGATTTTGACCCTAACCTGTTTTCAGCAGCCTCACTGGCAATTCTTTTGTTCAGCTTCGATGTTCAAACGAGTCGCGGTAAGAATTATCGCAGCCGAGTAAAAGGCAGCAGTTTTTTAATGGAGTGAATGTGAGCTTAAAGAACATCCATTCCAATCTGTATTGCACCCGTGAAACAGTTAACCATGAATAGATTGAAATTGTAAGGCGAAAAAAAGCGTTTTAACATTTTTCTGAAATTCTTCATCGAAAAAAAAAGTTAATTCACAGTTTTCAAGCATTTCCAAACTTTCGGGATTCCACCGACCCCTCTTTAATGTTTTGGTAATAATCATGCATGCAGCATCGTTGGATGCCCAGTAATAGCGTAAAAATTGTTGACGGTTTAAACCGTTATTATTTGACCTGCATAATGTAACTACGGAAATTCGACTCGTGAAATTTTTTTACTGCCCAAAGCTTTCAGGAAGTTTCATGATCAGTAGTACTCTCGCACTGAATACGAGAACAGAGATTTCCCGAAACTCTCACGGGTTGAACTTCTGTATGCACCCGTTAGAAAGAGTTTCATTTTCGGTGCAATTATCTGGCTTGTTGGTATTCAGAATTGTTTGCCTTAGGATAAGATGGAAAGAGATTAGATGTAATAACTTATGAACAAATATAAGCAGAAGTAAAACTAGTAAGTAGTATAATATTCAAGCTTACATAGGAGAAAGTACGAAATGAAAGCTAAAAATTAATATATAATGGAATTGCAATAAAGGAAAATAATGACAAAACGAAATAGTACCAAATAAACGGCATGGTATTTGTTGGTTTTACTTGGGTGTCGGACTGAACAACCTCTATTCTGAATAAAGAGTTCTCATACGTCACCGATTCTGATTCTAGTTGTGAGTTATGTACAGGGCTTTATTCTTTTTTCACAGGTGGCGTTCTCGGCAGGTTATTCTACGTTGCAGCATCCCTGATCTATGCGGTGTTTGTTCTGCAATGACAAAAACCGGGTCTTGCACCTCCTTTTCCTCCACCGTCATACTGTAGGTTTGCCGGCCATCTTATACTGCCCTGAGCCTAAGCCTAAGCTTAAACATAAAGTTTATTTCTTGGCTTAGGCTTGGATAATCCAAAAAAGGTGACCAGCATGCTCTCCAATGAAGGCACAACAAGTTAAGGGCATTCTTGCCAGAAAGAAACCTGCCGGCAAACCTACAGTATGACGGTGAGGGAAAAGGAGGTACAACATCCTAAAAGCCTTTTATAGCTCATTCCATTGAAAAGAGTTGGCCCATTGATGGCTCCCGATAACCTAGGTTCGATGTATTGTAGTTCTTTTGTTCCGTTTATTCACAGCACTTTTTGCATGTAATTTAATTTTTCGCGCGTTTTTAGAACCTGCTATTTAGGCTCCACCTCTTATTGTACTATATGTTATCTTTATTTTAGTTTTACATTTTTAATTTTGTAATTCTTTAAACTTCAACTTGCGTTATACGAGCGGTTCCTAACGTCAACGGCCTGAATAGTTTGCTATACAAACTGTTGACTATTTTTAAACTATTAACGAACGGCCAGCAATACTGTATTTACGATCGTTTGTAAAAATGCTGAAGACGGAATCTAAGGTATCATAAAAGCCTTGATAGGTTTTGGCGGATGAACAGGTCAAGTAATGTTGACAAAAAGTTGCACACGTCATACTTGTAAACATTGAGTGTTCAGGTTTGTCATACGTGGTCTAATGATGACCTAAAGACGCGGTTAGCATTCTCTGTGCTAATAGGTTTTTAAAGAAAATTTTGTCTACTGCTTTTCCGACGCTTCAAAGCCCTGTGCATTGATAGTTTTCTTCAAAAGGAACGCCTCTGCTGCTCACCTTTCTTTTGCATGCATATTTGACTGTTTAATTATTATTATGTTATCACCATGGTAATTATTAACGCGGCGATAATTTTAAACGGCTTTTAGCATATCCCGTTCGTACTTATTGCAAACTGGTCTTTAATATGGAACGAAAACGCCAACGTGTCACCGTTAAAAGGCTGTCAAGGGAGCTATTTCCGACGAAGATTTCAGATTTATTGATGTCATCTTTTGAGCATTTGGAAAGACGGAACAAACGATCCGTAAAATCGATGGCATAGAATTGAAGAGTATTTTGCCGTAATAGTTTCCCTTTTGTACGTTTATTGTACGCATGTATTGCAGTACAACTGGCGGTTTGCACAATGACATAATTTAAACGCCATGCGCAGAACTCTGTCTGAAGAATGAACGTGTATTGATTCTGAAAGCTGTAAACATTAAGTGGTCACTGTTCTCATTTTTACTACTAACTGTCAATCCATCTGTTGGTTCGGTTTTCGTTCTTCAGTTACGGACGCTAATTACTGTCAACGGAAATAATCCCTTTCATAAGTCTTAATCTGACGTTAGATGTTTGCGAAATAAGAGCTTTAGGAGTTCATTCTTAGCTGAAGTCAAAGGATGCATTCTTAAAGGAGATTTCAGCAGTGCGATCGTCCGTTTTTCTAACGCATCTATTCTTGCCCTTTGTATTTCCGAATTGGCGTTTCAATCAACGATCCGCTTTTCCATTTTTGACTATTTGTTCTCTCAAAAAACTTTTCAGCGCGAAAGATGACTAACCGACGTCTCTAACTTGGACACTATAAGAAATTTATAATCGATTGCCTTGCTGACGCGCATCAGTTAGAAAAGCGATTGCGACTATTGTTGGACGAATAGTCGGCGCTTTTTGTCCATATTGAACATTGCCTAATGGGGACGGCAGAATTCTACGAGTTGGAAGTTAAAGACAAATGTATCAAAGAAAAGCAATTAATTAGTTTGCGCTCCAGTTGTTTGTCGCGGTAATTACTTTCGCTCTAATTTGGAGCAACACTTTCTCTAAACTGGTAAAAAGCGGTGTACTGTTTTTTTCAGATCGCTCTTTATTACAGCTTGAGAATACAACGATGTGCCTTCTATTCTTTTGCTTGAATTAAGATCCAAAAACTGTTCTAATATGTGCATTTTAATTGTCGCAGCACTTTTAGCCTCGTTCGTCTGTTCACATCGTTTGAGTTTAGCGTAAGTTGAGTAAGATTGAAGTGTTGCGTAGTCGGATAACTAATAATGTCAAAAAAATGTAGAAAGTGACAAGAGTTTGCATTAGTCGTCTTGTCAGTTAGATTGTGGTCGATTCAAATGTTGCTCGTTCAGTTGACCCTATTTACACGGATGAATAGTGCATGAAAATACATGAAAATTCCTCTTCCTCAAAGACGCAGCTTTTTCTAACGGGATAGTAGTGCTTCAGGGACATGCAGGTTTACCTCCCTTACAGTAGGATCTTGTTATTTCGGGGTAGAAATCTTTTATTTTTCTTGCAAAGCTTTGTCTTCAGCGGATAACCAAAGGGCTCTGAAAAACTTCTTATAATTTTTTTTGACAGTGTCAAAATCTGAAAGCCCTTTATTTGGTATGTATGTAATAATTCACATTTTAGGCTGCTTACCTAGCCACTAAACAGAATGAAAAATTGGACAACAATGCATTCATTCCTGACATCTACTTTTTATCTGAACAAATGAGGAAGAATATAACTTAAATACTATTTTCGTTTCCGCAGTCAGACTTAAGCTAAGCGTCCGTAGTCTTAACAACACTGAGTCATGAATTACTCGTAATCGAACTGGTCAAACTCGTCATCGCTAAACAATTTACTATATCACCATTAGTTACCAGTTTCTTACTGTTTCAAAAATAGGCAGCTGCTACAATATATAACGTGTAGAATTTGGAAAAAGCTTAGACGAGTACAGCTTTCTTTGAAGGTATGTGTTTTTATAACGGGTCTTTGTAATGATGGAGACGGTCGAAAAACGGTTTATTCCCCGTTGAGCGTCACAAGAAAAACGTCGCGAATCGAAGCTTTCGGAAACTGTCTGTTTTGGTCTGTGCCTTATATCGCTGACGACGGAAACGGACCCGAAAGCTTCGATTCGTGACGTTTTTCTTGTTAGGCTCAACGGAGAATAAACCGTTTTTGACTATCTCCCTCATGAGTACAGCTTTAATAGTTGTCCCGGCTTGAATAAACGCGCTAAGCTAATGCTTGTATCAATACTTACGATGTTATATTTCGATGTTCCACTTGTAGCGTTGGCCAGCACACACAATGGGACCAAACCAGTGCACCCAAGGAGCAACAATGGAGCGTCACAACTACGAAGAGACAATTTGACACGTCATCACGATGACGAAACTATGCGTACTTCGCCTTGCTTCCGGTAGGTGCAGCAGCTTCACGAGAAACGTCAGTAATAGGAGGTAGCCTTATGTAGCCCATCCGTTCTTAACCTTATCTGACGCCGAACGTAGGCTCATCGCCTGACTAACAAATTTATTTTTGTACGCAAAATGCCGTGCTTCGTTTGTGTCGAAGTAAAGAATCGTAAAGATACAATGCAGAAACCAGATGTCAGCCTTTTATGCATATCCATAGCCTAGTGAAGATGCTTGAACATGAAGCAAGCTATAATGAAAGCATTGTGCCTCTCTCTTATGACGCAGCCGAAATAGGAGCACTGCCTCAAAACGGCCAATGCTTCCATGTTTGTTCGCTTTACCCAGTTGTGATCGTCGGATCGAATGTATTAATCTTATTTCTGTCAAGTCTGACCTGAATTTTAAAAATAATACCTCCATTGTCCATTGAACCTCCAGTCAAGATTGTATGCGTTGCGCAATGACCGAACAGGTGGTCACAATGGATGTTCCACTTTGATGTAGTCGACTGCCAATGGTTCAACTGATTATAAATCTGTCGCCGTAGTAAAATGGCCCGCAAGTAAAGCTGGACAAGAGACACCGCGTGTCAAGGGCACCCGTAGTCCCTCGGAAACGTCAACAAGGCACAGTGAAAGGACCCATCTTCGTTGAGCGTCGCGGAATTGGCTCATGGCAGCAACGGCGCAACGCCAGGTTCTGGTTCACCGGGACACTTAACTAGTTTACAGCCGATTGGTATAAATGGGATGCCCGACTTCGTCGCGCGAAGTATTTCGAACCTCATGCAAATTTGTTCTGCCTTGGGGAAGCGCTAGGTGAACAATGACTGGCGATTCCACCTACTCAGTTTTTTTGCTCACCATCATCATCATGTGCTTCTACAGGCCAATCGGTAGGAAAAATTTTGAGGGCATTTCGCCATTGGAGACCATACTCTTTTGATGATCACAAATGTCCTCCAGGAACGTCGATGACAGTCAATCCGCCTCTTGCCAGAAGTTTGCAATTGAAGAACACGTTATGCAGCCATCGACGAATAGCCAGGGCCATTCAAGAGCAACAGGGTGAGTTGTCGATTTCACCAGTAAGGCAAATAATACTGAGAACAATTGCCGCCAATATGACGGAAAAATTCTTTCTTCGCTTTGAAGTCGTAATCTCATTAGTATGCAAGAAAATGGGGTAAAGAATTGTGCTTGCAGACGAGTGCGTAAACGAGCATATCCTGTGCAACTTTTGGTCTAAGCAAGGCCAATGTTTCACGAAAAAGCAGTTCATGGATGAACATTGTCGCGCCTCTTGCGATCCTGCCTGTTACTGTATTGATAGAAGTTTATGGAAGGAGCCGTTGAATTGCGTAAATCATGTGGTATATTGCGAATACTGGGCTCGCCAAGGCGCTTGCTCGCTCTACCGAGACTATATGCTATGGAAATGTCAAAAGTCGTGCGATTCGCGATGCCGCCCGCAGTTCAAATTCACCGTAGAAAAGCCTAAAAAGGTTAAGAAGTTAAAATCGTCCAACTATCCACATTGACACTGTACCTGACCGATGTAATATATGTAAAATACTTTGAGCTCGCAGAGCAGCAACAAATTCAATAAAGAGTGAGTATGAATTCAGTTACTTCTTATGCATATTGTCTTTTCGATGACACTGTTTCGTAGGCGGACAATACTAGATGTTTTAATCATAAGCGAGAACTAGCAAAGTATAACAGAATAGATACAAAATGCAACAACAAGAACAAGGGGAGACTTATGCGTATCTTTTCGGTTTCGTAAAATACACTCCTTCGGCAGTTTTCCAACGACACTGCTCGGAAAGCGAGCTTAAAGCGCAAACTTCATGTTGGCCATTGATTGGACGTCCGTATTTGTTGCCAGTCATTCCAAGGAAACTGAAAAACATGCCGTCATGTACTTGCTGCATCTGCCAAACTTTCTCAGAATGCGAAGTGACACTTGCACCAAAGTATCTATTAAAAAGGAGTATGAAAATATAGAACGCACAGATATTCCCTTGCTTGGAACTTCCTACACTAGGCGTTTCACGAATTCTGGAATCTTATAATAGATGTAATGCGACATGTTGAAGAGGGCAGCGAAGCCTAAACGCGGACTTTGTTTCTCATAAGCTTAATGCGCATAGTATGATGGCTATCCGCGTCATGATCAATTTAATGATTTTTAATAATTAGGTCTTCAGGAAAAGGAGGCGTTTTGCTAAACGGATTTTTAAACCTTCCCCCAGAATCAACAAGTTTGTCTTCGATTTCATATATTAGCATAATGTCTTGAAATTTCATGTTAAGTCATACGTGATATTTTACTTGTGACGTCACACTGGCATTCAAGAAAGCTAGCTATGTGGTTTAAAAAACGTCTGAATTCTAGCTTCGAAAATGCCTATCTTTCTATATATAAAATTTTAATGCATCGCCACAAGAAACAGAAGCGCACATTTCAAGCTTCAGTTATTAATCATAAATGCTGTCAGCTGACGTACTTGCCGGTGTCTACATGCTGAAAACTGACGACTCCTTTGCGGGACCAGACCTCACCATCGCATATGACCATCCAGTTGTCACCAGTATCGCCAATGAAATTCTTGCCAAAGCAGCTAACTTCTTGACTACCGGATAGAGGTGACTTGAAAAGGTGACTATGCAAAAGGCATTTAGTGTTTAGATGTCCAAGCCGTATAATGGAGCCACATTTTATTTCCTCGCTACAACAAAACAAAATCAAAAATCTTGCCGTAAACTAAGTATGAAATAGTGCCTTTCATGAGATAAAACTAAAATTTAAAACAATTTAGAACTACAGTAAAAAAATATTCAAGTACAGTACAGCTTCTGCTACCTGTTAAACACTCTTTCATGTGACCAAAATTTAAATTGTTGAGACTACAGCAGTAGTTCTTTATAACATTATTAAAAGATAATACATGCTACATAAATATTTCGAAGTTCCATGCCAGAAAGATAACAATTAATTTGTACACTTACCCTCGCATGCAGGTTTCCTTATGAGGGGCCAGGACAATCCAGTAACTATTACTGTCAGTAACGGAGGATGTTCCGGTAATTGACTAAAAGCAAAAAAGACTTTCGAACCGTTCAAAGAGAAACGAATAAACCTGCTGGCCACTACCGGATCCATACTTTACGTCATGGGAATGCAGCCGTCTTGACTGCTTCGGATTTATCAACTTGATAACAGACGTGCAAGTCACCGCATCCGTATGTCCTGCTAAAGATCAAAATGGAATTTTGTTCGTACGTTGGCACGGCGGGAAGTTACCAGCAGCTTGGTAAACGGCAAAAATTGTCCATAAAATTGCTAAATATTGATCCCAGCAAGTCATGGCAGGGAACAGAGAAGCGTTGTTGGCACTGTGAGGACAATGAAGACGTAACAAACTGGCCTAAACATACATACAATCTGTCGAATAGGATACATGAAAGGGTATAATCTTACGCTTCAGGTCGTTATTCTTTTCGCAAATGAAACGTATCTTTTATGGAAACGAGTCGTGGTGCCCTTTACGCTGACGTCCAACTTTAAATGTCATACGTGACGTTGATAGTTTAGTGATTGGCAGGTACTAATATAACCAACACGCAAAAGTCCTCTTACTACTTAATTTATGTACACTTCCCTGGAACAAATGTAAGTCCTTAACCTAAATGTAGTTCTAACTGCACAATTCGACAACCTTTTGACAATTTTCCCCAACGATGCAAACTGATTTTTCCGAATCTGCATGAAGCTGCATTGAGGGATGAGCAATTAATAAAAACGAGCTCGCTTAAACCATGTTGCGCGAAATCGTTTAGGTTAGAAAAGTTAAACCGCCACGAGAAAGGTGTGTGATCTTAGCTAAATACGTGATGCAACGAAACCTGTGGATGATTACATGAAATATTGCGACTGCCTGCTCTGTATGTATAACTTAAGAAACAATGATTCTACATTCCACTTCGTGTTATTACGCAGTTCAAGCGTGCTGGCTTTTCGGTAAAAAGCTTTGTTCGTTAAAGAGCGTTCAGACGAATAGATTTGCACACACGTACTTGATTTCCGTGAATACGGTATCTACAACTTAACCGTTTTGCGTAAGTTAATGTGGATAATTTTTGGTTGATTGAGTTGCTTTGCCTTAGGCCGTCTTTCAGTAAACTCCTGAACTGCGCGTCACTTTTGGAAAATGGTTTGTGAAGCTTGTCAAAAGAAGTTGTCGAAACTGACCACACCTGATCCGTTCACTCACGGTGGGAAGGTAAAAGGGGAGTCTGTTGGACGCAAAGTAGGTGAAAACAAGTTGCTTGGATTGAAAAAAGGGTCCAAGTATGTAATTTGTTCTTGGGTTTTTGGACGCTCAACATTCTGCCATGTACAGGTACGTGCCTTACAAGGATTCCCAGTTCAACCGGTGCCGCATTTGTCGCTCCTTTGTTCACCAAGTTGGGTCCCATTATTGCCAGAATTGCTCCTATCAGAAAGGAATCTGCGCTATGTGCGGAAAGAAGATGTTGCTGACAAAAAACTACAGGCAAAGTACCGTTTGAAGATACACGTGCATCTCGTCATGTATACATTTCTTTCCTGGCATTATTTTCGTCCCATTTTCGTTCGTGCGCTGTTTAGTAAAATACTGCAGCCGTTCAAGAAATTCGAGCGCACCTATTTCACGTGAGACGAATATTTAACATACCCGACTGTCTGCTAACGTAAGGCTGATTCTCTTTTTAACTAGCCTACTGAAAAGATGCTTCCTTCGCGTGGGGAGGTTAGGAAAAGTAGCTGTACCTTCTGAAATATATTCAAAATGTCCGCAAGGCACAGCAATCCTACCCGCGCTCTGCAAACTAAGCTTTATCCGAAATTCGCCTAAAATATAGTCAGTTTGTTGGCATAGAAAAGTTAGGGTTCAATTTTTGGAAAGGTCCATTAAGAACTGCGAAAAGTAGTGTTGCGGTGCTGCATTTTAATTCCATCTCTTTTCACAGTTCTGTAAGGCAGTGAGGTGCAAGAAGAAACCAAACAGCCCAGCTCTTCGTTTTGCTGAATGTTAAAATTTTCTTACTACATAAACGCTTTTCTTTTGTTCGGTTGAAAGTCGTTTAAAGTTTTTTCTGTAGTTCAAAGAACCTGCGAATCAATTGCTCTGCAGTCGTTTACGTGCCGCGATTCCTGACCCGAAGATAAATCCTCGGTGAAAGTGTTGTTGCCACAATTGAATTTTTTATAGTCCTTCGACATGGCAGTGTCAGAGTTTGCCAATGGAATAGACGAAGCCAGCGATCTTCGGACGAAAGCGAATAATCACTTCAACGGTTTAGCCCATTTTCAAGAAGTGCTTACGCGTTCTTACATCATCTTTGCAGCCAAACAATATGATAAAGCGATTGAGCTGTACACGCAAGCGCTTGAGTTGAACCCGGATGACTTACACATTTGGTGCAATCGTAGTTTGGCGTACATTCGTACCGAGCTGTACGCCTTGGCATTGTCGGATGCCTCTAAGGCCATTGCTATTGATGACACCTACGTGAAGGCCTACTATCGCAGGGCTACCGCCTACATGGCGATGGGAAAATTTAAACTTGCGCTTGCGGATTTCGACGCGGTAAAATCTGTTGTTTCTTTCTAATATCAACGCGCTTCTGTTAACTGAAATATCTTTTTCAAAAAATCTCTGTTTTCAGCCCGTACGGTTTTTACGCCTACGTACTGTTCTTTAACTCGTTCAAGCTACCGGCAGTGTTTTTCCCGCGAACGTTCATTTCATTAATTGCTACCTTGTCCTATGATGATAGGGAATTTTGACTTAGTACAGCCGTAATAAAATCAATTTCCCAATCTCTTTTCTGTAGTGTTGTAGAAAGAGTAGTAATTACTCTCCCGAGCGGTTGGTTTTCAGCTAAGCTGTGATAGACTCGCTCGTTTCATTTCATTAGTCTCGTTAGTTTTCATCCTTAGGTGATCAAAGTGAGGCCAAATGATCGAGACGTCATCCAGAAACGAGAGGAATGCAGTCGATTGTCGTGGAAGAAAGCTTTCGAAAAGGCTATTTCTCTTGACGTGAAGCAAAAGTCCCCGTTTGATTTAATTGACGTAGATGCGCTTGGTTAGTCTATTAATTGTACTGTATTGTTTTATTCGTGTTGCCGTCTTAGTCGTAGAGGATACGTACGTTGGCCCTGCGCTTGAGGATGGGAAAGTGACGGTGAAATTTCTGGAGAATTTGTTGGAAACATTTCGGGACGAAAAAAAGTTGCACAAGAAATATGCTTTCAAGGTGACTCCAACCGCGTCAGCATCTAGCTGTAGTTCTTGCGTTCAGATTCTAGTGGACATTTACAACATGATGCGGAAGGAAGAGACGATGGTCAGCATTGAAGTCGCTAAGGTTTTCGTCTTCTTCTTAACCTTTAAGCAACTGTTTTAAAAACAGATTTTATAGAATGAAAAGTTCACAATTTGTGGGGATGTTCATGGGCAGTTTTACGATTTGCTCAACATCTTCAAGTTGAATGGAATGCCTTCAGAAAAGAACCCATACGTAATAATCTTCAGGCATATCTTCTACTATAAGGCATTGCTGTTTTAGCTGTTCAACGGTGACTTCGTTGACCGCGGCTCATTTTCCGTGGAAACAGTGTTTACCTTATTCAGTCTCAAGCTGTTGTATCCAAAGCATGTTTTCCTTTCCCGAGGTAGGAAGATAAAATACAAAACGTTTGTTTGCTGTTGAAACATTTCCCTTCCTTAGGCAACCATGAGAGCGAGCTGATGAACAAAATGTACGGTTTTGACGGGGAAGTTCGTAGCAAGTATTCTGGTCAAATGGCCGAGATGTTCACTGAAGTTTTCAATGCGCTTCCGTTGGCCCACTTAATTAACAAACGCATCTTGGTCATGCATGGCGGCCTACCTGCAACCGATGACGTGCTTTTAGAAGATATTCAAAAAATTGACCGCTTCAAACAACCACCTGACGAAGGTTTGATGTGTGATCTTCTTTGGTCGGATCCGCAGTTAGCTCTTGGTCGTTCTCCTTCCAAACGTGGCGTTGGCTCTCAGTTTGGACCGGACGTGACCGAGGCGTTCTGTAAACTGAACAACTTGGACTACATAATAAGGTTTGCATTTTTTTCCGAAGATGCTTAAATACATTTTACTTGCACAGAAGTCACGAAGTGAAACCGGAAGGATACGAAGTGATTCATCACGATAAATGCGTTACGGTTTTCTCCGCGCCTAACTACTGGTACAGTAATTGTCGTCAGTGCTTTGTTAAAATTAATTTTTGCAGCGACACGATGGGCAACAAAGGTGCGTTTATTGTTATAAGGGGAGACAACTTGACACCCAAATTTACCACATACGAAGCTGTTGAACATCCAAAAGTCACTCCAATGGCATATGCCAACAAAGTCTTTTCGGCTATGCAAATCTAGCGTTACACCGCGCACCTGTTAGGCTATTGGATTGGCTGTAAAAAAGCATTTATTAGTTTGAAGTAGAATAAAACATTTTAGCAATTTATGCTGGTAGAAGTGCCCTTGTTGAAGCCTGGCATTTTATGAATCTACTTTTGTTCGACAGACCTAGTTGACTCTTCTTTTTCTTTTGCGGTACATGATGGCTGTATTCGCATTCGGTGGCTGCGTCAACAACAGATGAAATTGAAGAAAGGGGTTGCAGCACGAAAGAACAGAAGATTTGTATGGAACCAGTTATGAAAAGTACAAGAGTTAAAAAACTTACTTGATTTCCCAGAAATGGAGTACTGTAAATGCAAACTGTAGTTTTTCGCGTCTTCAGCTAAAATCTAGCTTTAAGCGTTTGTAATAGCCGAATGATCCATGAAATGCAATAGCTAGGAACAAAAATGTTCTCGAAGAGGACGTATGCTTGCATGTACTCTCTGGAAAAAGTGCGCTTTAAGTGGACATAACCAACTTGACTTCGCCGACTTGACCTAGAAACAATTGGTCCTATCGCTGTACCTGCTTTCACCTACACAATTTGCTTGATGTAAATGCAGTACGCTTAGCACGTGGAAGCTGTGTGTAGTAACTACACAGCCGGAACATTTGTACGCAGTACAAGTTGCTTACACGTAAACTATTTTCCGTTTTCCAAAGTTTCTACAACATATACATTATATAGAGGTTGTGTACGGTGTACATTCAAGATGCTCGTGCGATTTGCGGCATTCACGCAGTATACCATGCCTAAGAGTACAGCAACTGCCATAGCCATGGTTTCTGTGGTATACATGTGGTATGTAAGCTATACACATTTTTGCACGAGGAATATTTACGCCATGTATAACTTCTACGTGTTATACATTGCTTATAAATAGGGCATCTATAGCATAAATGATCTCTACGGTATAAATGCAGTACCTATGTTGTATATTACTTGTGTAATGGGAATATTTGGTGTCTACATGGCATAAACACAATATACATTGCTTATGAATAGGTTATTTGTGATATACAGGGCCTACACCAACACATGCACTATATATGGTATATATTTGCCTAAAAGACTAAAGGACGTGTTTACGCTATATATGGCATGGGTGTGGTGTACCGCATGTGTACAGTAGAGAGGCTGGATATTACAAATGTCTTTTTTATAAGCCATGTCTACAATGTGTGTGCTATAGGCGCCATGAACAATCGCTCCCTGTAGCATTGTGCCTGGAGATATGAGATATCACAGGTATCCTATTTAAAGCCAATTTATACCACACCCATACCATACGGGTTAAACATGTCCTTTAGGCAGATATGTACCACACATAGTGCGTGCGTTAGTGTATTCTGTGTTTATGCCATGTAGACACTAAATATTCCCATTATACAAGTATATACAACATAGGTACTGCATCTACGCCATTTATGCTATGGATATCCGACTTTTAAGCAATGTATAGCACGTGGAAGTCATATATAAAGTAAATATTTCTCGTGTACAAATTATACAGCATACATATCACATGTGTACGACAGAAACCATGGCTATAACAGTTATTGTGCTTATAGGCAGAGTATACTGCGTGAATGCCGCAAACTCGACGAGTACCTTGAATGTATACCATATAGGACTTCTGTATTATGCATATGTTGTAGAAACTTTGGAAAACAGAAAACAGTTTACTAGTAAGTACTAAGTGCTGCTTGCATATGTTCTGGATGTGTAGTTAGTACAAATAATTGCTATGTACTAAGTATACTGGATTTGCACCAAGCAAATTGTATATGTGAATGCAGCTGTAGCAATGGCGCCAATTGCTCCTAGGCCAAGTTGACCTGAAGTCAAGTTGGCTAGGACAAGTTGCATTGCTCCGTCCTGTTTTGCGTAGACGCAATTTTTTCTAGTCAGGAAGAAGAGCACTACGCGCGACTTATTTTGCATAAAGGCATTTGAACACTATTGAAGAAAATCTCCTTGATGTCGTGAATGAACCTGCGTTCCGTTTCACCCTGTAGCGTTCGTACGTTAGCTAATGAAGGGAAGACGAAATGAAATGCAGTTCTATTTATATTCCCTTCACGTTTTAGTTTTGGCCACGAGAAGAAGTGCTCAACTCTCCGAACGTCTAATTTAGCACAAAGGTAAGTGAAACTTTTCCGCTAACGTTTCAGAGGCGATAGACAAGTCTTAGCCGTTCTGGTAGCTAATCGAATTGATCATTAAAAGGCGGAGTTGTCGTTTAAAGAAATAATTTGACAGGAAGCGCTCCCGGTAAAATTCTCTTCAAACAGTTTTCATTGTTTCTGCTCAGACTGAGACGCAAAAAGCATGTTGTCAGGGTTTGCTTCCGGTAGCGTTCAGAGTACTTGCAAATCAAAATTCTTGCAGTCCACGTTTCTTGCATTAAACACCGTAGGGTTTTCGTACGCTTCGCGTATACTTTAAGTGATTTCTGGCTTAGATACAACATGCGTTACATGATTTGAATGTTTTGAAAATGTTAATAGCTGTTGAGCCATTCTTCGTAGGGATTAATTGCTAGAAAAGCTTTTTGCATGCTCAATGTAGACGCGGCTATCAGCAATGAGTCAGCATTGTTCTCTTACTAATGCTATAATGGATTCTTCTCTGAAAGATTAGAATAAACAAAATAGAGCACAGAATACCTGAAGATAGAATTGCGTAAGGAAAATGTGCCTTGAAGTTGCTTTGTCCTATCAAGCTTGGCGTTGTAGTCAGCCTGCAAGAAGTTTAATTTTTATAGTTTTCTTAAATTTTTTCAAGCATTTTTATTTCCGCTGGCATGCTCTCTGCTTCCGTCAATATGAGGCCCGTCAAAGACCGTATGTTTCGGATAAGTAGGATAACAAGTGACTGAACAGTGTCTGGTTTCGGTAAAGAGCGTTAGTTAAAACTTGCGTGCTTATTAGGAAACATTATCTTTCTAAAGTCCTTTCGTGGCGTATCTGTTAATGTTTTCAATGGTTTTCGAAATCAAAAGTTTTATTAACAGTCAAGTCAGGCGTTAATTATAATAATGTTAGGCGATTGAATTGTTATCACGTTGGTTTCGTAAGCATCGTTTCTTCAGTGGGCAGGCTTTCCGCCATTGTTTTTTATCAATGTACCAATGGTTCGAAGGCTGCTGGTTGCTTCTCAGTTTGTATAACGTATGCTTCTACCGCCAGATAATCAAGCACTTAAACCGCTGTTTTCTCTAACTTGCAAGAGTCATTTTGTTCATATTGATTCCAAAAGAGCTGCAAGTCATAGCATCCTTTTAGGGTAAAATCTATTCAAAATATTGCAGTAGTAGCGTTTGCTGTGTCAGTTACTGCGTTAACAAACTTCTGCTTTGCTTCTTGATTATTCGTATAGCTTTGCGAGATAGTCACATAGCCAAGTGGCAAATGCGGAAGTCAGTTTTTACTTTATTTGACCTTTCAGAAGACGGTTAAGCTACATTTTGCTTGAAGAATGTGTAATCATTACTATCAAGCCCAAAAGCTCGTCACTTTTAAGTTCCATAATTTGACGGACACAATTGTTATTATGGGCAATAGCCATGTATTTTTTCCGTGAAAGGCTTTGGTAGCATGGGCAAAGACATTTGGTAGGTTTTCTTCAACCATTTTGAAGTCACGAGTACAATAGCCCCCAGCCTCCTTGAAACCTGCTTGACAAACGCAAACGTAGCTTCCTATCGTATTCACGCATACCGTATTTGGTCTGACGCATATGTACCTCATCTCAGCACACTCGTCGACGTCCACACATGATGAAGAATCTGGATTGTACCTCATCCCCGCTTTTCTGCATTTGCAACTGACGTTGAGTCGGTTTTTAATAAGGTCGTTGAAATTTTCATTGTAAGTTAAGCTGAGTTGGCATCCTGTCAGTCTTTGCTTGTGACATATATTTTTTTCGTCATAATCGCAAGACGGTTGAACCAACTGAGTCCTGTTGCAACATGGGTCTGGACAGAAGCTGCAAGCGGTAGTCAATTACTATAAGTTAGTAAACAAGAAGTAACTAAAAAGATTTCCTTGTTGCTAGTAAACTGTGCTCTATAAGTGAGAGCTAAATCATGAAGAAGAAATTTATTACGGATATGTCCCGTTTGTTTTCTATATAAAGAGGCTCCGGAGCTTTCGGGTCATTCGAGACCCATCATCAGCGATCTTAAGTGTAAATATGAATTGTGGCAGCGAGTTCCATCTATCGATTCTGAAGATTTTAAAGCGAGTGTTTTAAAGCTTTCTGTTTGTAGGTTTTTGTATTTGAGTCTGTCAGCCCACTTCTTTTTCTTGTTCCGTATAGCTTCTAGATTGTCTTCGTTGGGTTGTTTCGAACATTTTTCTATGTTACTGAGTCACTGTTTTTTCATTTTTTGCATTCGTTTTCTTCTTTTTTCTTTCTTCTTTTTTCTTTTTCTTTCTTTGTTCCATGTATACTGCAGTTTTGTCCATTTCTGTTTGTTCTAATTATTTGTTTTTTCTTCTTTCCCGGCTATTGTATTTCATCTGGTGAGTGTGCAACAATTATACCGCGTCACAATATTTGTCCAAATCTCGCTTATGTCCACTCCTTGATCGCGGTTGTATGTCGTATTGCGACGCAATGCACTCAACCACTCCACCCAAAAGTTTTGTTACGAAAACAATTTACGGTTAAGAAGAATTAAAGAAGCACTATATATCAGACACAATACGACATACAACCGCGATCAAGGAGTGGACATAAGCGAGATTTGGACAAATATTGTGACGCGGTATAATTGTTGCACACTCACCAGATGAAATACAATAGCCGGGAAAGAAGAAAAAACAAATAATTAGAACAAACAGAAATGGACAAAACTGCAATATAAATGGAACAAAGAAAGAAAAAGAAAAAGAAAAAAGAAGAAAGAAAGAACGAGAAAATGAATGCAAAAATGAAAAAACAGGGACTCAACAGCATAGAAAAATGTTCGAAACAACCCAACGAAGACAATCTAGAAGCTATACGGAACAAGAAAAAGAAGTGCGCTGACAGACTCAAATACAAAAACCTACAAACAGAAAGCTTTAAAACACTCGCTTTAAAATCTTCAGAATCGATAGATGGAACTCGCTGCCACAATTCATATTTACACTTAAGATCGCTGATGATGGGTCTCGAATGACCCGAAAGCTCCGGAGCCTCTTTATATAGAAAACAAACGGGACATATCCGTAATAAATTTCTTCTTCATCATGAAAACATATTGTCCCGTACCAAGAAACCACGTTTTCAAAGAGCTAAACCATTGAGAAATAGCTTCGTGATAGGATGATGACTGTCGCTGTGAGCGAATAAATTCCATGCCGCTAAGCGCACTAAAAACTTCCTTAGCTCAGAAAACGTATATCGGATAGTCTAGTGTTAATTGTTAGTTTTTTTAATCAATTGCGACGAACTGTGGGATTTTCTATCTCTTAGGCTAGATTATCCTCCTAATTCAACCATGATTATCCTATCATATCAGAGTCGGTTGGGCGTTTGACGAAGCAGTTGTACGTTCAATTAAACAATAGCAACCATTATTTTCGTATTCCAGGGTCCCTTGGCCCGTTGGCGCCTATTGTTTATCCAAACGTCTAAGGACCTTCTTTTCTTATTGTCACTTATTGAAGGTCTTTTTCTAGTCCGGAACAACTAAGCAAATGTCGGAACAAAAGAAGTAACACCAAAGGTTTGCGTTCTTCGGTGTGTGTAGAAATAATTCAGCAAAGAATTCCTTACCCTGAGATGGGAAAATGGCGGCAGCAAAGAATCTTGAATCGTTATTCGTTTTCATTGACCACCCTATTAGAGAAAAATCGCCTGCGTGCTCAGTTTACCCATTTGCGCTTAACCGATTGGAATGATAATTTGTTTTGATAGAACTACATCAAATTGTCCTTTTTTGTACTTCAGCGGAGAAGTCAAAGCTTTTTGAACTGAGATTTTTGGCTCAACAGCTCCGGATCTTTTATGTGTTTCTATTATCGCGAATTAAAAGTACTTTCATTCGTTAGCAATGCAAAAGAGGGCGCTCACCTAAACAGTGCACATCTAAATGGCACTTCGTCAAGGTAGTCCATTCCAAAATCGTTGTCGTCTAGTTTTACCGAAGTGTTAAAGTAATTTTTTACGTGGACGTGAAATCCTTTTGTGAAGCCAATAAACCATTTGTGATCGAAGCTACAGTAGGGCAAATATCTTAGTAAAGGTAGTTGGAGTAGCGTCATCCAGCACATAAAGTATGACGCAGTCATGCCAAATCTGAAGTATTCCTCCATGTCATTGAATGGTTTCATCAAAAGGGGTGTATGAATGTGGACTAGCGATCGCCATTTTTGAACTTGATCTTCTTCGGCAAAAATGTCAGGATTGCCGTAATATGAAAGGTCAAAAACTGAGTTGATGACTTTAACGCACGCAAAAAAGCTGCGTCTGCAGTGCGGCTCAAGCATGAAGTGTAGGTTGTCCAGTGCAGGCTTTGGGAACATATGCCGTGGAATGCTGGAGTTAGTGCGCGTATCCTTTGCGATCCTTTTGAAAAACCGAACAAAAAATGCGGTTCTGCCAGTTTGCGCAATAATTTGCTTCACAGTTGATATCTTCATTATTTTCGAGGTCTCATCATAATCCTGTCGAATTTGCTCAGCCAACGGCCCACTTTTAAATGTATGCGTACGTTTCCATGTCTCTCGATTCTTTTTCCAAGCTTTCATAATCTTTTCTTGTATTGTTGATGTCATTTTTATACTACAATTTGCTCCGTGTAGTCGATCATCAAACCAAATACTAGCTAGAAGCGCAATCAGCACGAGATACCTCATTTCCGTTGAGGCAGCAGAGCGTGTACTGATTCGTGCAACCTGAAAATGTTTTAAGAAACCAGTGGTGCTCACAGACAGCATCATAACCTGAGAATCTGTCTTACTGTACTTCAAAGTTGTACAACTTTCCGTTTCAAGGGAAAAGGGGACTGTGACGTCAAGGCTAATTGACATGTTCAGCTTTGAGTTCTAATCCGTTAACAGTTGCTCATTTGAATTGATGACTTGTGAATTTACGCACAGCTCACCGCGCTTATGTTGGGTGCAATGTCCTCGCACTTTTCCTCATTTCTGCTTGTTTCTATTTTAACAGCTAAGAATTGCATTATGCTACCAATTTTTTTGTTATAAAAGTTGACAATATGCAAATAATAATAGTTTTCAAGACGCATAATTCTTTCCTTTTAGTTTTCTTAAGTGGATGAATTTCATTAGATGACTAGCATTGCTTTTTTGTGAAAAAGAACATTTATTTGTTCATATCAGATTTGGTCTGTCGTCAGGTTGTAATAATAGTCACTCTCTGATGGCAAATTAAGTTAGGTCGGAAAGCTGCGAGAACATTTTGTCACTGATAACAGCAGAAGCCGTCCTAGCTTTACAATGATATCTTACGGGCTTGTTCGCATCTATGCTGCTTGTAAACGCGTCACTTTTTGAATTCTCTGTGACAATAAATACAGTAAAGCTTGTTTATGAGACTTGCGATTGTATATGGCTAATTTAGGCAATTGGTTCTTACCGGCCCGTCTGTACCTTTGATTTTATCTCGACCATTCTTTCTTCAACTCAATTTCAAATCTGCTTTGACTGATTACAGCTGAAGCGTTGAGGTTTCAACAGCAGTGAAACTTTCGTAAAGCTTCACAAAATGTCACTTGTTTAGTTTATAAGTGTATACGCAAGAGTTGACATTCCAAATTGATCGGTGTTAGAATGCTTTTTTACTTGACAACTATTATTCTTTTGCGCATGTAGTCTAGTATTGCATAACATTTTGATACGGTTGGTTACGCGTTCTCGAAGCACTCCGACAATGCGCGGTCAGCGATGTCGAAAAGTTACCCAATTCGGATAACTTGTTACAGCGAACCGCATCTGCAAAGATGTACTTTAAAAAATAGTTTAGCGCTTGACATTTCCTATCTTGCTTGTCAGCTAATCGTTTCTTTTTATAGACAACGGATTAAAGGTTTGAAGATGATGTTGTTAACTTTTCTTTGCGCGCAACTTCTGATTCGTGCTGGTGCAACTTTGTATCCGTTCGAGTCTGAAACTCGGGAGGTGAAATCATTGGATGGCATATGGTGCTTTGTTTCTGAGGAATCCAATAGCGAATTTTATGGTATGAAGAACAAGTGGTTCCAAAGGGATATTTGCCTGTTTGAAGTTAGACTGGCTGTTTTTGTGCGCTGTACGTATTCACTGGCGTCACAGACGTTGTAGAATTCGACTAGACTGGCGGTACCAGGAAGCTACAATGATCAGACTCAGTCACAGTTTCTCAGAAGACATGTCGGCTGGGTATGGTATCAGAAAAACTTTTTTATTGGCCCCGCTTGGCAATCAACAGACAAAGAAGTTTTACTACGTTTCGGCAGTGTAAACTACGTTGCTATTGTGGTGAGTGCGTTCTTTCCCTTTAACCTTTCTACTCGATAAGTCCTTTCTAATATAGTCTTACGAGATAAAGTATTTTTAGCATTTTTGGGTGAATAAATGTGTCCTATTTTCTTTTACATTCTAAGGTGTATCTACTTGCTACTAAGGCAAGTTCTACTCACATGTACATGACTTAGCTTGGTAAAGGGTTATCTGAACATTAGTATTTGGACTCATACCTAGTAATAATTCGATTATTTGATTTCACTCTCTTTTTTCACTGCTTCTAACTGAGCAGATGTAGCTAAACTGAACAAAGGTTGTATCAACGGTTCGGCCATTCGCCGGTAATGCTTTTGTTCAGTTTAATTGCACATAGTCGCTAAGAAAAAGCGAGAATACGCGTGAAGTACGCAATGAAATATCATTCATCTGTCCGTTACGTGTAGTTTTCAATAATCGAGCTAATATTAATACTTCAGTTTATTTGCCTTTCCCTATTGAAAAAATTTTAAACGATTGTTGAGCAAAGAAGTTTGCAGTACCCCCGACTTTGTCACTTCAGATTTTTGAACATTAATTTGAAGGCGCAGTGTACATGACTTGCCTTCTTTGGTTTTAAGATTGTCTACCAATTCACTGCATTTGTTGGTTTCAGAAAGCTGACTTAATCCTTTCCATTTAGTGGTTGAATGGGAAATTGACCGTCCGCCACGAAGGTGGCCATTTGCCTTTTCAAGCAAGCGCTAAGAACTTCCTCCGTTTTGGAGCTGAAAACATTCTCACCGTTGCAGTGAATAACACTTTAAGCCATGACACAATCCCTCACGGCGAATTCGAACATAAAAATAGCTCATATTGGTAACATTGTCGTTTGTTTTTCTTGCTTGCTTAAACTTTCTATTCAAAGTATTGTCCAGCATGCGGTGAAATGCTTAGCGCTTTGCCATGTCTGCTGTTAGCTTTTGTACAATGAAAATTTTAAATGATGAAAGTTATAGCCGCGCCTGCGATTTCGTTCAAATGTTGGACTTTGACTTTTTCAATTACGCTGGAATCCATCGCTCCGTTGTGCTCTACAGCGTACCCATCGATCGTGTAGAAAATGTTATTGTAACAGCCGAATGCGACAAGGAGGAAAAAGGTGGAGAGTTCAAAAAGAGAAAGATATCTGATTGCAAGTTAGCGTTATATCGCTTTAGGCTTTCTGAACTATTCGGTGCTCACAAATGGCAACCCTTTGCGAAACTACAAGGTGAAAGTCGTCGTTGAGCTTCGGGCAATGGACAATGTTTTGATTTTTCGACAAAGCGGCTTGCGAAACACTACAGTAATTCCGAAAGTAAAGATATGGTGGCCTTACGGTATGTCTGACAAGCCCGTTTATTTGTACAAATTTAAGGTAGGCGCAAAAATGTTTATTGTCAAACTTTCAAAGGCTGATTTGATTTCAGATTATTTTGCTAAATGAGACTAATGCTATACTTGATGTTTACCACTTGCCAATTGGCTTCAGATCTATTCGTCTGGAGGAAGGTAGATTCCTCATCAATGATAAGCCATTCTATTTCGCTGGCTTTGGCATGCATGAAGATTCAGAGGTTTGAAAGATTGGATTTTTTAAAATTTGCTTTAGTTGCGAGTTGAAGGTTCACGGTCGAGGTTATGACCCCGTGATAATGGTAAAAGATATGAACGTACTGGAATGGTTTGGCGCCAACTCTTTCCGCACTTCTCATTATCCTTACAGTGAGGAGATGCTTTTTGAAGCGGATCGTCGAGGTATTGTAGTCATCAGCGAGCTTCCGGCAGTTGGCTTAAGGTAAGATTTAAAAATTAGCTGCCCAAACTTAATTTCTGTTTTTGCTGATGATGAAGTATACCATTATTCGTACTGAGCATGACTATTCGCTAAATGGAAAGTTTTGTTCATTGTCATAGGTAGGTTGCGTAGTGGTGGGCATATGGGTTTTCATGTCTGAAGCGATACGATGAACCCGCTTTAATGTAGCACAACGCTGAAACAGCTTTTGGGACTCTTCTGGTCCCATTTTTCTTCGTGTGAGTTAATGAAGTTGTCCCCATCACGAACGCAAGTTCGCTCTAACGTCAGAGCTATTTGTTAGTCTAACACTTTTAGTTTTTTTTACAGATGCTTAGCTGCATTGTCAAAGTCTTGTTCTTGAATTTCTGTACCCGCGATTGTAGTGTAGACAGAAAAAACGATAACGAGCTTACAAAACAACTGTAACTCTTAGAATGAATAATTACAGTATTGTTTACATGTGTGTGTTACATTACCTTCATTATTGTCCCTTCGTGCTGCTACACTTTTTATAATTTATTTAATAAGTTTGTTTACTGTTCCTGTTGAGCGTCAGCACGTTGACTGTTTTACTTTCATTGCTTCTTTTTGAATGTAGTCTTGTTTAATCTTGCTATGTTCACATTACTGTAACTTTACTGTACGCCTCTACGTTTAAATTTCTTGTCCTCCTGCGTTTATAGTCTTACAAAAGACTGTGAATTGCACTGCTTGTTTATCATAATAAACGCACCTTATCGATTAAGCAACTGATCAGGTCGTAGTTTTTCTCATTTTGTGTTTAAAAATTATAATACCAATATTTTAGGGGCGAATAGGCTAAGTTCCAAAAGTTAGCTTTTACGTATTGGCTTCTTTGCTGCAATAATATTGCATAGTATTGTTCTTTACGCGGCTTTCTCCCGCTGGTTTTGCTTTGTATGACTTTGACCAGACGTGAGCAAGAAGCAAACGTTATTAAATGGCAATTTCCGTTCGAAGCTTTCGCTTAGTTTTGTCATCAGCTATTTTTTCTGCAGCTGATTTTCAATATTATTATTACACAAATGCGTTAAGATAAAAAAACATGTAGTGTGCGCTAATCACAGATGGCGCAAGACCCGATAGCTCCTTGTTTTCATAGTAAAGCATTTTCATGTTTAAGGGGAAAAGGTTAAGCAACAAATATTAATAGTAAGAGCCAGATTATGCACGGTACAGTATAGGCGTTGCGTACAGACAATGCTTCTGTGCACTGCAGGATTTTTCTGCAATTTGTCTTTGTAAATACAGAAATGATATTAAACTACTATCCGTTTAGATACTTCACGCAAAACAACTTGTTACTTCATTCAAGCATGCTTAAGGAAACAATTGGCCGTGACAGAAATCATCCTGTGAGTAAGGCGTTTTCTCTTGCTTGATAGGTTTTTAATTTTTTTTTGAAAATAATGTATTATGTAAGCGATTCATAGGTCCGCATATTTTTTTCTTTAACTAGGTTGTTTGCCCATCCAACAATGAACACCTAATTGTGTCACAGAAAAAATAGGCGTTTGTGCTGCTCGTACTTTTGATTCCATGAACCCTTTTATTTTTCTAATAATCAGCGGGCATTATCCCGGACAGAATCTCATCTTTTTGAAGCAAAATTTTCCCAACTTATTTGCGTCTAGGCAGTTTTGAAAAAGCTTTTTTGGCTCATTGGTAATTTTAATACAAAGGCAATGATCCCGTAAGTTTCCGGTCGCGTAGAGAACGTTGATTTAAAAAATTCAAAGCTCTATTATATCTGACAAACCCGCCAACTTCATTTTGTATCCGTATTTAGTAGTTGTTATTTTACGATGCGTTCTGCTTAAAGCCTTTGGGGACATCTCTGCGTCTTCAGAGTATACGCAAAATTCATTCGTGAAATGAAGATGTGCGTTTTCATTTGGCCGTTGTAAGATATGCCATTTTCAAAATCTGTACTTAACAGCTTACATAAAGATGGGATATGCAGATGTTTATGTCGACCCGTGCCGCTTGCAAAATTATTAATTTCTCGCGGAAGTATTTAGTCAGTGGTCATGTGGTCATTGGCAAATGAACCGGATACGAAGCAGAATGCGTCCTTAGCGTACTTCAGGTCTCACTTCTATCATTACTTTGCTGCTTATTGTTAATTTTGGGATTTCAGAAGGCTAATCGGCTTAGCTAAAACATTGGACCCTACTCGACCGGTTACCATAGTTTATGGTGGTGCGTCTGAGTACCACAACGATCAAACTGTAATTGTCTTGCACAGATGATTAATGACCGCACTTTACGTTCCCTTGTTGCAGTTGGGTATGCTTTTAGGCATCAATGGTTGATGTGATTTCCCTAAACAGGTATTACGGCTGGTATCGAAACCCAGGACATCCTGAAACCATTGAACATGAGTTAGGGAATGACATATTTCGCTGGAGCGACGCATTCAAGAAACCTATCCTTATTACCGAATATGGTGCTGACACTTTTGACTCATTGTCCTTTGTAGGTTTTCGAAACGGGTACTTGTATAAAAGCAGTTGCTTTAGGAGCCGGCGGTCATGTTTTCCCCCCAATATCAGATAGAAGTGTTCAGCTACTGCCATCGTGTCTTTGACAGCTTGATGCAGAACCCACTGATTGGAGAAATGGTGTGGAACTTCGCGGATTTTATGACCGACGATAGTAAGCGTTATTTTAGCTGATGAATTGGCCTCGCAAGTGCATCTTAATTTTAGGCTTAACTCGGGTTGTGGGGAATCGAAAAGGAGTTCTATACAGAAACAGGCAACCGAAACAGTCGGCTTACATAATTAGAGCTCGTTATACTAGTTTGCTGCGCAGCTCTAATTCCTGTGTATAGAAATGTCTAAGGTACATCCAGTTTTGTAGAAATGCTTTATTTAGGCAATAGTTCCTGTTTTTTCTTTTTGCATTGACATACAGTTGTCTTGTTTAACAGCTTGTTTATCAATTAGGTAGAATTCTTTCTTTATTATTGCTGCTTGAAATTCAGAATGTTGTTTCTAATCTACTGACTGACTTATCAATGTTATTACCATGCAAAACAATCCATTTTTGCTTAATTAACGTTATTTAATAAGTAGTCATCAAAGAAATGTGCGTTTTGTAATGACTGTGTTGGCCGAAAACGGCTGCGTTGTGTCTGTAGTGATGTAAGCTTATTTATGCTTTATTATTCTTTTATTCGTGATATCCCATTTTGTTCCTTCCCTAAGCGAGCACGGTTAAAACGAAGTATGCTGTCTAAAATGAATCGGTGAGCAATGGCAGTTTCAATTTGTTTGTCCGTTTACAGAGTAGTGACTTTTAAGGTCCGTACCATTTTGAAGGCGTGCAAAAAGTTAGCGCTTTGCTGTCTCACTTTCCGGTGGACCCTTTTGCTCATGGCTATGCATCATTACAATCCCATGTTTGTTTAGTATATGCTGCCGCTGTGTTCAGGTAAGCATCCGACGTACCTTAAATGCATACGCTGAAAACGCGGCTAGGTTTATTCTAGACCTTCTAATTTTTTTACTACATAATGTAACTTTCAAGGTTGTTCTGTGCCTTTCTACGAACAAGGTTGCTGCGCGCATACTTAATTACCAGTTTGCTTAGGAAGTTTACTTAAAATTCTTGCTTGTAACACTGTAACAGAGCGAAATCGCGTTTCTAAATAAAATCTCTTTCCTCGTCATGTAGTATGGCTTCCAGATTAACTCGTCCCAAATCGAATACAGGAGGAGTTTTACCGGATGTGCCTATGTATTTCTTGGGTATATCAAGTTTCCAGCGTCTTTTTCCAGGCTTTCCATCGTTGCAATCATGATAGATTTTTAGTACCGGATCAATGCTAGTTATTTCCTCCGTTTGCCCGTCTACATGGAATTTTCCATTGCTGTCAGTATATTTTTCATCCATAACATCGTCAGGTCCAGTGTCTGTAAAGCAGTAATGCATTGTAGTAGCATGGACAAGCGGGTGTAACTAGAGCGGAAATGACACCATACTTGAAAATCAACATATTGCCTTTCCCCAGCAAGTTGCTACTTTCGCAGTATCCCTTTCCGCGGTATCATATGCGCAATGTAAATTTTTTTGGTACTATGTTTGATGCAGCAACTACTTTTTCGTTAACGCTAGCAAATTTTGAAAGCTTTGATCTTTGTCGGAATGCAACTGATAAGCAGTTGAAAAATAGTAAGCCTTTCAGTGCAAAGGTGAAAGAAAAGTTTCAACCTACCAATGTCAATTAACTTTACTTTCACTCCTGCCGCAGACTTTGTTCCGCAAAAGAGCTCTCCGGTTGCAATGACACGTTGCATTCGTCCGAATAGGCCGTCGACCTGACAGGAAATCAGTAGGATACAGCATAGTAACAGTGACAACTTCATGGTACTCCACTGAGGAGCTGTCTGAGCGGCAATCCACTGCATGATCAAAAGCGTACTTTTACTTTCTTTAGACTGGTTTCTTCTTCAGCAGCACACAGCAAACAGCAGCTGTCGTTCTACGTCATTTGAACGCCTGTCATTTATACCTTTCAGCCATTTGCTTTAGGCGCTACTAAAGTTAACGTTGCTAGGCGAATACTGCTGCTATGTTAATTGATTTACTCTCACTTGTATATGCAGGCTGTCATAAGGGAAGAATACTATCGCTTCAGCGTGTGTTAGAGTAGCGCAATGAATTTCAAAGAATTCTTTCCGTTGCCAATTAATTCTTTTCCCTTGTTCATCAACGTAACTTAGGCTGAAAGGGTTTTTACCCAACCATATTTGTTCAACAGCTCTTGTTCGCGCCAATGCGCAAGTTTCTTATAGGCCTTCGCGCCCTGATCACTGGAAAGATCATTTCCGTTCCGTCCCTTTTGCGCAAAGTGAAACAAAGTAGCCTTCCATGCGACTGGGCTAGTTTTTATTTTTCCGATGAAACGAAATGAATGAGACTTTCCATTGATTTCACTGGTCTTCGGCCCGTGAGATCAATGGAAGGTCAGTGCAAGCTTTTTTCAAATTATCCTGAAATCGTATTCAACATTCAAGGGCGGATGGGATATTCTCAAGCAGAATGATTTTACACGAGATATCTAGCTTTTATGCCAGTGCTGGTACAGTATTGGAAGTCTTTTTGTTAGTAAATAGTTACAGATAAACGGCGGGAAGAAATGTTGCTTTCAGGACATTCAGGTCTCGTCATCGGAATGAGAGGAGAGGGGGAGAAAGGTCAGGCCATTAAGCTTAATATAGATGAAAGAGCTCTCTATTCAAATGATCCGGTTTCACGTATACTCAAGGACGTGACCGAGTTGAACGTTGTCTCAGAGAGGAATTGTGCCCCTCTTTGATTTATTACGCAGTGCGAACGGCATTTCAGACAACTTGTTGAACAGTGTTCCCAATTAAGGCCGGTAAACATTTGCCATGATTTTTTTCATTAGGTTTACTGGGACAGTAATGGCTCATACGCTTGTTATTCCATCAGACCAACAAGTTGGGTCTTTTCAGATTAGATTCTCGTTCTGAGAAAGCTCTTACAAAGGCATGTTTATCGACAACTCGCATGCCTGATTGTCTCCCTTAAAAAAGCAGAAACCCTATTCGCAAAAGGCCCTTTACGATAATGAATCTTTTGAATGCGCTCTCATCGTCTTAGTTTGAGAGGTTTTCGATAAATTGCTTTGCATGGTTATTCACCGCAACAACCTGTGGCATGCATCGTGTTTACTTTCAAGCTTATTGTACCAATTCTAAATAGCGCACTTCTTAATCGTTTCCTCAGCTCAAGGTTCAGCAATGTCGCTGCGGCCGTTGGCTACTTTAAGACTGGATTTGTACTCGTGAAGTAAAGTTGGTCAAAAACAGCTGATTGTCAGCTTTGCCTTGCTAAATCCTAACCATACCACTGAAGTGGAAAATGAAACTCGACGTTTCGCGTTTCAAGAATACAGTAACAACTGAAATTCATTTGTGTGGGTAGGTTAGGTATTACAGCGCAGCTCTGGTATGACCAAACAGTGATTTCTAAAGCTCGCAGTTTTAGATTTCCCATTATGAATAGATTGCTCTGAAGCTGTATTTGTAGGTTGTATCTGAAAAAGAAATGATTTTCTCGTTAAGTCTTCACCCGTTTCCTGCACATGGAAAAATTCCAAAGGCGTTAAAGTCTGAAACGTTTTTTTGTCTGACTCGAGCCGTTTCCAGTTTGGGAACATTAGTAGAAGTTAGTAAGCACAATTAGGATTGAAAGGGCGGTCGTGCGGTTTAGTATTTCCACTCTTCTAAGACTTGGCTGTCTGTGCAGAATTGCATGCTCAATTTATCGAATACTCCATTCATCCTAATGCAAATGGTAGCTTCCTGCCGCAATCATTCATACTCTGCAAGCACATATGGTTTTGGAAAATGAACATTAAATCATTGTAAAGTTGATCGCACCGTCAGTGAAAATGAGCACACCAGTTAATAGTAGACGACAAGTTTCACAGTATTTCTTCACGGCCGCGAAGCAATAAATAAAAATCAATGCATTATTACGCGTTGTTGGTTTCACTTTCAGTAATGCTTTAGTGCATTTGTTTCAGTCGTTCATTTTATCCGTATAGATCCGTCACGCCCGACCAATTAAGCTTGTAAACACGCAAGGTGATCTATCCACATTCGTGAACAGCACTACAGGGAGCAGCATCAATGTTTGTGTATTATAATTCAAGCAGGTTTTTCTGATTAACGACTACGTGCCCATATGAAGCCTCGCTCAAATTGAACGCATTGATATTTGCTCTGTCCGTCGAAAAGTGGACACTCATATTACTGTGTCCGTTCCATTGTGTAGGCCAGTATTGTATTGCTTCAAAAGTGTCATCGTTTCCGAAAATAATTCGAGTCGTTTTTTTAAAACTGAGACTACGCGCTTTCCGCCCCTGTCCTTTTCCAATGAATAGGCTATCACCCCGCCTGCATGTTCCACGCAGTTTGGCATCTTTTTTGCTAAAACGTCATTTCAAGGTAGCAAATTTTCAAAGCTTTTCCTTTCTCGTAAATTATTCATCTTTAAGACAGAAACCGTTCATTTAAACAGCAAATGTACAGTTTCGTTAAGTGTTAGTTAAATACGCTTTGGTTTCAACTTCAAGCAGCGTCTTATGCGTACGTTAAACGGTTATTGTGAAGCGTTGATCAGTTATACGTCTTTCCACTTTTTACGAAGAGAAGCGTTTATGCAGGAAGTTTCATGCTGTATTAATGTGCTGTATCAAAGTTGATGACCTTGTCTACTTTTCTGTTAGGAAGGAGGACGCTATGCCAACGTGATTTATGGCATGCTGTCATTAGTTAGCTGTCACGACATCTGAAGCGAATTTGTCTTGGTAATGATAATTTATCGGGATAAAGATTGTTCAAGACTTTATGAGACTGAAGGACGAAAACAAAGCCGGCGTCTTGCTGATTATATGGCGATTTTCTAAAATCTCATTGTCTTATTAGATTCTCGTTACTGCTAGCACTCCGTACGATTATATTTCAGGCGAAATTCTCTTTACCTTTAGTTATGGGTTGACTTCAATGCACATTCAGCCTGACTTGCAATTATGGCTTGAAATAAGGCTCCTTAGAGTGTTTAGAAATGTTTCGTTCCTTTATATTCAGTACGCACTCTATTAAGATAGTACGTATGTTGATTTGCCTGTGCATAATTTACTTTTTAAATTTTGCGTTCCCAAGTTAGGCTTCTTATGACAGAGCAAAAGGACGCGCTTTCGTTTCTTCGCCCGTCGTTCAATTATGTTATCCTTCGCTAATCAGTTGAAATAGAACGACCACACGTTTTAACAAGATGTCGAAACTTTTCCAGACTGTCCGTAGCTCATGGTAGTCATTACGAAAGATTCTGAATTGCAATATTCATGGTAGTTCAGTTCTATCACAAGAACAAGAAGAGCGTGCATAAATGCTGCTTTTAGGCTTACAATTTTTGCTGAAGCGTTGAAAAATGTCTAAAGATGTGTTCCAAGGCTGGCCAGACAACTGGAACATGTTTTGCGCAGATTTTCCCTTTCGCTGAGCTTCTTTAAGTGCTCACTTCTAACGGTATTGTTTCAACTTGCATGCAAGAGAGACTTTGTTAACTTAATGCATTCAACGATGGCAAATGCGATTATAGATCCAACGTGAAATGAATGCTTCTTTTCACCTTACGCGCGTGAGTTTTTTGTAGTGGTTGAACCAGGCAACACGCAGTGATTGATGAAGCTCACTTATCTGCGACAGATCAAGAACTCAGTTCACTGTGCTCAATTATTGGGAGCTCGGAACGACTGGCGAAAGCGGCTTCAAAAATAGGCTTAGAAAATACGTGATTATAATGATGATCGATGATCGTGTGAACTTAAGTTCCAGTTGGGTGAAAATTAATAGTTCTAACATAACCGTTGGGCAATTACAATAGCAATGGCTCGCCTTAGTAAACGACACTTCACCTCCTTATGATCGTTCGTCAAAAATCAGGCGTTCTGGTTGCCCATGAGAACGCTCGCATGTTGATAAGCAAAACTGCTTACAGATTTTTGGAAAGTAACTGTTCAGCTTTGTTGCTGCCCTTTTTACTAGCGGTCAAGTGTTCACACTTTGCTGGCTTGATGGCTTAACATGGCTACGTTTCAGGCGGTACGCCTCAGCGGAAGTCAATGGGTCCTTGTTAGGTTTTCCTCAAAAGCATAGGGCGGTTTGGCGTCGCTTGCACGTAGGCTGACGAGAGAAATTACTGGTTGGCAAAACTGGTCCATTAATTTAGGCTAAACACCCACGAATCATTCAAAAGCAGAGGTACAAAACTTGATGGACGCTAAGTGCTAGTCAGTCGAAAACATCTCTCACTCCTACAGCGAAGTTGACGAACATGTCCTTTGCATCCGGCACCGTCATGAATTTTCTGTTCATTGCAGTAGTTTTGTGCATTCACTCCCTAGGTATGTCGACCATCTTTGCCATTGCCATAATTCTATATGTCTTCTCAACTGTCGTTCCCTGAGCATTTCTGTTACGTGAACGTTTGGTTTTCAGAAGCGCTGCGCCCTGGCGTTTGCCCTGAGTACTATGGCAACGTTGCATGGAATTCGATACATAGGTGCAACTATGATGAGCAGTGCGCCACAAATTATAAATGTTGCCCCACAAAGTTGGGAAGACGCTGTTTGAGACCGGAAAGCTACGGAACTACTACATGGGCGCCATCGTCTAAACCCGGAACCTGTCCTCCCAATCCGAGTGGTACCTCAAAGTCAGCCTCCGATCTATGCACCAGTGATGACTCTTGTGAACTCAATCGCAAGTGCTGCCCCACGTTTGTTGGAAAGCGCTGCTTGCTACCGGTAAATTCATACGGTAATAATAGCAATTCCAGTCAGCTTTTGTTATGGCTTTTTTTCGCGACAGGTCAGTGTCCGGATGGCTCTCCAGCTCAGAGATCTTGTTCGCCTGGTGTCAGCTGCGGATCTGGTTTTTACTGCAGCCGAGGCTATTGTTGTCCCGATAGAGGTTCTCCAGAAACGACGACTACATCATGGCCATCCCTATCATCGGGTTGTCCTATCACAAAGCCGATTGGTTTTTCAAACGGAAGGTTTTGCCTTAGCAGCCGTGACTGCAGGTCTCCTCAGACTTGCTGCAAGTATGACGGTGAATCCCGCTGCTACAGCGTAACTACAGGTGCGTAAAGATTCTTATCTTTTTCTTTTTGTTATTCTTTGCTTTATATTCGAATAGCACCAGCCAGCAAGCCCGGTACTTGCCCTTCATTTTCCGGTGAAGTCATTAGCGGGGCTACAGATGTCTGCGACCTTGATGGCGACTGTCAGTTGGAGCGCAAATGCTGTCCTACCGTATCTGGAAAGCGATGCTTGAAACCAAGTTGAATTATAACTTAATCATTATTGGAAGTTAGCGGGAAGTTGCAGTGAAGTCAAGCATCTTTTGCCATAACGACGCTTCTGTAAATGCTTGGATAGACGTACGTTGCGTCCATTCATGTAGAATTGTTAAAGCGTGCATTTGACAAATAAACACGCGCTCTGAAAAAAAAAAAGACTTTTTCAAGAAGTGAATGGCTCCTCCATTTTCCATAAAACCATACGCTTTTCTCTTATCAACTTTAACTTTCCAACTACAGGCTTTAAAAAAGCTCTCCAAGTTTTTTGCCAGTTAGTGGGACAGTTTCATCTTCTTTGGAGGTGAGCGTTGCACGAAGCTTACCGAACATGTATGAAAAAGAGTAAGTTGATTTTTTTGAATTGCTTTGCACGTTTTCGGTTGTACATATCGTTGTTTAATGAATGAACGTTACTGTGAAAATTACCCCTTTCGTAACGAGTTCGCAGGAACAACCTATTCTTACTGAACGACAGGTTATTTCCACAGTGTAATAACTGACAGCCTTATTCAACATTTTTTTGGGCGAAGGAGCCATAAAAGCTGAAATAACTTAATGAAGCTGTAGTATTCACTGTGGGCGGGATGGCGATTTATGCTGAGTATCATAGTAAAATTATAAGTAGAACAAGCTGACAGAAAACTTGAAATAATTTATTCTGCTATGAATGAATGATCAGTAATGTTTCCTTGTTTATCGATGAAATATTATGCAAAAAAGTTTATCTGAAATGCTGAGGGAAATGGCGTCATCGCCGTCGTTATGCTCACTGTACATTCAAGGGAAAAATATGGCTCCATGTTTATCTTCCACATTGAAAGTTCGTCATGGTTCATGGACTGAAAAACATCTCGAACCTACTTTATTACGTCACTACAGATGTTGTAATTCCGTTGCTTTTATCGATGGAAAAAATGAATCATAAGCAAGTGTTTGTGAATTTCATAATTTTTTTTTACCTTCACTGCTCTCATGATCTCATACGTCAGTAGATCAGCACTCGTGGTTCTGTCAGCCATGTGATTTTAGAGTCATCCGTCATTTTGTTTGTTTTCGCAACTCTGTGTCATTATGTATTTTTTTTACTTTTGAAACTCGGCTGACGCAATTGCGTAGCTGTTTATGATTACGCGAAATAACCTTTATCATTACTGAATTTGCTAAAAAAGAAGAAGAAGGCAATGACGCTGCCCTATTTTTTTTATTATAAAAGCTGTAATAAAGAGCCAAAGGATTTGCAGCATGTGCAGATACCATTTTGAATTTGCTAATGCTTTTGCGTACCTGCTCTTGTGTCGTTGTAATTATTCCAACTGTTTCATTAGATACTTTGCTTTATGTAAGTGCTCCATAAACTTTATTGAAGTTTTTTTCCTGAAAAAGAAACGAATTGATTATCAGAGGTTTTGTTGTTTGCGTTCGACTTAAAGGTGCAACCCAGCTTCGTGTTTTTAAGGAGAAAAAGGGCCCACTTACGTAGACGTCTGCATTCTGCGTTAACCTTTTAGTCGACGAAAGGATTGGCGCTTCTAGTTACTAATGAAAACTGAGGAGCCATCGCTAAATAAGAAAAACCGAGTTCATGGCTATTTTTTCCCTCTCAATTGAGGATAGATCATTTCACGTTTTTATTGTGCCTTTACAGGAAAGTTTGTTTCAGTGGAAGATCGACAAAGTTAAATAAGACTAGCTTGTCGTAATCGTGAATTCATGTTATTTTTGCATAGCAATGTTTGTCACTTGCAACAAAACCAGCAAAACCTTGATCATGAAAAGTTTTAAAGATATGTGTTCTCTTCATAACGAGTCGTAATTGATCGATCACACGCCTGTACCTTACATCGCTGAAGACGGGAACAGTTTCCATAAGCTCTGGTTCGATACATTTTTTTGTTACGCTCAACGGGGTACAAACCGTTTTCAACCATTGCCAACATGAAAAATTGTGACGACTTTATCAGTAGTTGCAGGTTTTCATTTCAACTTTGAATTGTTAAATTAAACAAACAACGGCAGTGAGAGTAATGCTTCCAAACTTGCAGGCTTCGTTGCTGAAATGTCATGTTATTGGACTTCTGCTTGCTAACGATAAAAATGTAAAACTTGTTAATCTTTCAATGAATACTTCCAGTTCTACAAGCCTTCAGCAAGTTAGCAATATAAACTTCGGCCCGTTTGTTCACCTGATAAATCAACCTCACCTGTGCATGAAATCCTTTGCTTTCTTCGGTTGGACACTTGCTTGAGTAAACACCTTTTAGCGTAATATATAATAATAATAATAATAATAATAATAATAATAATAATAATAATAATAATAATAATAATAATTGTAATTGCAAAAGTTTTATTACGGAATTATTCCCGTTTAATGTGTTAAATAACTCCGGAGCTTTCGGGTCGACCGAGACCCGTCTTCAGCGGTTGTGAGTTATGGATGTAACTTGTGCGCGTGACTTGAGTCTTCTGTCGTTTTCATGGTTTAAAGCGGGTGTTTTAAAGTTCTCTGTTGGTGGTTTTTCTGTTTGTATGGTATGTGATTTGTCCGTTTTTCGCATTTTTTTCTCATGTGCGGTGATTATTTCTCCTTTCACTTGCTCCATGTGTTCTTGTATCACGTCCAATTATGGAGCAGCAGTCGTAACGCGTCACTATATTTGTATATTTGTCCAAATTTCACTTACATCTGCTCCTTGGTCGCGGTTGTATGTGAGGTTGTGTCTTATGTAAAGGGCTTCTTTGATTCTTCTTAATCGTAGGTTCTTTTCATAACATAAGACTTTTGGGTTGAGCGTTTGGTTACATTGTGTGGCATGTTCTGCCACAGCAGAGGCCTGTTTGGCTTTTTCCATGGTGATTATCGGGTTTAAAATTGGTCTTCCTCTTTGTGTAGTTCCATAGCCACTGCTATTGAGCAGGGCCTTCGCATTGTTGTAACTTGCAAGCTTTTTTAAATGTTCATTAAATCTATGTTCTAAAGTGTTCCCTGTTTCGCCAATATAAATTCCTGAGCAAGAGCATTCCACTGCGTATACTAATCCTGTCTTCTTGTTTGTTGGGATTTTTGTTTTGTCCGAGCGAAGAATTGATCTGAGGTTAGGGGAGCTCTTGAAGAAGACTCTGAAACCTAACGTTCTTCCTAGCCGGGTAATTTTTTCTCCTAAGCTTGCCACATAGGGAATAACTAAGCAAGGCTGGTGCGAAGCGTTTTCTGCACTAGATTCACGTTTGCGAAGCTTGTAGTTGAATACTTGGCTAATAAAGGACCTGGGATATCCGTTCTTGCAGAAAATGTTTCGAATGTAGTTGAACTCTGGTTGAAGATATTCAGGACTGCATAATTTGATTGCTCGGTCAATCATTCCGGAGAGGATACCACGCATTACTGATCTGGGGTGATGTGATGAAAAGTTGAGGTACTGATCCGTGTGCGTGGGTTTTCTATATACTCTGGTTTTTAGCCCATCGTTTGTGCGAATAATTAAAGCGTCTAGAAAGGGTAGGGTGTTGTTGTCTTCTTTTTCCATTGTGAAAACGATTTGGTTCGGGCGGATGTTGTTGAGGAATTGTAAAAATTGCTCTTCCTTTCCAGCTTTAATAATTACGAATATGTCGTCTACGTACCTTTTGAAAAGGCGTGGAGCTATGTGTCTGTCTACCGTTGCGAACATTTGTCTTTCAAAGCTTTCCATAAAAATTTCTGCTAATACTGGAGATAAGGGGCTGCCCATAGGTACTCCGCTAGATTGTTTGTAGTACTTGTTATCAAAAGTGAAATTATTGCATTCTTCCATGCAAAAGGAAACTAATTTGACAATGTGAAAGGGATTTAATTTAATTCTGGTGGGTAGACTTGTGTCTGCATTGAGGAGATTGTATAGGATCTCAAGTGTATCTGATATGGGGATGCTCGGGATAGTTCTTTTACGTCATAACTAACCAGAATCTCATCTGGTTCTAGGTAGTGACTCCGGATTTCGTTGACAAAAGTTTTGCTATTTTTAATAAAGGACGGCTCTTTACCAGTAAGTGGTTTGGTGATCGTTCCTAAGTATCGACTGAGTTCACTTGTGATACTATTAATGGTGGAAACTATTGGTCTCATTGGAATCCCTGGTTTGTGTACTTTTGGGAGACCATAGAGCTCAGGGGGTCTGAAGTTCGATGCAAACTTAAGATGTGTTATCATTTTGTTGATTTCAGGTTCTTTGGTCTCTGTGGCATATGTGATGAGGAGAGATCGAAGATTTTTCTGGGAAGCCTCTGTAGGGTCAGTGGGTAAAGGGGCATAATTGTTGGTGCTTAAGATAGCTGTCATTTTTTCCATGTAGGTGTTTCTGTCTAGTAGAACTATTTTATTTCCTTTATCGGCTTTAGTGATAATTCTGTTCGGTTGATTTCGAAGCCAATGTAGGCAGTTCATCTCATGTCGACTTAAGTTAGGAGTGGCGTTGAAGCGCTGATTTAAGATTAATGTAGATAAAGTGCTTTTAATCTGTCTGGCTCTTTGTGGGTCTGTCGAAGATAAGCTGTCTTCAATTGAGGTAACGATATCGAGAATGGGTGGTCGTTTAGGGGTGGGAACGAAGTTCAGTCCCTTTTTTAGTATGGCCTCACTTTCGCTCAGAGGGGAGGAGCTGAGGTTTACTATTGTTGTATTTAGTTCCGACTCAGTGGTCTTTTGTAAGCTATTACTGTAGGCATTTAGAGAAGTCACTGGGAAACTCGCCTGAAGTCTATCGAATTTCCTTTTTAATACCTATTTTTGTGTCGTGCAAACTGTTCCTGCGGCCACATCCACATGTCTGACCAAGACTTCGTAAATTGCTCTCTGTAGTTGGTTTCTGAGGTAACAGAGTGTGTTGTTGTAGTTTGCTATCAAACTCGCTATTGTAAATCTGTGTTGTTTTATAACGTTTTTGAGCAGAGATAATCCAGCGGAAAATAGGATTCGTTTTGAGTGACTATCCACGTTCTGACCCCATTTTAGTTGAAAGCACTTCGGTAGAATTCTGTGGTCTCTGCATTTCAGTAAGAAGGTCAGTTGGCCTTGAGTAAGACCCGCTTTAATACGTGTATGCTCCAAATATCTGGCCGCTGACAGGAGGGGTGTTCCGTATACACCCTGTATAATCTTGAAAATGTGGTTTCTTGGTACGGGAGCGTATGTTTTCATAATGCAAAATATGGCAAGCTTAGGAGAAAAAATTACCCGGCTAGGAAGAACGTTAGGTTTCAGAGTCTTCTTCAAGAGCTCCCCTAACCTCAGATCAATTCTTCGCTCGGACAAAACAGAAATCCCAACAAACAAGAAGACAGGATTAGTATACGCAGTCGAATGCTTTTGCTCAGGAATTTATATTGGCGAAACGGGGAACACTTTAGAACATAGATTTAATGAACATTTAAAAAAGCTTGCAAGTTACAACAATGCGAAGGCCCTGCTCAATAGCGATGGCAATGGAACTGCACAAAGAGGAAGGCCAATTTTAAACCCAATAATCACCATGGAAAAAGCCAAACAGGCCTCTGCCGTGGCAGAACATGCCACACAATGTAACCAAACGCTCAACCCAAAAGTCTTATGTTATGAAAAGAACTTACGATTAAGAAGAATCAAAGAAGCCCTTTACATAAGACACAACCTCACATATAACCGCGACCAAGGAGCAGATGTAAGTGAAATTTGGACAAATATAGTGTCGCGTTACGACTGCTGCTCCATAATTGGGCGTGATACATGAACGCATGGAGCAAGAGAAAGGAGAAATAATCACCGCACATGAGAAAAAATGCGAAAAACGGACAAATCACATACCATACAAATAGAAAAACCACCAACAGAGAACTTTAAAACACCCGCTTTAAACCATGAAAACGACAGAAGACTCAAGTCACGCGCACATGTTACATTCATAACTCACAACCGCTGAAGACGAGTCTCGGTCGACCCGAAAGCTCCGGAGTTAACACATTAAACGGGAATAATTCCGTAATAAAACTTTTGCATTATGAAAACATACGCTCCCGTACCAAGAAACCACATTTTCAATATTTGTAATTGTAGATATTACACGCATAGTAGGTTCACAATTCAAGTAGCGGAACACTTGCTTATGAAAGCAGTAAATGTATTTCTGGAACTTTGAAGAACATGTTTTTCGCTGCGGATTTAGCGTATAATTGCTTACGGTTCGATTACGATAGCCCTTACTTACTGTCTACGTTGTTAGTGTAAAGATAAGTCGGCAGTTTAAAAAATTCACTTTTTCTTCGCGATAAATTTTGAAAGCTCTTACCACACTGGCAGCCGGACACTTTGTGTATCCAGCAGTAAAGTTCGCATAATATAGCGAAATGTTTCTCTCCTTTAGCTCACTCTTACCATTATACAATCTAATTAAGAGTGAAGCAATGGAACGGTCGTCCAGTCTGCAGACAGACCTGACTTTAGAGTGATTTGAATTTACTTTATAATTCGACCGGTGCCATCAGCAGTAGCGATGAATGAGCTTTTCGCTATTGTTTTTTTGTAACTCTCCAACGTTGTACCCTTTTCAATTGCAGAACGATCCGGAGAAAGTGTGTATGCAAGTTCATTTCTGCGGTCCAAATCAACCGGACCTCATTTCGCGACTTCTTTTCTTAGTCCTGAAAACTGTCAATTTTGAGATCAAAGTACGTCCGGCGGGTTATTTTTTAGTTTTGCAATTTCTGTTTTATCGCAGTTGGTTCAAAAGAAGGTAAAGTCCGTGGACGTTATATGTGAGGAATGCGTTTTTATGGTGGACGAAATGACTACCGTTTTGTGCCATTCTACCTATCAGGTAGCCAGCAGTTCGTGAAATGTTAATTTGTCCGGGATACTTCCTTTTTTAGAAAGATATTCAAGGTGTGATCAAAAATTTATGTCGTATGATCCCGCAGGTCAAATCAGAAGTTTGATCCATCCAGATTGGTTTTAGTTTCTGTTCATATCTATTGTTGTTTTAGTGCAAAAATGCTATCGACTCCTACGCGCTGGCCACTTTTGAAAATCTGCTCAATTATTTGGTAAGCAGATGTGAGAAAACAGGCAGATTCCTTCCATTACGGGTTTCTGCTAAGCTAACCCAAGATTATTTTGCCAAAAAGTCAGTATGTGCAAAGGGGTTACAGCAGGCTTTGTTCCAATGACTGATCTTCTACCCGCAAAAGGATACGGCGTCCAAATGGTCAGTTTTTATTTAAACATTGTGACTGCGTTAACATTTGTACTACTGTTAAGGATGAACGCAAGAACACTAATTCAACTTGTCCTTTTGAAAATATAAAGACATCCAGTGGTCTGCCGGCTGAATGCGTTTTCTGCAAATACGGGCTATCAGCAATTGTTGATTTGATGTCAACTGACACAGCATTGGTTTGTTGACGTATATACGAACGTTAAGTACGAACATTTTGTTTTTTTTCAGTCAGCAATAGAGGATAATGTTTTGGGCGTATGCAGCATCTTCCCTGCAGACTGGAGCGATCAGTGCACCGATTTTATGCTAATGTACTTCATAGCAACCATGAAGACTGTGTTGGCAAACTTTGATGCAAAAAGAACGTGTGAATCAATAAACGTTTGCAGCGACGCTGACAGTAATAATCCTAGCTTGAACATACAAAAGCACTGATCAAAATCGTTCTGTAGAATTAAAATTGCTCCTCATGAGCAGCGCTTAACGAGAAGCAACTAATTGCAAAGCTTGCAAATTGATTTTATAATTTTATCGTGATCAGTTGTCTTCACCGACCTATCTATTGGAAGTGATCGAGCAATTACGCACTCTTTGTCGACTTTTGCCGGTGGACAAAGCAAAGCAGGTGAGATTGAATTGCTTCACTATTAAACATCAATCCTAAGCGGCAAACAGTTCAAATAATTTTTCCACAGACCAAATGTAAAAGCGTTGCGTGGACATACGTTCTGCTGCTTCAACCAGAGCAGCTGTGCCCCGTAAGCATTTTGCCAATTTTAACTACAGTAAAACTCCCGAAGTTGACCACTCCTATATGGTGACCACCTCCCTAAGTTGACCGAATTTTGACCAGTTGATTTGTCCGCACGTTAGTCCAGCCACTTATACCCACTTCCTATATGTTGGCCATCTCCTATGTTGACCAGTTTTCTCTAATCCGTTGAGTGGTCAATTTACGGGGTTTTTACTGTAAATGTCTTTAATACGAGTGTCTCATGAATATCGAAAAATTCGTTGTTAAATTGATGTCTACTAAAGCGGATAAACTGGCCGATGAGAGCTTTTGCACTGTAAGTTTATAAGCCCCTAAGAACATACAAAGACATGCAATTTTTTTTTGAAAACGCATCACTTTTTTTTGAGATTGATCCAACTTATTTTGGTTGTCTTTTAAAATTTAGTGACACGTTTGTCAGGTATGGTTATTTTCAGAAGAGCGGTCAATGCGGTCAGTCGGGTGATGCGACCGATTGCTTTTCACAGCGGCGACAAACCAATGAGGCGCCATGATTCAGTATAATGAGTTTTGCTGTGAAAATTATTCTCTTCATATTGATTGCTTTGTCCAGTTTTAAAGTAAGCGTAAAAAAATGCAGTGTCCGTGTTTTTAAACAACTGCGCGCATTGGTTATTCGGTTGCATAAGCGGGCCGAATATATAAAGAGCCATCCGTATAAGCCAAAAATGCGGCAATATGTGTACGTTCATATATTAAGAAAAAACTGATCGTCTGAACTGTCCATTGGTAAGGTGGTGTCTGCACTTTCATCTTTCCCAATATTTCGTGCAGTGTTACGTTGCTATGCAGTGAGGAAACAATTCTCAGGTATGATCTACCCTCTGTACTTATTCTTCTATGTGATTATCACTCCCTCGATGGGCTAAAATCATATAGGAAAAGTTTATGTTAATTCGTCTTTGTGCGAACCGTACTTGTCGATGACATGACAGAGTTATCTTGAAAACTTTGTCTTTGCTGCGAATAAGGACTTGTTATCAGAACAAAATTGAAAATGTCTTTTAATTGGATATTATCACTTTATGTCAAGTTTCTTTTACGGAGAGTTTGTCCCGTTGATAATATTTTTATTATTCCGGAGCTTTCGGGTCAAACGAGACCCGTCTTCGGCGGGACAAACTCTCCGTAAAAGAAACTTGGCGTGAAACTATACGGTCCCGTACCAAGAAGTTACATTTACAAAATTATCACGTTATGACTATTTATCTTTCGCGTACATTTCATATTCAGCAATATTATTTTTGAACGCCCACGCAGAGTTTTTCAGTTGTAGTTTGTTTAAAACCAGTATGAATTGAAGAAGTTGTGTCAGCACAATTTGTGCATGAAAGTTTATTAGTTCGCTAATTCGCGCTTGGTTAATTTCAGTTGTTCAAAATCAATTGTGAATTGATTTAGTATGCAGCCTAAGTTGTTTCCTGAAATTCGTTATTTTGTATTCATTTTTAAGCACTTTCCGCGGTTTTATGCGAATCCTCAGAGGTAACTGTTTGTTTGCTTAGCATCGGGACGCCACCGAAAAAAAGCAAACACTTGTTCTGTGCTATTGCTGTTGAAAGATAATTATTATCGTATTGATCTGTTTTCTAAGCGCAACCGCAGAAGTGTTTTGACGAATAATCCGATTAGCCCATTAGCCTAAAGGCCTATAGTTCCCATTAGCCCAAGGGTCTTGATTAGCTATATACGGTGTCCTTCGAGGATCAGTTTTGGTCCTATCTATGCTGGGATAAAAACAATGCATGAACAGTGAATATTTTAGTAGAATTAGTAAGCTTTGTATTAGTATCAATAATAACCTACAAAGCATCATTAGAGGACATATTTGGCAACATCAGTTGAGGAGGTGAGCCCACGCATGCACCGCACCTCACACACACACACACACACACACACACACACACACACACACACACACACACACACACACACACACACACACACACACACACACACACACACACACACACACACACACACACACACACACACACACACACACACACACACACACACACACACACACACACACACACACACACACACACACACACACACACACACACACACACACACACCACACACACACACACACCACACACACACACACACCACACACACACACACACCACACACACACACACCACACACCACCCTGCGCCGCGTCACAATACAGCCCACACCGCACCGCGCAGCACGTGCTCTGCAACACATTACGCCACCCAGTGCACACTGCAAGCTCACAACACACGCGCAGAAGGCATATAGCACAGACGGACAATGACACACTGAACTGCCGAGCAGTGTGTGGGTATTATATACCCTAAAAATCAGCCTTATGCAAATTAATGTGTGACCCTTTAGACTTTACTATAAGCGGCTTAGAAACACAAATTGACGTAGAATCTTCAATTTGCTGCTTTATTTTAGGAATTAGTTCAGCTGACCTGCTATAGTTCGTTTACTTTGAGTAAGTACTACGGCTGTTATGTTTGCATTGAAGAAGGTAATGCAAATTAGCTGACCCTATTCGCTAGTGTTTATGTTACAATTTATGTAAACATAATGAGGAAAACGTGGTCAGATTTGTGAAATAATGAAAAGAACAATATTTGTGACATTTATCCGTTGACTATAAAAGAAACAATATAAGTTCCATCATTGCCGAAGGTTCTATTGTTTATATTTTAAACAAAATGTTCCTCATCGCGTCAATATCATCAGATAAAAATTTATAATTAATTGGTAATGTATTTGTCATATATATGTACTGTTAAATTCTTCTTACGCAAGCAATTTAGACTACTTGAAATGACATTGAACTGATCAATTTTGTATCCTTCGTTCATATAAACATTAACGGATTGTTCATTTTGGTGATTATTCATATGATCGTTTTACTGTATCGTCTGTAAAGCGAATTTCCGCTTCTTTACAAGAAGAAATTCTAGTTGAATCGGTACTGACCAGTTAGCGCATCATTGTCAGCCGTTGTGGTCTTTCCGTCGTTTTTCATCCATTGCTCTTTTTACTCTGAAACATTTTAACGTCTATTTTAAGAGCAGTTTGAAAATTTTAAAACAATATCCGCTCAGCATATATTTCAATAAATTTGATAGATAATAAGAATGGCTCACTTTACTCTAAAGTTTCGACCTCATAGGAAGAATTATCATTGTGATAATTGAAAAGATAAGTGGACGCCAATTCCATTGTGAAACGTTGAAAAGATAATTTGTTTGTACCTTTTGTAAGTTTTTTCAGTATAGCATTAACCGGTGTTCGGTTCGTACGACGTTTGCAATTTCATTACGAATGGAAAAATATGAAATTAAGAATGGCGGTAAAGATTAAGGAAGGACGCAGCAGGTTTATACGTACTTGTTTTGAATAGTTTTGTGGGTTTTAGAAATGCACCGTTAAACAATTTACTCTGACTGAAAATTGCAGTCATTTCTGACCATTTAGATTGTATTGGCATCGAATTAATAAGTGATTGTCTGGGCTTAGTAATTTTAACTGGTAACAATAATTTATTCTCTTTGCTTTAGTAATATGCAAAGATAAGACTTTTTCTACAGCTGTTGTTTACGGCGAAGAAAACTGTTATATCAGCGACAGTTATTCGAAAGTTGTTTTATTTTATTAAAAGGATGTTATTGAAACACCTAAGAGGGACTTTTTAAAATGTTTACATGTGATTCACGAATGGTTATTTCCCGGCTAATTTGTGAATGACAAAGTTGAAGTCCATTCCGACAAAATGCATAAAATGTTTTGATTAAATTAAATGTAACAGTCACGTATTGTCCATTGACGAAACAAGAAAAACTTTTCTGTTTCATCTTTTTAGGCAACGTTAACGTAATGTTACAATTATTTAAAAGTATGCCCAATAATCAGCCGTAATAATGGAACGGTCTTCAAATAGTTGCATTGCCGTCACGCTGTCGTTTAGTGTCAAAGAAGACACTTTTAATATCAGAAAAGTATACATCATTTCTCTATTCAATGCCAGCGTACTATCTTGTTGATCCCAACGTGACGCAATGAAATCCGTAAGATGTTATTCAGTACGGTGTCATAATTTTGCTAAAACCTTTGGTTGTTTAAGGTGCAGCTAAAGTTGCTGAATTTGAGTTAGTCTTGATAGCGGCTTTTTATTTTCTATAATTTTGCAGCACGTTGGAATCATCCGAAGATTGTATTTTATTGTATGAACTTGATGTTTTCATCGTAATTTGTCCGTATAATCGAAGATTTGGCAAATATGTATTGAACTATCGAAAGTTTCGTAATCCATAGTTCTCATTATCAGCGATATTTTCAAATATAGAAGTTAAGAACAGGTCGTTAAGTATAAATGTTACTGATGAAGAGAAGAGCGGTTTGTCGTATGCATTCAACTATCATATTTTGTCCTCATCTTTATTAAACGATTGATTATCGTGAGGATATCATTGAAACAGTGATTTGCTATGTGAAATGTCGAATCTTTTAGCGTACGCTCTTTGTTATTATTATTAATTTAGTTACAAGATTAAAGTTTTTTGTTATGATTTCTCTACACGATTTAAGAAAATGACAACTTCCACATTTTCAATGATTTAACGATTCTTCGTTCAAAAACTTTCCATTCGTTTATAGTTTTTGCGAAAGTATTACTAATCGTAGATATGGATGTTTGAACGAATTACTCATTAAATGTTCTGTGCAATTCCTTCATTTAGCAAAAGAAGTGAACCAAGCGATGCCTTAGAGTGAAATGAAAGTAATTGGTAATTTCTTTCTTCTACCGCTGTGTTCGTTAATAGATTTGATTTATGATTGTTAACAGGGCTGTTTCTTCGATCGTCTACGGCTTTTCCCGTTTTTTTCTCTGTGTGATGGTATCTGTAATTATTTATCTATATCAATTGCTCTACCAACGAAAGGATGAGCGATTATTGGGGAAAATTCAAAAACAGTACAGTCAGCTTTTTCATCTAGAGCTTTCGGAACGGTCTGGTTTCGTCATCAGTGAAATGGAGGAGTTTCTGACGGAACTGTAGCGTTCTGAAAGCTCTAAAAAAAAAGCTGACTGTATTGTTTTTGAATTTATGGTAATAATCGCTCATCCGCTCGTTCGTAGAGCAATTGTTTTGGCTAATTACAGATACAATCACACAGAGAAAAAACAGGAAAAACCGTAGAAGATTTAACAAACATGAAGCACGTGCCCGTTACAAAGCACCCCGTGTTTATGTTAACAGGGCTTTATTGTGATTCTTTTTTATGGAATGAAATGCGTTCTTTCCATTTTGAAAAACTGAGGTACATTATTATTTCGTAAGTAAAAATTTCTAACCATTAATCTCTTTTATTACTCAAACTGCGCATTTGTAATCAGAAAAACGAATGGTTTTTGGTAGGTCTTCTACAGCTTTTCCCTTTTATTTGTCTGTGTTGGTATGTGTAACTAAATGAAACAATTGGTCTACCAACGGACGGATGAGCGATTATTAAGAAAAATTGTACAGGACCAATACACTCAACTTTTTATTTCAGAGCTTTCGGAACGTTCTAGTTCCGTCGTCAGTGAAATGGAGGAGAGCTCTTCCCGAAGTCCGAAAAAGAGCTCTCTTCCTTCTCACAGACTACGGAAGTAAAGTGTTCAGATAGCGCTGAAATAAAGTTGAACGCATTGGTTCTGTATATCGTTTCCTAATAATCGCTCATCCATCCGTTGATAGAGCAGCTGCCATGTTTAATTACAGATACGAGCATGGACAAAAAATGGGAAACGCCGTAAAAGATGTACCAAAAGCCATTAAACATTATTCTGTTACGAAGCAACTTGTGTTACAGAAAAATAAATGTGTTAATGTGGACAAAGAGTACGGAACAATAACCGTCATGCACTGATATACTTTCAGATTGAGCATACATGTGTTTATTTTTGACAGTATTACTTTGGACAGATTACCCATTATTTTGCAAAAAACTTATTGGAGCTTTATATACCCAATATGCTTCAGATCAAGTTTTCAGTCGTTTGCGTATATGTCAAAGAATGAAGAGTGATTTATGGTGATGAATTAGCACGCTAAATGTTATTACTAATCTGCATGGTGTATTCAGTGAGCCTGGGAAAAGATGAGGAAATGGGAGAATAAAGAACTAAAGAATTAAAATTGAGCAATGGATAAGTAACGGTCTGCAATTCCATGAGAGCAGATGTCCCTTCGCAGCGTTAATACATTTCTTAATACATCACTGGACGGCCATTAAGAACTGTGCTATCATTAGTATTATTTAACGTGTTTCTATTGCTTACGGGTGCAAAGAAATGGTTGTTTAGCGCAGGGATATACGATAGTTATTGATCGATAAATCGTTTCATTTCATTCGGCTTCTTTGCGGTTTAACATTCAGGTAAAATTGTTGTTTTGGTTGGATCAATGATGGATTCTTATTGCTTCCTTTGAAGCACAAGTAAAGCTTTTGTCATTTCCTGTTTCTTTTGTTGGTGCACATTATTATCTTCTATTGGTAACCTTACTTTTTGAAGTTGGGCAAAAAAAGTTCATTACATTTGGATTTTATTTTTCTCATCGATTCTTGGCATTTATACTGACTTGTTAAAACAATCACGTTAATAATGCCTTTTATTTGTGTTTAAGAGAGGATCAATTTCAGTTTTAAAAAATAATAAGTTTCATTGCATATGGTAATGTTTACTCAAAGTAAAATTTGCCTCAAGGCTTGCGCACTTTCCCTTCCAATCCGGCGCATTAGTAAAGTAAATAATTTGTGTAAATAATTCGTTCCGTTTTAGTCAGCCGAGCACTCACACTCGTTGCAAAGCAAACAGTGTAAAGGTTTATCGGTCACGGTCAAATTTGCATAATAAGCATCGACGTGAGCAGAGCACAGTAAATTTAATTTCATTTTTCGATATTTTCGTCGACCACATCGGCTGAACTGCGATCGCTCTCCCTCCTTTTTCGTTAGTCGCAGCTGTGCTTTACACAGTTCCTTATTTTGACCCCGCACGTTTTGTTTGCTATTTCTTTTGTCTTTGTGTCGAAGTGTTATTTACTGAAAAAACTCGTTTGACAAAAACGAGTTTGCTGCAATGTTTCTCAGAGCTTTCCGAACTCGATCCATCCTGTCGTCAACGAACCGATAAAAAGTCTGTTTGCCGAAATGAAGAACAGATATTGCTCTTCCTGTAAGTATAGAATAAAAAGTTTTCTTGATATAATGTTTCAGTCTTTCAGGTTGACAATGTCGAAGCACATCTTGTCATTAGCATATGGTGTCCCCTTCACAACAGTGAATTTTGTGCGTCAGTTATTCCGCATTCAAAGAAAAGCGACAAGGTTTTTTAGGTGATGAATAGAGCAGAAGAAACTGAACAATCTGATTAGTTTAATCTTATCGTTTTAGTCTTTCGACATGCAGATAAGGACGGCGTTGGCGACTAATGCTGATAAGGTAATCCCTTTGCAATAAGTCAAATTTGCAAGATTAGAATTGCATTTTTAGGTTTTTAGAATTGCCAAATGGTTGTGTGGAACAATTTAAAAAGAGACAAAGTGGACGTCGTTCGACATTGTCGCGTCACTGCTGCATGTATGCATGTTACAGCATGAACGGAATATCGTAGCAGTCGCATGTTGTTCATGTGAAATTAATTAATTAATTTCGTGTTTACAGTTCGACTTTGAAGAAATTTGGCCCTGTTCTTGAAAAGATAAGTACATTTTGTCAAATCGATTTTTTGTCACAACAGTTTCTTTTTCAGGAAAATTACTCGAATGGGCAACTGCTGACTTGCTGACGACAGGACCTGGCCAGTCCTGAAAGCTCTGAAAAACAATGAAAAGAAGAATTTGTTGATTTCGTGAATAACACTTCTACGCATACATTTTGTGTGATTGCGTGAATAAAATTTTCAACTGGCGCGTGTCTTTTCTATCGCGGTTGCAGTCCAACATTGCATAAGGTTTATGGTTCCGTGTTTAGGATCCACACCAACGGATGCAAGAAGACAATTCGAGGACGGAAAAGAAACGAGAAGAAACGAACAGGGACAACAAGAGGAGCAAGAAAAGAAAGAGAAAAATGGAAAAGTTCGGGATCAACGTGTAAGTATGCAGTAGGCAGGGCGAGGGTAGGCACTATAGGTTCCAGCATGCATACGGGGTTCACATCCAATAGGGAATAGTGGGTTTAGATATTGGTTTCCGGAGGGGAGGGCGGGTGAGATACATTCTACTTGAGAATAAGGTGCATGGAAAGGATAGCTGCCCCCCCGCCCCCCCCAAAAAAAAAAAAAGGGGGGTGGCGGGGTGCGGCGCTATCCGTTGAGATTAGTAAACAACGACAATATTGCATCATCTGCATGTCACATGTCACGCTTGTCATTTGTCACATGTGCCGCATGTCACATGTGACAGTCGCATGTCGTCTGTCGCATGTCGTGTGTCGTCTGTCGCATGTCGTATGTCGTGAGTCGCATGTCGTGTGTCGTGAGTAGCATGTAGTATGTCGTGAGCAGCATGTCGAGTGCCGTCTGACGCATGTCGACTGCCGTGCGTCCCCAGTGTGAGAAGTAGGAACAGTGGACCTGGAAAGCGGACAATAGTCAATGGGCGCTGGACAGTGGACACTGAACTGAGTGCAAAGACCGCGGCGACGAACCCCCCATGTAGAAAACAAGGTAGTGGGAATAAGTAGCGGGATGTGGTAGGAATTGCTGTCCTGTTCCGGTCTGTGTGCGCGAAAATGACCCTGGAGCTGGACAGCGTAGGGTTTTGAAGGGTGACACCTTCCTGACGGGAAAATAGGTAAGGCAGTAAGTGAGTATGCGCGGGAGAGGTTTGAGCTTGTGGTATCCATCAGTTTTCCCTTCTGAGCTCCCGCTGACCTTCCCATTTGTCGGGTAGGAGAGACAATAATAGTGGGTTTGAGATTGAGAATACTTGTGTTGTCGTATCGAACTATTATACCGTTGTCGTATTTTCGTTTGCTCCCTTCTGAATTGATTTCCCTCAAAAGTTTCGCTTTTCCCTTTGTTCGAAAGTGCAATTTGTTACAAATAAAAAATTTGAATTGTTCTATAAAAGTGTGATCTCTCAGCCGGTCGCATATCCGGAAAAAGAGTAAAGGTTGACGGCAAAATGCACTTACAGCCGGAAAAACCTTGAGCTCTTTACGTTTGATTGTAATGGAAATGAAATTTAATAGTCGCTTTCAGGTTAACAGCAACCGACATTTTGGAGACGTTGGCCTGTTTAGCAATTGTTGTAGACAAGGTAGGTTGAATTTAAAAAATTTCATTTGCAGGTGAAGTGTTTGTTGCTCGCGCAAACACCAGAATCACTAAATGGATAGGGAAAAGAAGTCAAAAAGGAACGAATAGGTATGAACGATAAATTTAAAACGTTATTGTTTCAGTTTAGCATTATGAAACGAAGGAATGGTGACAGTATGTTTAAAAAAAATTGCTCTCTCCTAAGCGGATTTGGTAAGAAACGTTCATATTGTGTAGTAAGTGTATTTGAGGATTGGAAACAAATGCAAATGGAAAAATGACGCTTCGTAAAAGGTAAGAAGGAAAAATTTTTTCGTTTTGAGTAAACTAAAAGTAAACTTTCAGATAATGTTACCGGAGGGAACTGAACTGAACATTTGTAAACAATGAAAACAGGTCAAATTCGCTGTTCAAACAGAAAGGAAAAGTAATAGAGCCAAAGAGGTCTGTTAGTTTGCATCGAAGAAGCTACTCGGATGGAATGTAAACAGGAAAATCAGGTCAAATCGTACATTGACCGGGCTAAAGTAAGCGTTTTGCCTTATCTTTGTTACATCAGAGGTCAGATAACGGCCGTTAGTAGCTGCTGCTGATTTGCATAATGTTAGGTCGTCTTGAAACTGTGATTAATAATATCATATGGACAGTGGTATATCATTGGTATGATCATCATTGTCATAGTCCTTCTACACTGGTAAGAATATAAGTTTATTAGTTCTGTCATGGTGAATTAAAGTTGACAAAGTGACGTTTTAGAGAAAGTGAACGGAAATTGCTGATGGCAAAGGAAGCGATGAGTAAAAAGCTGATAAAATCTAGCATGAATTCAAGGTGTTAGAATTTACCACAATGGACACAAAGAAATGAATCAGTTGACGATGATTTGGTAAGTACCATTTGAAAAAGACCGATCGTCAGCTGAGACAAGTTTGGCATTTCTACTGCTCACATATATTGGGTGTGATAAAGGCATAGTTTGCGGTAAGCTGTCTTTTACGTTGTTACAAAAAAATTGCTTTTGTTGCACGGATAGATAATCAATTATTTTTAGGCTAAAACAACATTGCAGTTGTTGTAGTGTATTTCACTGTGATACGATTGTATTCTATGTTTTGCATGCTGAATTGCATAATGAAATAAAGAATTTTTGGGAGGTCCTTCGGGTGAAATGCCAAAGTAAAACTGACCCAAAGCAGTGCACATTGTTCTCGATGACTTGGCAAAGTTTTGTCCCGTTTTGAACTAATAACCGCCCATCCATACGTTGGTAGGGCATCCAGTTTCAGCCGAAAGTCAGAACCTATAAGAAGAACTACACGACATTCTGTTCCATTGGTAAGAATTGATGTTTGCATGCCGGGTATGTTAATAACATTGAAGTCTCACAAATGGACTAATTGCATGACAGTGATCTCATATATCTATTTGTGTGACATCCTCATGTATTACATCATGGCATGATATAGGTTTAAATGTGTCGCGTTGTGCTCGTACATAATTTTAAATGTATGGGATAGTATTGTTCTCACGTTTGACCGTTGGATTCTGGTTATGGGCTTGTAAGTTTTCATTAGAGGAGGTACGGTGTAGAAGTTGCGAAGTTTACAATGGCTAAAAGTATCTGCAATGGTTAACAAATGGTGTTATATGTTCACAAAGACACAATCCACAAATCGTTTGTCACGGACGCGATTACAAGGAAAGCAAAGTCGGAAAATGACCGCTCATTTGGCACAATCAGAGCAAAGGTGATGACAAAAAATATGTGAACTGTATGCAAAATCGGTTGGGCAATTGTGAGCAGCAGAGATTATTTTGAGAAAGGATAAAAAGTTAAAAAACAATTCAATGGGAATTGAAGAGCTCAAGCAAGATTACGCAATGCTAGCGGAAGACAGCAGCAGCGACAAGCATAAAAGTGGAAGGACTACTGTCACAGAGACAACAAGAAAGCATCAAGATCAACGACAAGCGCGACAGGACAACATGCGACGGACTTGAAATGTACAGAGCAGTTTAAAAGAAAAGAAAGTTTAAAACCACAAGACATCCACACCAATTTTGGCACCTTCTGTCATCCTCACACTGACCAATGGACCTATGGACCTTCATGAAACATATTCTGCTCTGAAATGGGGATACTATACCGTACCTTCTCTGATGGGAATGGACCGCATGTTGCCTATTCTTAAAAGGTAAAACACCTGAAATTAGGAGTTGTACCACTTGCTTGTAACCCGTGGAGCCATACCATTCCTCTGGTACCTATATACCTGCATGCGAAGTATGAATGTCGTTTCCATGGGTCTAAAATATCTAATGGAGTCCTATAACGTACAGTGGTCTAGTAGTGGGCATGATTCCTAGATGTATGATTGGAATTGAAGCATACATGTTAGATTGGCATGGAGTGTATAACCCCTGTGCTGATGGATGTTCTGGCACTGGCATGTTGCCTTCACGTAGAGGATATATCTCCTAGGAGCGTAAATATTCTTGCATGAAAGGACCATGCTGACAGTATGATACTCCAGCGAGAAAGTTGTCATCGCTAACATATTCATCGCATGAAAAGGAGTCACTGTGCAAGTCCGTAAAATCATCTCATGAGGATGTCACACAAATAGTAGCATCCAACACACTGCATGCTGGAGATCACTGAAAAGTGCATGTCGAAGTCATTGCATCAAGGGGTACTCTCGAACCGCTTGTCAAAGTCATCGCATGCGAGAGTACCCCTGTACATCATGTCAAAATAATCGCATGCGGAGGGTACCCTCAAAACCGCATGTCAGAATCAGCGCGAGGGGATATCCTCAAAATTGCATGCCAAAATCATCGCATGCGGAGGGTACCCTCAAAATTGCATGCCAAAATCATCGCATGCGGAGGGTACCCTCAAAATTGCATGCCAAAATCATCGCATGCGGAGGGTACCCTCAAAATTGCATGCCAAAATCATCGCATGCGGAGGGTACCCTCAAAATTGCATGTCAAAGTCATCGCATGCGGAGGGTACCCTCAAAATTGTATGCCAAAGTCATCGCATCGGGGAAATACTCTAATCTGCATGTCAAAATCACTGCATGAGGGGAGTACCCCCAAAAATGCATGTCAAAATCACTGCATGAGGGGGTACTCCCAAAATTTGCATGTCAGAATGATCGCAGGAGGGAGTATGACTCATCCATCCATCTCAGAAATAACCGCATGAGAGGTTGTCACTCGAAATGTCACTCGAAACGTGGTAATGGGGAAGGAACCACGTGATCAAAAAAATCACACCAGGGGGAAGAAGGTTGCTCAAAAAAACCACTAAGTAAACAAAGACTTAAAAAACGCGCCGGATGCCGGCATAATACACTCGAATACAGGAGCGGATTCCCGATTCGTGCTAATACCAGGAATCGGATCCACCAATAGGACCGAAAGAACCTGGCCGAAGACAACCCCCCTCCCAGAAAATGAACCAGGAGAGAGAGACTGAGAATGAAAGACTGAGTGAAAAGAACTGAACATGATGAGAGAAACAGCTCATCAACTCAGAGGAGAGAAGACATGAGACGAGATGAGAGAATGATGATCACGAGACGCGATCAGCTGAGAACGCGATCCATAAGATCATTCCAGACCATGTCTTCGAACACGAGACGATGCTGAAGATCGAAGTATGACAAAAAATTCGCGATGTGAAAAAATCACATCATAAAACAGAGAGATTCATACCCAAAACCAGGATATGATCTGCTCCGTCAGAGAAGATGAAGGAATGAAATGAGTTGCTGAGAAAAATCTCAGCAATGATATGTATTGAAGTTGAAGATCAGTCCATTTCTTGTCCACAGAAATGTCTTCGTCTTTGAAATGCGCTTAGGAAACAGACGAACATTGGTCCACTCTAAAAAATATATTGCCAGCTTACATCAGCAGAAGACAGACAATACCAAGCGAGCGAGTCCTCTCTGCCACAGGTATGACAACATTTAGTCGTTTGGCATTTCGACAGATTGATCAGACGGACAAATAGCGACGCAAAATATCGTGTTTCTTCAGCTGTTTTCTTTTTTCGACCTAAAATATTGCAAAAATCAACATAAGCAGAAAACCACAAATTTCTTACTTCAAAAAATAGTGCAATTGAACTCTCAAGCGTCTTTGACTCGTCCTCCGTTTTGAAATTGTTCTCCAGTTTTGACTGCTCGTCCTTTCCTTTTTTTCGTCCTCGTTTGTGGTCGATTAGACGATTGGCTGTCCGGAAAATTTTTTCTGCTCGATCCTCTTCACGAATTTCGAATGGTTTTCTCGGTTTGAAATTGTCGTCCCGTTTTGAGCTGTCGTCCTTTCCTTTTTTTCGTCCTCTTTTTTGGTCGAGTTTACGATCTGCTGTTTGGACAATTTTCTCTGCTCTCTTTTCACGAATTTCGAATGGTCATTTCCTTTTAATTAGCCGTCAGCGAGATTCTAAAAGTTGAAAAAATGAAAGGTGTTTAAGAGTAAAAGACTCACCACCTTCATTCCAACATTGAACTGGTTTGTCCATCATCGTTTGAGGAATTCTTCATTTCTGTCGATCATTTCCATATGGCACCGTCATTCCGTCGTCCTGTCTAGCGATTCGTCTTTTCCAAATGGATCCTCCAACCGGCAGCATTTACCACTGGAATGAACGAGCAGCGATCAGCAGTAGTCGCATAGGAGCAACTGCTCTGCGAGTCGGAACGAGCGAACACTGATTTTGAACGTCTGGGTCTCGGCCACAATACTTTAGTGGTATGCAAATCACTGATTGACCTGATAAAAGGTCGTTTGATTTACCCACTTACTATTGACACACTGTTCGTAAGTATACAATTTCATCGTTTCAGTGTATAAGAGATTAAGGTACACCTTACAAATGCAAACATTAGCACTGACTACTATACGATTAAAGCAAACAAATGCTCCAACAATTTCTTCCCTCTGGCTGATATAATAAACTGATAACCTATTTCGTTGACCTTGAAGAACGATCGTATTTACTCATTTGGAATGATATTTACTCTGATTGTATAAACATTGGGAGCAAAGAACATTTTGAAATATGATTATTCCTTAAAAGATATGATTTTAACGAATTACTAAATGCTTAGTCTGATAAGGTTCACTTAAAAGTTGTGTAATTTCTTCAGTAAGCGATAGGAAAAGTAAAAGAAGAATAAGTTTATCGAGAAAAAGAAAAAATAATACTCTTTTCCGTCAATTAGAATCTACAGTACTTCAAAGTTACTCTAAAAAAGTGTAGAAAAGTGTGATAAACAGAGACTGACTGCAGTGCATACGGGACTTTACAACCTTAAAATACATAGCAACTGATAAAAGAATTGAAAGAGGCTTTGTTCCTAAAACAAATTTGCTTTTTGATGTTCCGTCTTTAATGGGAAACTGAATTATTCGGTTTCACGGGTGTTTCCGTTTTCATGTTGGCTATACGTTACCTATTATCCGTAGGAACGTGAATCACAAAGTTGCAGTAGATTTTGTGAGCGGTCCGTTTCACGGGCAACTATCAATCGTCATTGAAAAAGAAAAACAAATTTAGGCTGGTTTTTCCGGGCAAACTACATTGCACATGAAACACTTCCAAATAACTGCGAGTATTACTCCATTATTGCACTATACGAAAAGATACGACGTATTGTTTTCTCATCTTTTCTTACCAAGTAGAGCTTTCAGGGCGGATTGTTGCTCGTCATTAACGCTGATTCAAAGGACCTTCGACAGGGTGCGATAAACCCTAAATCTCAACTTAATAAAAAAAAATATTAGCAACACTAATTACATGTCTGAATATAGGTTCTGCTTTTACATAAACGTTATGTTCACAATAAAATAGAATCACGGTTTAAGAGTTTCTATCGTAAACGATTCATATTCACAGCTATCCATTGTAGGTGGGAATTAACTGGTGAAAGTTTGTTGAAATGTCAATTATTTTCCACTTTTTGATTTGACCATCGTTTAAACTCTGTTTAAACCCGTTGAAGTTTCCGTGTAGGACGGTATGCTCTATGCTGGCACAAAATTGTCTTCGATAATCTTTTCTTCCTTCTTTTCTAACGTTTTCTTCCTTCCTCTTCCCTCACGAACTTTTCTCTTTTCTTCCTCAGCTTTTGTTACTTCTTTTTCTTTCTCTTCGTTCGCATTTTTCTACCTTATTCCTTTCTTTCTTGTTTAATATTTTTTCGTCGTTTCATTTCTTCTATTCTTCTTTCTTAGCTCATGGTGTCTTCTGGGCTTCCTTTCCGTCTTTTACATAATCCTGGTTTCTACGGCTTTCTTCTTCCATCGCTGTAACTGTTTGCTTCTATACCCCTACCTTTTATACCCCGCCAAGCTCAACCAGTTTAAAAAGAGCTTAAACGATGATCGCTTTTGAAACTGGAAAACAATTCGCAATACCCACACTTCTGAAAACAATTTCTTCAAATCTAAATGTGCAACAAATCTATCATTCTCTTCTATAATTAATCCACGACGTACCGTTTACATGCGTTACTTTTCACGTTTAACTGCAAATACATAACATTATCCCGACGACGACGAAATAGCCTTTCAAGTCTGGCTGACTCGCCTTCGTTTCACGCAAATCTTACATTCAGCTGCAGTCAACATACACCCCCAGTTAAGCTAAACACACATTTTTTTCCAAATGAAACATTTACGCAGAGTTAAAATATGACGTCTCAGTTTGACGTGCCTTCTTTTGACGCAAAAGTGAAAAGACGTCAAGTGCCTGTTTGGCGCACTTTTTTCTGACGCGAAACGGTTTCACGCGGCCTCCGGAAGCCCCCTCGCAGACAAAGAACTTGTCCACGCGCTCCGGAGGCCTCATCAGTATTTTTGAAATTAGTGGTACCTGCTTTTCCTTTACCTACTGTACCATGTATCCAAAAACTAGCATTTTATCATATTTCCAGCTGTCCGTTGCTCGTACGAGCACTGAAAAATCGGAATGACGCTAACCGTAAGTATAGGGGCACTATATCAGCTAGTTAAAAGTTCCCGCATGCGCCCCTCAGAATATATAAGTGCGGCTCCATTGGAACACCACAGTCAAGACAATCTGCAAATTCCAAAGCTCCATGGCGGGGCAGCAGAGCCATCTGCATTAAGGAATACGATTGTGCCTGCAACTTTCCATTTCGTTTCGGATGAAGCGATGACGCAAAAAACTGCTTCGTCGTCACTCGGCCTATCCTTATCTTTTTCGCAGAAACGTTTTAGAGCGTCTGTAGCCGTCTGAAAAGTAAAACCGTTCTCCTGCGAGCGTTACACGGCTAGTGACTATTTTCGAAAACACTACTCCCTTCTTATCGTTAACCTACTGTACGAAAAATGTAGAACCAGAATGTTTTCATATCGCCAGCATCCCGTAGCCCAAACGATCTTGGAAAAATCCGAACTATGCTCTATATAAGTATGGGCCTATGATACTCCCTACTTAAACTACTTTGTCCGTGCGCGCCCAGGCTACACAAGAGCGGTTTTGGTCGAACACTGCTACAACCTAAACTTATACCTTCCAGAAGCCAGAGTAATGCAGGAATACGTTTATGCCGACTGCGTTAGATATGGATTCAAACGAAGCCATCGCGCAGAAAAACGGGGCCATTATAGTTCGGCGTTTCCGTTCCCATAACAAAGAACCGATACATTTTCCATTGCACTACCGTATTAATGCGGGGATGAAGAGAGCGCAAGGTAATACAAAATTTATTCGCGACTATATAAATACGTAAACACCTAGATTTTGTTTTTGCTAACGATTTCCGTTTTGGCAATTCAATTAGTATTGCATAACAACGCGCTACTGGAAGAACATCTTGATTTGAAAAAAATTATACCATAATTGATCAAACGTAGGCACCCCAGAATAAAGCTTAAATAAATAACGCACGCAAGCAAAAGACAGCTGCGTTTAAGCAGGATTAAAGATCAACAGCAGTTTCGAAGATTGTCGCACATTTCTCTCAGCTCTCTATCGACAAACGCGCAATGCTATCTTATAAGAAACCCATCTGTTAATCAGGAAACGTCTATCGACATAAAAGAAGTAAATTTTCTTTTACACGGAGCAACAGAACAGTCAGTCTAGAAGACAATTCGCCGAACCGGCTAAACAAAGTTCCTTACCAGTGCTAAAAAAACAATTTCTTTAACAGCGTCTGTCTGGTATAAAATACTAAGAGCTAAACACCGCTTACGCTATTTAGTTTTTGAAATGAAAAACTCCTTTGTAACCAGTCCTCGTTTTAAAACAGCAAGCGATATCATATGCACTTAAAAAATATCATTCGCGCTTCCATGACGTAGGTGATGCTTACATCGATGAACTTATGCTAACAATGTATAACTGAATCTCTCTATTACAGCCAATTCTAAAATGTCGTAAAATCCATACAACAAACCTACCCTGAGTAAGCTGAAGAAGTACATCTCTCTTTACGTTTACAAAAATGGTACAGCAGTATAAAATCCCATCTTATTTTTTTACATTGGATGGCAAGTCACGCCTCGGCTCATATTCAAGAACTCGATGTTGCCTTAGTTTTCCACACGTGCTAAAGTTTAGAGGACAGAAGTTGAGGAGTGAGTCGCTTAATTTTTTGAGTACGAAAAAAATCAGTAACACATCTAGTCAGCCACTGATCAGATCTGTGCGGTAAAGAAACTCTGACCGCGCTACTTTAACAGATAGTGAACTTTATTTCTCTTAATCAGTACGGTAGGCTCAAATGAGTTTCATCAATAAACGAGACTGCAACTCCAGCAAGCTGATACAAAAGAAACTACTGAACGATTGTAGAGTGAAATATTCTTTCGCTGTTGACTCATCGCTCCAAGACGACACATCGCATTTAACGTTAAAGCTTTCCTTGTGTTATCCTGTTAGTTCGTTTTACCGTAAAAAAAGTCTGCGTTAGAGCTTGCATTCCAAAATATATGCTACGTTTTGCGTACGCGCGCAGGTGGCGCAACTGATTTCTGGAAAACGTGTACTGTAAAAAGTCTAAATCTGAACTGTCATGATTAGCAGGTTCAACCTTAACTGACGTTCTATTCTTTATGCCGTTTGATGGCAAAGAACCATTCAATAATAGACGCGAGAAACAAAATTTCGTCCATGAATCCTAACTACTGCGTTGGAAAAGACGTCAAATGAACACCTGACTCAGTGAACCAAGGTTAATAACAGACTTTCCTTTAATGATAACAGTTTGAAATAATCTTGCAGATTTCGAGTAATCTTTTGTGCAATCGCGAGAAGGATAAACTATTATGGTTGTGTGTGTGAGTAGACCATGATCCGGACATCTCAACTAAGAAAGTCAGTTTTCCCGACTGCAATTCAATTTTCATGCATAACTGTTTCAGAGGTCTTGTTGCTGTCCACTCACTCGCAAGCAGTCGTCATCATTTAACCTACCGACAATGGTACAAGAAGTTTGGATGTTTTCAAAATTACTTAGACGCGACAGATCGTCGCATGCTACCAATTGCGCTTAACTAATGAAGTATATAACAAGTAAATTGGGAACAAACTTTGAAAGCCAACCCAACTATTTTTACAATGATTTCATCATCGCTAGATCAAACTACCATCTACAGACATTAGTTTGAATAGTCGACTCTATCCCGTATGGCAGGAAAAAAATTCAAATGAAGAATTGAAACATGGAATACCTATTAACGTCTCCACTTCCGCATCTGGAAGATTCAGTGTGTCTATTACAGCCGATTCACCTCAACTATCTAACCAACTGGTCAGTTTTCTCATTTTCTATTTGCCTAAATATAACCATTTGATTTGAGTAATGAAGGGCGGTGGCGACAACGAACGTTTTTGGTTAGAACAATATCTTGAACACCTAAAGCAAAGCCGTGAAGCTGCAGGTAAGTAGTGAACAAGCGGGAAAAGCAAGAAAGAAATCGGACAGCCACTTCTGGTCCAACGAGCTAAAAAATGAATGCCGAATTCTTCGTTCGACCTGTCGGCTGAATACAACTTTATAAACTGTCGTTCTAACCGTACGGAAGCAAAGGAAATGTAACAATTTGTATTTCGCTTAAGCGCACAGAACACACAGTTGTACCAACTAAATTTGTAGCCAGAAAGGCCACAGCCAAAACGCTCACTGCTTAACTAAAGCAAAAGCAGCCCCTCGTCGAGCTTGTCTCTTTTTATTTTCTCGCTGAAAGATAGGGGATACTGGTTTTTCTTCCACGCGATAAGCATTATGTGGATTATATTGGCGAAGGGGACTCTCAGGGAGAGCGATTAGCTTTCGCTGCCTCGATTTGTTTGCCACGTCACACAGTGAAACACGTTATATGGGTACCGCTGAATGGACCTTTGTCCAACACACTGCAAAGCAGTTGCCCCTAACGTATGATGACGCTACTTTCACCCAAGTTAAATACAGGCGGCTTCTATCCCAACTTTGATCAATTCTAAAAGTTTATACACCATTAACTAAAACCGTACTTCACGCATAATCAGATACTTCTGTTTTACATCTACAGAGGTCTTGGAACGATCAATTAAATTGAATGATGACCAGAGGGAATAATACTCAGCAGCAGAGAAGATGCAAGCTGAATAAAAAAATTTTAAGCAACAGAAGCGCAACGAATCGAAGCATTTAACCTCTTTGCTGCTCCATAAATACTGAGATTTAATTATTGCCGGTGGTAGTACTTTTATTACGACTACATGATAACCAAAAGCGCTTAACGGCAAACAGTTGTAATTTTTCTTGAACTGAATTCAGCTGAAAAGACATTGCTGTTAATCAATGGTTAGAATCAATAACTTAGACGGAACCTGCCTTTAATGTAAGCAAAAACCCGGACACTACTCGGTCCTGAATCAGCCCACAAATTGTGTTTAAATCTTTAGGGACAAGATACCGACTTGAGACGGTAGCCGCAATAATAAAAGAAAGGGAGTGATTTAATGTATGCACCTATTATGGAAACCGTACAAAGCGTTTATTTCCACTTCCAAATGAACGAATCTACAGAGCTTAAGTGCTCCGTTGTCAAGGTAAAGAATTCTATATACCATACCGAATTACAAACGACTTACCAGAAACGGTAATGGTGGACGGAAAGCTGATTCGGTTTGGCGAACGAATTGGAAAGCGATGATACAAATGGCCACGCAAAGGAATGCAAGTTATCGCCACTATTCCTGAAAATTGCAGTCACTAATAGGAAAACTACGTTGGACAAAAGACTGCAGCGGGAAACTGCGCGGTTTTGTAGCATTGAATAAACAGCAGTGAGAAATACGTACGTTAATTTTCTTGATACAGTTTTCTACACGGTAGGATTTGATGATGATCAAAACTTTTACTATCGCGCTTTCCGGTCTTCTCCTGCCGGTCATCAGTGCTAACAATTGGATCAGTGAACAGTTATAAAGCGTGTACAAAATATAACAATAATAGGTTTTATAACGTATGCAAAATTGTACTGAGCATGAAAACTATTAGATCAGAATCTGTGCTGCAAGGCGAATAAACTGCAAAACTTGAAAAACCATACGTAAAGATATTGATGACGTAAAAGTTTAGAAAAACAGTTTTAAAACAAACTAAAGGGACAAAAACACCACGTCAGTAAAAAACGAAGAGCATAAATATGCCATCACATCTATCAAAATAGTTTTAAAGACACTCTGCTAGACGCGCCAATTAAATGCAAATAAAAAGTTAAATAAAGTTTTCTAATTTTTGTACTAAAGGCTTAGCGATGTTTGAATTTTAATTTCAAAAATATTGAAAAATAAAGCAAAAGCGCATCGCGCTTAGTACGGACTGTGCATCAAACAGACAAATGCAAAGTTTGCGAATTTTGGAATCAGTCTACGGAACGCTTAAAGAGTGGTAAGTACACTTGAATCAGCGCGCGTAAAACCCCAAATGCAAAACTCAGAAGCGCAAGTAAGATCCGTACAAGAAAATAATAACAGCGTATAATCTATAGGCATAGGTATGATAGTACGTATCTAATAATCTATAAAGAAACGCTGAATTGTCATACGATGAAATTGAATAAAAATAGGCGTAAATCTGTAAGCTCTATGATTATTCTTAGGAGTATATGTCCAGCACATTTTAGCACATTAGGTTCGGACCAGAGAAATAACGGAATACGAAGGTTTCCTGATCGTCCTTGATTATCGACCGTCTGTTAAGGTACTAACAATCCGACTAATGAAGGTGTTAAATCTCAGAAAATTAATAATTTTTTTAAAATCTGAGCAAACAACCCATGAAAGCAGCTCACCATGTTAGCAACTGTGGGCATTATATCGTATGTAGAATAACGGCTGACTTATTTGGGATCACAAAGTCGACCTGCCCAAATGGAAGGTTTGTTAAAAGAAAAGTCCCCTTAAAAGCAACAGCATATTGGCGATACTTTCTATGGGCATCTCTCCTTCACGAAAATATTAGCATTACATGCTACGTACTGGCTGAACGACTTTGCCTATAACATACTGAATCAGGACAGTGGAATTTATCATAATTAATGAAGAAACTCGCTTAGAATAAGAATGGATGCTATTCCTAAAAATTAGAAGTTTGTTAAAGCATTTATACATTTTCATAAGCAACCTTCAATACGGCTTTCCATCCGCCCGTTTCTTTGGTTTTGAGCTTATTTGCCGGTTTTCAAGGCAAAAAACAAGCAAGTACAAAGCCGTATTGAAGGTACACTATTAAGTAGTCGCTATAGAAAAAATCGAAATCCACTGCTACAACAACGTGCCATTGCAATTAGCGTTAACTTAAAACAGTATTTATCGCTTAATTCTGATCACGAATGATTGAGTACGCATGTAATTGATGTTACACGATCGTCCAGGTACACGCATGTAGTCTATGTTACACGAACATCGAGGTCTTTTGCAACGTTGTAGATGGTTTTGCGATAATCCTTGGAAGATTGGTAGAAATATGAATCGAAACTAGAATAGTTTTTCCTACGTATGACCGTGCTTAGTATTCGAACACTTGAAAAAATGATTTTCAAGTTCAACAGAGGACAACTTGCATTTTCCATTGTATTACCGTATTAATGCGAGGATGAAGAGAGCGCAAGGTAATACGGAATTTATTCGCGACTATATAAATACGTAAAAACCTAGATTTTGTTTTTGCTAACGATTTCCGTTTTGGCAATTCAATTAGTATCGCATAACAACCCACTACTGGAAGAATCTCTTGATTTGAAAGAAATTATACCATAATTGATCAAACGTAGGCATCCACGGTAAAGCTTAAATAAGTAACACACGCCAACAAAAGACAGCTTCGTTTAAACAAGATTAAAGATCAGCAGCAGTTTCGAAGATTGTCGCACATTTCTCTCAGCTCTCTACCGACAAACGCGCAATGCTATCCTATAAGGAACCCATCTGTTAATCAGGAAACGTCTATCGACATAAAAGAAGTAAATTTTCTTTTACACGGAGCAACAGAACAGTCAGTCTAGAAGACAATTCGCCGAACCGGCTAAACAAAGTTCCTTACCAGTGCTAAAAAAACAATTTCTTTAACAGCGTCTGTCTGGTATAAAATACTAAGAGCTAAACACCGCTTACGCTATTTAGTTTTTGAAATGAAAAACTCCTTTGTAACCAGTCCTCGTTTTAAAACAGCAAGCGATATCATATGCACTTAAAAAATATCATTCGCGCTTGTACGACCTAGGGGATGTTTACATCGATGAACTTAAGCTAACAATGTAGGACTCAATCTCTCTAAAATGTCGTAAAACCCATACAAGAATCCTACCATGAGTCAGCTGAATAAAGACATTTCTCTTTACGTTTACAAAAACGGTACAGCAGCATAAAATCCCATCTTCTTTTTTGCATTAGGCGGCAAGTCACGCCCCGGCTCACATTCAAGAGCTACAAAGCGTGAAATAACTTTTGTCCATTAGCATTGCACAGGGAAACACTTCAAAAAAGCTGCAAGTTATGGTGAAAAAGAAAAAACAAAATTATTTGTAAATCAAACGAGGACTCGTTAAATAAAATGCTGTATGCATTGCGAAGAGCTTCAAAACTATCTTCTTCTTGCTTCTTCGAATGTTCAGTGAAATAGTAACAAAAATAGTAAGATGAAGTTAGTTAACTGAAAGAGATACTCCTTAGAAGACACCTGTCGCGTACCTGTGCATCAATTGGCGTAGTACCTGAAGCCGACGTGTTCAAGTTTGCATATTTGATCTATTAGCGCAACAGTTGGAACAGGTCAATTTTGTCATTCCAAATCAGCTTTTTTTACATGACCTCACAAATCAGCCACCTGTACGAAACAAGATACGAAAGTTCAAAGCAATTTAAACTACATATAGCATACTATTGAAAAAACACAGGTTACGTATTTTCAGGTTCAAAGAACGAGATAATGGATTGCAGCTGCTATCATCGCCCATTTTTCTGCTACGCTACTGTAATTCTTTGTTGTGTACGTTATTCATGTAAACGTTTGCTTATTGAAACGCGTTGCGCAAATGCCATCTGCATCGTGCAGTTAAAACCAAACAGATTATTGATGTAACAGTCGATATGTTCAATGTGCAAACGAAAGTAAAAACACGCTAACAAAACGTTATGAATACGAAAGATAATTTTTGAAACAGCGATAATGCTGCGGTACATCCCCATTTTTGTTTAAAAAATTAAACTGATTAAATTGGCATAAAGGTACTGAGTTAAAAAACAGGGCAGATAAGCTTAGCGCTTTGCAACCTAAGACAACGTCGGAGAGCGTTAATTCACTGTCACCTATACAAAAGGAAGTTCAGGTGGAACTAGTCTGTTCTAGAACGGAGTACGAAGCAGCTCAAATCCACCATACACAGTGAAAACGATGTCAACTAGTCACGTCAGAGCGCGACCATTCGGAACCAATTCACTTTGTGTGGACGTTGGCAGCAGGTAGCACACGTGTAATTTAGGTTGAACTGGTAAAATCGGGTTCAACAACTATCGGAGATAAATAATGTACTGCGCAACGGAGAAAACCTATAGAAAAAATCAAAAAACATTTACTGTATACCTATGGCATACCAACAGTACAGTGCAGAACTAGCGATTCCACCGAACAAAGAACAGTTTGTCCGAAAATGAGCTACAAGAAGAACAAGAGGCCGATGTTATAGAATTCAAGCAACTTGAAACGGCCTTAGTGCCAACAATAAAACTGGAAAAGTTGAAATAACAAAATGTGCACGGACGACTTTTGAAAGGGATTGTTCGCAGCTTGCCTGCATGTCACTTACAACTCTTCGTGCTTTTCTTGTTCGGCTTCTGTTTCAGGAGAGACGGCTTCGGCTCCTTCTTTGCCCTCGTTATCAACAAACTAAATAAGAGCCTCCAGCGCGTGATCCCCTCCGTAACGGAGCCCTTGCGATGCCCCTTTTTGAAATACATTATCTTTGGGAAGGACTGGATTTTCACCTCTTCCAGTTCGTTGGCGGTTGCGTCCATTTTAGCAATGATCACTTTCTTGCCATCCTTAAAATGCTCACCTAATTTATCCCACATGGGCGCCAACTGCTTGCAGTGGCCGCACCACGGCGCGTAGAATTCGACTAGCACTGGTTTTTCGGCTTTCTTGAAATAATCGTTGAACATGCTAGCTAATAACACCTTCACTGCACCCTTGTCCCAATCGTCGGGCAAATCTTGGGACAAAAGATGCGGCTTTAGTTTTTCGTCTAGAAATTCTTGGGCAAATTGAGACAGAGACTTTTCCGTAATCTCTTTGAATTCTGGCTTGAACTTTTGCATATCTTCGCCGATACTTATGATGCGGCAAGCTGGTACTTCGGTTTCCTTCATTCCAAAGAATTCAAGCACGCGCTTATTGTCCTCACTTTCAATATCAACGGAAACGAAAAGCATTTTCCCTTTGAACTTTTTCGCCGCTTTCGTGTACGCCGCTATCAAACTGTCAGTTTCCGGTGCTGCCTTGCTGATGAAAAGCAACATAGGCGTCTTAATGTGGCCAGCAAATATTTTATGAACTGTCAACTGGTTGAATTCATTCACTATAGGCATGCTGTTCACAAATATCCATTTTTTCAACTCTTCCGTCTGATATTCGCCGCCGATGTTTTCCATATTAACATTACTAACTCAAGATGCATTGTCTGGTACAGAGATTTTACACTTTCAAAACGTTAAAAGGTTTTGTAAAGTACAACAAGTGCATTTTGCCTCGTCAGTGCTGTCTGCATTCTCTTTTCCCATGGACACAAATGATCCTTCGTCTTCTTCAGCAGCTTGACCTTCTTTCGTTTCTTGTTCCAGTTCCGTTTCAGCTTTCCTGAACTCATATGCCAAATAGGAGGAACAGCAATCCATTCTCATTAAACATAACAACATTTCTTCATTTTTGCGAAAACTTCTTTGAAAAAATCTTCTCAACTACAGCTATCACTTGGTCGCGCTTTATGAGCTTTATGTCGTAAGGACGATGCTTCCTCTTGATAAACTACAAACTTATCTCATACTCCATACACTTATCGCTTTACGAAAAAAACAAGCGCGATGCAGCGATAGGACAGATGAAGTACTTCACCCACAAGTAGTTACGAATTTCCTTACGAAGAGGTGACTAAGTAGCTGAAGAATAACAAACAGCTTAAACGACGAGCATTATACCGCTAAGTATATGCGCAGGCGTTCAAATGTTTTCACTTTTTGAACGCTTTTTAGCTGTATTTTCTTCTAAAGATGGCACGTGGTTCAAAAGAGAAAATTCCAACATGTTCAGGTTGTCCATCAGGATCCACCCACGGTTTGAGACTTCGTTACGTCAAATCTATCTTCGTCGTACAGAAAGAAAACGCACTTTTCCGTAACCAGTATGATGAGAAGCTAACGATAGAAGGTTTCTGTTACCAAGAACAAAAGAAATATCCGTAGACACGCAATATTCGTTTTTATCAAAAATTAGTCATTTCCTCAAAATACAGCTTTGGCAGAAAGTCATACAGAGCGTTCATGGTAGCTTTATTGGAATCGGGACATATCTGACAGTAGCTAAGGAGAAGAATGTTTCGCGTTGAGATTTCATAGGCATACGAAAAGTTGGACTGCAGGAAACAGGCTATGGAGTGGGAGGATGAGTCACAGTGATGTCAAGGGAGAGCCACGGGCTACTCTTCTGATTCAGCAAAGTACCCATTAGATCAATTGTCACTTCCTTTACAATTGAACGTAAGTTCACTGATTATACTAGCAAAATTTGAGGGCTTAAAATCACTTTGAGACACCAAAAAATTGGTATTTGAGAAACTAGTTGTCGCCATGGGACTTGACCAGAATAACATTGAATGAAAACCTTCTACGCAGACAAGCTGAAAGCGTACGCTGTTCAACGTTACAAAGCAAAATTCATATTAATCTATGTAAGGACTACGCCGTATAAAATACGACAGAAAAGTAAATATTTTCATCGTATGTCGAAAGAATTCATTGGTTCTTACATTTCCGCGCGCTTGCGAAAGTTAGAATAGGGAGACAGCATCAGCCACAGTAAATCACTAATTTGAATAGCATTATCTTATCCCTTTAGTGTCTTGACTAATACAAGAAAAAGTTCCATTCATAAGCACAACATACTGGCACGGATTCTATGTACGGTTGGACCCCATGAAGGAAAATTTTCTATTGCTTCCGGATCTTTTAAGTATCAGCTTGCACGGGACCTTTCTGTTTCAACTATTTATTTATCAATAGTGACATAACCGAACTTTACAAGAAGCGGATGGTATGATAACACTTACTTAGTAGTATTGCTTTCAAAGCGTGCTTCAAAAGTTGGTTTTTTCTACTAGCAGCTGATCTTCATTGCATTCCATTGCAGCAGCTACCACAGTCATTCGTCATCAACAGATCGGAACTTTTGGAAACTAAATAGTGCAATACTAACTGTAAGAACAGCATTTTTTTCAAACTTGGGACAGTTGAGAGTTCGTGGATACGCAATGAAGGTTACCTAAATGAAGGACAAATCATCACAATGTTATTTACTCCTAAAACACTCAATCGATTTTACAGAATTCATACCTTAGCTCGCTAGCCAAGGCACCCCTAATTATCTTCAAGAACAATTCAGAGCAAAGATTACTGTAATCATTTTAGGCAACAAAAACGTAAATGCATCGAAACAAAAACTTACATCATAGTGTCGGTCTTGTTTGCCATGTAAATAGCTTGCCGCACTGACGGTTGCTACAAACTGCAAAAAAGACAGTTGCACCGCAATAATTTAAACAGCATTGCGTCAATCGTAGTATGGCTTAATTTTGAAAGGTTGGAAGGAACAGATCTTCCCCATCGCCAGTATAGATGATGTGCGCCACTGAAATTTCCACCGAAAAAAGCGCAGAATTTCAAGTTACGGAAAACGTTTATCACCAAAACTAAAATGCCAAAAAAACAAACTAGTGTCAACGAAAAAGGCGAACACCTATCTTACACGGCACATCGCAAAATAGCTTAGAAGGCAGAAAGCAAGACAAGGCGATTTAAATGAAGTAAAAACAAACCACAAACCGTCTAAGTTTGTATGCGATTTAGAGCGAGAGGCCATTGACGGTAAAATATTTTTATTTCGTCAGAAACCATAACACCAAGCCAACGTGCAATGCCATATGCAAACTATCTGTCAAACAAACAAGCAGAACTTTTGGAACCGCCTCTACAGTACACTAACAGTGCAGCAGGTACGTACGCATCACTGCTCTCGAAGTAGGAAACGTAATGCTTAATTAGATAGAAAATGGGAGTAAACAATAAGAATTGCGCAAGCAGATTAGTTCGACGCCTACTTTTTGACGCACACGCGATTCGTCTGCTCTGTCTCCGAAATTTTGCTTTCATCCCATTGTTTCTAAGATTCTTGGAAATGACCTTTGCAACAGGCTGAAGTTGGTTCCGAAACAATAATGCGATCCTTTCGTACATCGTAATACAACGTCCTTCGACGAGAGAGTGAATTAATAAAAGTACTAAATTGCGTGGAGTCATCAAAACAACTGAAAAACTAGCGACAACCTTACCGAAGCACCGATATTGCCTCTCTGAAATCATCGCAAACAAAGTAGGCATTTTGAAAAGCGCTTATGATACATTCCGCTTCCAGTATGCCTTCGACGCTCAATGGTAACAACTTTGGACTACCTTGCATTGCGTGCTGTAAAGGAAAGCGATTTCTTGGGAATAGGAAGCGAAAATATCATCCTGACAACCTTCTTTTACTATTAATTAAAATTGCGGCACTAGAATGTTAATCTTACCGTCAATTCGCTGACTGAAGACAAAAGCCCAGCACCGTACGCTTTCCTTTGCCCATTTTGAGTACATATCCCAAATTCAACTGTGAAGAAGTAGAGCTAAAAACTTTCATCTCTTAAAATCTGCTTGGACAATGAATCGGCAGTACTTTCGCGAGGTTATTGACCTCCTCTTCAGTGGCATCAAGCGATGCCAAACCAATTTCTTGCGAAAACTGAGCGAATTCCGGGCTTGCAAACATGGCGGCGTGTCCAAGCAACTCGTGACATACGTCACTTGAAAGTACCAGTTATGTCATTGAAAAAACAAAAATAATCTATTTACGGTTCAGGTGAGTAAAACGGATCAGTAGGATGACGAATATATTGAGTAGCATGGAACACTCGAAACGCAAGACCATTGAGGAAGTCTTTAGGGCTCAGGTAACCAGCGACGGGATAAAGCTCAAAACCGGTCCTACCTAATATTAAGATCATCTTAGCTAAGGCATAAGGCATCACGAAGCGAGAAGAAACACTTTTGAGAAACTTTGACACATCTTCCAGTTGGGGTATCCGCTCTGGTTGAAACAAACCTTCCTTTTCCAGCAGATGAAAGTTCTCCAAATATGCGCTGCATGCATGCTCTGAGAACAGTATTTTCAAACGTTCAAACAGAACAGACCTGAAAATCAAAAAATAATAATGAAGTTTTCGAAGCAAACGTTGTCGTACATTCCAAGCTCGACACACCCTTTGCAATTCGCATAAAAAGACTGCTTATTCTAACAAAAAATTTTATTTTCTAGACCAACGACGATTGTATTGCTTGCGCTGTTTTAAAAATGAACCCGCATTACGTTGCCTTTAACCCACAGACATCGCAAAAACGAAGAACAATAGCTTCAGAAGAGTTCCCTGTGGCAACAGCTGTTTTAACTTTAATACAAGAAGAAACACAAGAGAAAACAAAGAGTTAATGCAAAATGAATCTTTAAAACTTTTCAACTCCTAATAACGTTCAAGACATTTAAGACAACGTCCAAAACCTGTGCTCATACACCCTGACGTGAATACATTGTCGTACTTCGCTTAACTGTTTCCCGCCTGGCTGAGCAGCGCTTTTATCATCGACAAAATGAATCCCTAAACAAAACAAACTCTCTACCTAAAAGTAATGTAAAACGTGTGCTCCCGTTACGAAGCATTCGCCCTCAATGCGTTTGAAGTTTTTGAAGGTACAAAATTGTGAATAAATGTTCTAAATGCTCCAATTTTAACGAACACCTTAGAAACAGCTAGACGGCATTTCTGTAAGTCACCCCATCAAGAATATCGCCTGCTCAATCAAAGTGCAATAGAAGAAAACGGTCTTCTCGAAATACGCCTAAGGACTGTACAGTACGCAAACTGAATGCAGGTTAAACATGGGGAAAATTTGAATTCCTGTTGGTTGAGCCCCTATTACAAGAAATGTATGCGACCTAAGCTTAGACCAAAGATAAACTCTGACAGTTAAACTTTCCTGTTGCTCTACTGACACTGCAGCTGCCTTACTGTACATTTCAGAGCGCATTTCGGCAGGATCAAAGAAAAAACGTTTAACCCAGATGTATACGTACCAAGTATGGTTTTCTTCTTCTGTATACTGTATTCTTGGTATTTCATTTCCCCTAAAATAAGACACGTTCGCTGTCTGATCACAATCAGAGGAATATAAGCTATATCAAAAGCAAGTTTGACAAAAATAGTTTTTCCAGTTACAGGTTGCCACGATTAAATTTTTGTAGCCATAAAAGTTAATCCATTAGCCAGAATGCTCACGACTAGAGGATTTGAATTTTGCGATTTGCTGGGCATTCAAGAAATGTTTCCCCTTTCATTACCAGTGCTATCCATGCCCATAATGATAGTGCGCAATTTTTTAAAATGAAAAAACGGTTTCAGTTATAACTATATTTATTAAGCCTTTAACCGGACGTCATACAACAACTTGTAACACATCAACCACCGTCATCCTATCTCTCATTCGCAGGTTACAAGGAACCTGAGTATTGTCTCAGTCGCGGCCGTAATAGTATAAATATGCTGAACACATAGTTTTCCTTTACGGAACCGCAGACTATCATAACTACAAGTCGTTATTTTTGTTATTTACAGAAGTTTTTGCAATAAACGTTAATCAACCAACGGGTTGAAACACCGCAAAAAACTTAGAGCATCTAAACTACTATTCAATACTGCCGACCGATCTTACAAAATGCGTACACATTACGTGCAATGAGCAGTGTTGAAGCGACTACTGCATTTAAATAACTGAAAGTTTCCCTACCAGGTGAACTGTTCGGAAAGCTGGCTGATCTCCACTCTTCGTTTTCTATAGTTTTCGTCTTTGAATCCCTATGGCGAGAGAACGCACAATTTTAACCTGAGGCAGAGTGAACTTACTGGATGATCAGCGTCAAGGTCTTTTCCATAAAGCAATACTCTCTTAGCAGTGTAATCCAAGTCTTGTCTTTTCGCTGGAAATGGCTGCAACTGTGCTAAAGGAACATCCATAATCAATACTTAAATTATTAGCGGCTAAAAACGATGGGAAATAGATCTTGCAAAGGTCTAGTCATTGAAAGAAAATTGAAATGATTAATTACGTAGCAAAAGTTTCATCGTATGTACATCAATGTTCCGGTAAAGCAAGTTATCATCCCACATAATGTTGTGAAGAAAGAGATGTCCGAGAAATTCGCTGACTGTAGAAGTGCAAATGGTAGGTAGGTTCATGTGACATAAATGTTGAGGGCATACAAAGGAGAGCTCCAGAAGGATAGAAGTTCTTGTTCTTTTAGTCTTAACGGATGCTCGCATACTCACCAGTGGCTCGTGTATATCGGTTTCTTTGTGAGATCAGTTGTCAATAAACGGTGTCGCCTGCGAGACTGTTTGGCGCTCATTCTTCTCGTTACAGTACCTTGCTCACGCTCAAAATATTCTCGTACAAAACAGCTTTGAACTGTGTAATGCATTATTAACTTTCACGGAATTGTATGTCACTTGGCAAAAGTCCCAAAAGTTAGAATGCAAACGAGAACATCGAGCGAAAGTTCAGATGCACTAAAGAATGGTCATTCATTACGTGCTAGCAATCGATTGTCTGCTATACGAAAGAAGCTTATCTGTGGACGAACCTTTCTTGGTTAACGGAAAGCTTCCTTATTGCAACACGAAATGGCATGTTCGCGTCCGCATTATGTCACTAATAATAACTGACCACTCAATTTCCGAATTTATCTTTACCTACTCGTATACTAAAGATCACATTACATAATATAAGCAGATAAACCTACCCATGATGCTGCTGTTGTATCGCGTCAAGCAAATAACAAAATAAGGAGAGACGATACCGAATGCACCTAAAGTTCGGACAACTCCAGACTGTTTTATTTACTTCCTTTCCGGAATTTATACACTGTCGTAATACGGGTTACAATGATTTAATGCAAGCTAATCAATTTAAGTACGTCAATACATGTTAGTTAACATGAAGATGGAATTTAAAACCCAATATATCATTTCGTACGCCAGTGACGTGTTGATTCCTTAGCATATAGCGCTCCGTTATTGCGTAAGATTACCAAAGCTAACGAAGCATTGTGGACGCTCTGCGAAAATGTAAACCAGCTGTCGGTTCTTATTTGAAATCAAGCTTTTGACCGCCAACAGAGAAAGAAAAATAGTACCGATAGATCATCAGAAAATGTGCTGCAAGATTGATGAATAATCCATTCTTCCGTTGGAGCGCTGTACAAGTATTGAAAATGTGATATGAGCTCATCGACTTTTACTTGCTGGATTTCGGGTTACTTAGCTCTTCCGTAGCAAAAATCAGTTTCTGATTTCCTTAAGTAAACCGAATATGATACCTTGCGATGGCAGAGGTGACGTCAAAACCTACCAGGAGGAAAGTTAAAATACTGTAGTATTTTTCTGATTTTCGTTGCCAACTTTACGCTTAATTGGTAAAATCATTCGCAAACTGAAGGCATGCACGCAGATGCAAGGCAAACGAAAATACGATGAAATAGGTGAGACTTTACGACAAATGGTTCAAGAGTTTTACGTACCATCGAAGTTGTTTTCGGAAGCTTTCAATTCTTTGTCTCATCCACTCATTCTTTCTAGCCGCCACTGGAAAGTCAAGAAATAATCTGCTAATTATGGTGGGACAAAGAAAGTTCTAAAGGGGATCTTGTAACATTTTTTGACGGGATATAGCCACCCGCGGCAGCATTCTTCCTATTTTCTCATTTTTGATATTTTATTACTAAAAACACTTAACTCGGCTAAGGCAGTTTAGACTTCTTAAGCTCAAAACTTACGCAATTAATTTACGGTACAGAATTTTTTTGCGGGTGTTGTTCTCTGCTTCAACCAAAGAAAAACTCCGACATCCTGTTCATTTACAGCACGTTCGGGTTTTCTCGGTTACACGCCTCACCGTCTGAGAAATTCAGGTTCCTTTCTGCAAACTGCATGGCCATACTGTTTCGCCTTTACTGGTGAGCATGCTGGCTACTCTGCTCTGCTCATATGTAAGCCTAAGCCAAAATCCGCATTTTATGCTTAGGCTTAAGCTTATTTAAGAGCGGAATAGGACCAAGAGCAAACGTACAGTATGGTGGGGCCAATAACCAGCAAGACCCTACACTTCTCCTGTCTTACAGAAATTTTGGATTTAATATTGTTCAGAAAATGACCAGACTGGCCATGTTAGCATTTTCCGCTGCTTTTTGTTTAAAAACTGCAGGAATTTGTTTTTTAAATCCATCTTTCATTTGACGGTTTCAAATTTCAAAAGTAAATAAAAATAAGCACTGAGAAGAACGGTAACGAGATGAACTACCGAACTAGATTTTGCGGTTTCAAAGGAACTTATTGAGACGGTATAACATCGAAAGTATAACTCTTTCTAGCGCTTGCTTCTGATTTCACGTTGTTTTTGTACGAACTAAAACAGTCTTATTAAAAAGGCACAAAAATCAGAGAGAGAGAGAGAAGATTTTGGGACAGCAATACATCTCAGCACTACTGCCATTTCCGCAGATGACAGAACGCATCGTTGCCCCAAAATCTTCGCAACTATTAATACTTTTGCACATTGTAACAAAACCTTTTATGCTGCTCAAAAATAACACGAAAGTAAATTAAGACAAAACAAATAAAATTTCATTCAAATATACGCGTCGAAATTAGGAGTAGTAAAAGTAGCAATTACTATGGCTGATCTGGGCGCTTGTGACGGGGCAACATGCGGTCCTAAAGCTCCCCAAACAGAAAACAATTTTTATGAGAACTGGAAGAGTTGATTTTCTGTGATAGTGTGGCATAAATGAGCGATCCCTTTAAAAAAGCTGCAATGTTGCTTGTAGGAAAACTCTACTTGAGTATCACTTTTGTAAATTTACCTGAATATCAACACGTATACAGAACCATTTCGATGAGTTGACATTGAACATATTTCATCGCTCTGAGGCTCGAGAATTTGGAGCATGGCTTTTTTAATTAAATAAAAACTTTACCAGGGCAGTCGCTATATGCTAATCAGTTAATAATATCTGAAGTAAGGGGTGAAAGCACAGGAATATCCACTCGAATAAACGTGTTGCTTCTTTGCTATTATTCTCTCCAAAGCAAAACGCTAAGCAGTCACAATAGAATTAAGTAACTCACTGGTGAAAATTAAGTTGGTTTTACTTACTATAAAAATGGAAATGTTAAACCAACAGGAGCAGGTTTTTAAACAAAGGCACGAATAGCAATGACAAAAAAATTCAAAGCCACTTAAGTCTCATTCACTTGTGCTGAAACCAATGCCTTGGTTTCGTACCCATTGAAAGATTATGTTGCGAGACTCCGCTAAAAATTTTGCTATGCAAATGACAAAAAAGTTGTTGACATGCTTCTTTCATGGACCTATTCTAATATGCTACACCGGCAATATTATTATGTTGCGAAGGCGGATTTCAAGGACGTTGTTAAAATGCAATAAACCCACTGTAAACCCTGCAAATCCTTTACAGTAAATTGAATGAATTTTCGCAAGGATGGCCGCCTACCTTACCGCTCAGCATCTGAAATAAACTTTACCGTATAGCTGCATGCTTAAACAGGAAGAGGTTTTCTATAATTCTGAACTTTGTTTAACTGCGACTAAACCATCCTATGCAGTTCGCTTCTGCGTAAAGGAACAGAATGTGTTCATTGCAACATGATTATTTTGCTTACTGTATAAAAAAAATTATTTCACCTTGTGAAAGTAGTATGTACGTAGTGCCGACTACTTATTGGTGTTTGTGTACATGTACGCGTTACCTTGTCTGGACGACATACACCTAAATAACGGAGAAAGCTTTCGTGAGCAAAAGAAGTGACCAAGTGTGGATAGGTAAAGTCATCCCTGAGCGGTTTACCCGCCATCGTTCGAGTGCGCTTTGCCTCATATTCAGTTGCCTAACATACTACGCGGCATGCAATTGCTTTGGAGGCCAATGCACTACCATTTAAGCCTGAAAGTTTATGAACTCATAAGAGACCATCATTTAAGCTGATACACTTAAAACATACGTTTTTAAATTGCGGGAAAATAGAGTTCCATTATTAACTGCTGGCTTGAGTGAGCTGTCTGCAATGAGAAATGTCTGACCAACAGGTGGATGGTCAAAGGCAGTAGGAAAAGAGAGATAAACATTTCGCAATGTGTGAACTTTTTATTTTGCACGCAATTTCGGTAAACCGCAAAATACAACTTTCCGGACAGCTTTGTCATTGTTTACGCCAAAAGTAATGACCAACCGGCTTCGTACAGGCTACCTAAAGTTTGGTAGTTTCCTTCCCAACTTCAGCGCACTTTGGAACATGATAGGCGTGATCCACCTCTTCTGTATGTTCTTCAGCAAGATCGATTACCATCGGAAAGGTGAAATTAAAGTTTTTTTCGACTCCATCGTACGGTATTCTTAGTACAACGCGTTTCGAGTTACCCTTGCACTTGTGATACAAAGAGACGTACGGATCGATACTCCCAAAAAGATCAGAGGCGCAACCATTCAGATAGAAGCTTCCTTGTTTGGTTACGTAGCCTTCGTCCATGTAATCGTCATATCCTAAAAAATGAGTGTTGAATCAGAGACTAGCCTTTTATAACGACATGCAACTGATCATCCTACTAATGATTAGTAGAATAGCAAAAGCTGACGAAACTGAAAATGCAAATTTACTAACCGATGTCATCGTCCTTGAGCCTAACCAGTACCGGCAACTTTGGAATTTTGCCGTTGCAGCGAACATCGCCAGCGACGGCAATGCACTGCCATTGGCGGCCCTTAACAAGTTGAAGCAACAGAAAGGCCACAAGCAATACCTGCTTAAAGGTCATATTGCAGTCGCACTGGATGCAGCTGCTACTTCGAGAAGAAACCGAAAGTTAGAACGACCTACTTTGTCACATCTGTTGACGCCGTGCGTGAAGTGAGAAAACTTATTTTCGGCAAGCAAATGTTCCATCAACCAATTGGTCTTGAAGAGTTCGACGATACGCAACCGTCGAAAACGTAGGCTGCTTGCTCAAAGAGCTGAAGCATTACACCGCTTCCGCCGGAATGTCGGTTGCTCTGCTGCGGCGTTTAAAAAGTCCCTGACTGCTTATACTATTCGGAGAAAAACATTTCATCAAAAGAGAATAGGAACTATAATCTCTCAACTAAGGCTTTACGGCTGTGCCAAGCTCAATTTCACAACTGAACATAACATTTCTATCTATAAGAAGGAAAACAATGAAAAGAGAGTACAATTACTCTCGGCAAGCATAGAGACATGACATTAATGCGTTTACTGAATTTTGAACCATTCGAACTTAAGTCCTGCCAAAAGCAACGTTGCAACTTCTGACGAGATGCCTTCGTGAAGGCTTTATGGCACGCAAGGAGGTCGATTGTCGAATACATGTGGTTCATCTTCCACAGCGCGCAAATTAATAGTACGAGGAATTTCGTGGTCGAAGCCGGAGACGGTAAGAGGCAACTTCACACGACGCTTTTGTTTCGTCTTGCAAGTATGCAAAATATGCACCTCAGGCTGCCACGGTTGGTATATGTCGCGCTGACATCCGCTGACAACAAAGTAGCCATTTTTGCTTACGAAAGCTTCATCTATGCGATCGCGGTAGGCTGAAAAGTGAACGGTTAAAAAAGGAGGTACAAGTAGACTGGTTAAATTACCGTCTTTGGACTTCAACTGGACAATGACCACACTACCATCATGCTTATTAGCATCTTTTGGATCCGGGCAGATGGCTCGACCACGGATCAAGCGGCAGCTTTGCTTCTCCGCTGACCATACGCATACGACTAAAACTGTTATGAGCACAAGAGCAACTCTGAGTGCCATTGCGTTCAAAGGAGTCGACTCGAGTGAAAGCAGAGTCACTAGTTTTCACCGTCGTTTCTAACAAGATGAATGGGCGTCGATTCTGCCCTGTTTCGCTGTCAGCACAGCAACACTGCAGGCGAACGTGCGGGAGCAGTTTTACTAGTTTCAATTAATCACGTTTTAATGTCTTGTTTCTACCTTGCATTGAAACGGCCGCTCGCTAAAGGCGAACGCTACTGGCGCTTTTTACTGAAGAAAAAATTTTGTTTCAAAGCTTTGACGCCGTATCGAACGTTGCAAAGGTCGAAAAGTGACGAATGAAAAAGTCGCTGTTTACTCGTACTCTTGCATACGCAAGTGAGCAGACCAGCCAAAAAACAAAACGAGCTAAATAAAGCTTTCTTCCTTTACAACGCATTTTTTAAACTGTTGCGTGTCAGTCAAGAGGGGCAACTTCACAGGTCGTCAGAGATCCTAAATAAGACCATTGAAGCGTTGGTACACGTTTATATTATTGCTTTATCTTATTTTCCAAAAGAATAACAGAAACGTAAGCGCAACCACAGCGGACAAAGAAGAAAATAACATACACCTTGCTCCACCCGACGGCTTTCCGAGCTGATGATCGCGGTCGGTGAGAGGAACATACATGACGCCCATTAGGTCTTGTTCCCTGATTGTACCGTCTGCAAGTTTGTCAATTTGCTTGAATACCTGAGATCCGTATTCTGGTCCCACAGGAACAACCATTCGCCCTCCTGGCTTCAACTGGTCGATCAACTTAAAAATGCTAAGCTTGTATGCGGGAATGGGACGTTTACAACAAATTCGGATGTACCGCCTGCGGAACACCATTCGCTGCGGCACCAACATGAATAGCATCGTAAGGGGCTTCGTTGGGATATCCATTCCGTCCATCGCCAACTGAGCGCAAAACAAAAACGACGTATTAATAAAAGCACAGCAATAGTGATTTGCATATTAAATAAGTACAGAAATTTTGTCTGTATGCAGTCTCTGATTTGAGCGAGTTAAGCGGCACAAAAATTCCATTCTACTTTAAGCATTAGCAATTCTTTTCTTTTTCTCAAAACTTAACCCGCTTTAAAAAGAAAGTAAGATAATGATTCACAAGTAGAAGGAATACGATAAAAAATGAACTCTTATCGTACCTACGAGTAAAACACGACCGGAATCAATAAGGTCAGGGTTGCCCCTGCGTACATTCTCCTTCGACCATTCGACCAACTCAGGTATGTGTTCAATGCCAACGGCTTTGCCGCTAGGTCCAAGCTAAACTAGTCATTTCTACAACGGGTTGCACCCATACAAGGCGACGTATTACGAGCACGGCAAAACAAGCCGTAAGGTATCCCGAACCAGATCCAACGTCCAAAGCTTTTTTGCCTTCGGTCAAATGATCTTTCAGCAATTCCAATGCGTGCGCATGCTTGAATGCGCAATTTGCAAAACGAAAACTGGAACTTCGAGTTTACCATGTGCGGCGCGCTGATAGTGGCTCCGTAATTAATTGGCTGCGGGGAATCGTAATAGGGATTATGTCTGCTGTAGAACCCGCGGTCGACGGCCAGCATAGCTTGCTTTACCGTTTCTGACTTGATTATCCCGTTTCCTGGAAAACACCTCTGCCGTGTAAACATGGCAACCCAAATGCAAGAGACCAATACTTTGAAGAGCATTCACCATGTCTGTGTTGTTCGCTCCATGCGATCGCCATGCCATTGTGTAAAACGCTCGCAACCAAAGAACGCAGCACACGGAGGGTAGTAGCCGCATTCGGTATAGTCGAACGTGAGGATCGGTATGCTTACAAGTACGGCGTACGGTTTGCGACAACAACTGCAATTGAAAAGCTATTCGCGCGTCGCTTTAGCTAATGCAAGTGACCTTTCGTAAGTAAGAAGCGGAAAAATGCATTCCTAAAGTAGATATAAATTATCTACGCTTGAAAGTATTTTACAATTAAAATGAGTAACAGAAGAAAAGTTTAAACTTCGCAACATTTATGCCGGTAAATTTGAAATAAAACCACGCAACGCCGCAAATAGGCGCAGCGCCGGCAAGGGGAAGAGAGGTTTTAAAATAACGAAATTTTTAAAAATGCAATTAAATAGCAAATGCAATGCAATTAAAAGTTGCAGCGCTATTACTTCTCAAGTAAAAGTATTAACGAAACTTTTCCACTTCAATTGCACTTTTTAACATACGTCTTAAGGCATGGTTTGAAAAGTATAACTTTTACCTGTCGTTCCGGGCGCAAAACTAAACTTAGCAGCGTGCGCGCATTGCTTAAAACGCAACTGCTTGATGACAAAGTCAACTTTTTCATGCGCTCAGGGTTACGGTATCCAGCAAAATGATTTTCATGTATAAGTACTGATTTTTTCAAAATGGACCGCATATATGCGCAAAACGAGCTTGAAAATGTTAACTGACGGCTGAGAAAAAAATTTAAAAGCTTCTCAAATTTTTATATTAAGTTTTTTAAAAATTAATTCAGCTATAACAATGTACATTTACTCCGGTGAAAGGTCGACGTACATTCCTTTCTGCGCCGGGTGAGCTTTTGGCCCAACTGGTTACTCAAAATTAAGAGGAAAAATAGTATTGTCTTCCACGAGAAATAGACATCTGGCGAATCTGATAAGGTTTAAAAAATTATTATTTGCAGATCGTATTTTATCGTCCCTGCTGATTTTTTAATTTTTCAAAAACGGTGCGCTGATCAACAAACAGTACTTTCTAGCAGCTGTATAGCTCGGACGACGTCATTTGCAAAGGAATGATCATTGGATAGCAAATAAAGCTTTGAAGAATGGAGTTTAACAGGCAAACTGGGACAGCTGATCGACATTTGCGAGCTCCATGCGAAAGAGCAAATTGAATGCCATCTCATTAGCCGACCAGTTGACGACGACAAGGTTATTGTGAAAACTTGGCAAGCAGCATTGCCGCGTAGAGCGACCAAAGAACTGGCAGCGGCGCACAGAAAAGGCAACTGCACTCTTTGTAAACGAGGCCAGGCGGTGGGATGGCCAACGACGGCTGTCGAATTGCCAAGAGTTTTGCTGGCGAATGATTCGCGAGGGCAAACATGTTCCAATTTCTCCGAGCGGCTGCGATGTTCAATCGAAATCAATCTACAAAGCGAACGGAGATTCAGACACTATCACTCAGGCAGCACTGTGATTCATCGTCAAATAAAGCAAGCAAATGGCTTTAACTATGGGAGACTGTCCTCGCGCCTGCTGCGCCCTGATTTTGCCAGTAAGTTCTCAAAAAAAAACATTTCTCGACTTGCGTTTGTTTAACAAGTAAGCAATTCCAATTTCTTGAAATGCAAAGCTTTCCTAAAATATATACGCTCTTAAGATTCTTCTCAACATTTAATCCTATGCACACAGAGTACCATGAAGTTAATTTGTTGTTAAACGTGATTTGATACATGGTATCTCCTGTTACCTCCTACGTACTAAAGGCTAATATTTATTGCTTGTAATATTGGAAAGCGTGCGGTGTTTTCCTATTTTTCTTGTTCCTCGAAAGCATGCCAGCGAAGGGCAAACTTCGCCCTTAGCCAATAGCGATTGGGAAAACAGGACAGGACAGCGGTAAGTGAATTATAAAGTTGTTTGTCAATGCAAGCCAACTAGTCAAAGACTAAATGAGTGGACTGAAAGTTAGGGCTAACTTATCTTGTGACTGGCAATGCAAAATCCCTAGCAACCGTAGATGCAAGTTTAAATTAGAGGAAAAAGATGGCAATCATCGAAACGCCAAGGAACATTGCCTAATATAAAAATCAAATTATAGTAATGTCAGCGCAACTTAACTGTAAAAGGAAAGCTTTTTTGCAAGCTATTTTCAGGCCAGCTTGAGCAACACACTTTCGTCTTATTTAAGACTCATTATTTTTAGCCAATTGCAGTAGCCATGCAAACAGGCTGCTTCACGACCGAGGTCGCGGTCAACGTCCTGCTCACGCTGCTAGGTTTCATACCAGGCGTCATTCATGCGTTCTACATTATTCTACGGGACTGAAAGAAAGATGAGCTAACCATTATTCTATAGCTTCTATTTAACGCTGTTTTGGGAACTCTGGCTATATTATTCCACTTTTTATCTACAACTGCTTATTAACAACACCAACCCCCAATGCCCCGCTTACCAACTGCCGCTTATTGGTCGGAAATGTCAATGACCTCACTCAAGTTGGTACAACGTTCCTAGTGTGATTTGACGTTGGTTCCTAGCATGGCTTGATGCAAGTATGAAATAAAGACAACCACGTAGGTACGACTTCCAAAATAACTAATAGCAAGCGTTTTGCCAGCAGATAAATTCTTTTAAACCATCTCAACAAGTGTGAGAACAACGAACGCGGAGTATTGATCAAGGTACGGAGTCGCATTTTGTCGCCTCCAAAAGGAACACCGTAAAGCAATGATGGATTAAATTAGCTTTCCGCAAGCTGCCGTAGGCCTACTTTTCAAGATGAAGGATTGGCACGCAGTAAAGGTGGCCATCACTCGTCGCTGCAATACGCGATTTCCGCCTCAGCTGGCAGCGCGCGCGATAACTTGAAACGCGTCCAACTGTTCTTTCTTGACGGAAAAAAGGTGGGGCATTTCAGCTCGACGCGAGTTCGGAGACGCGCAAACTAGTTTGCAATGCCCTAGCGGGCTTTACCGCGCGACTTAAAGCAAACGTCGCAAGTGCGCGTACAAGGGTAAACAGGAACGCGTGTTTCATGCATTTTTTCAATCAATCTGACGCGAAGGAAGTTGAAAAAGCAATGCGACCATTTAACCATTGAAATACACTGCAGTTGCAGCAGGCGGAAAATATCCCGCGGCAACGAACGCTAATAGAATGGAGACGCGAATAAGTGAAATTGTCTGCGAAGATGTGCTGAAAGACAAAGATGAGAGAACAAATAACTTGAATGTTTTCTGCGAAGAAATGCACCTTGAATTAAGCATCTGTCATGATGTGGGGTGTCTTCTTAACAAGGACATAAACAACGGTAACGCGTTTCATTGTTCGACGTTTAAAAAACACTGGAATGGCAGGAAACCCGTGATGGTACCAGTCACGCTAATACAATTTCGTAGAAGTGATTTCATTCCAGGACAGCCTAACAGTGAAATCGTTCTCATGATTGTTAAGGGTTCAAGCAGCATTCCATTAACATTTACACATACTGCGCACGAATAGGAATACGGTAACTTTGAACTTTGAACTATGGATAGGAAATATAGGAATGCCCGCTCAGAGAGATACCAACGACTCTCATGGCCAGCTTGTTTTTCATAACTTTTCACATGACAACCTATTACGGTAGCTTGATTAGGTGAAGCCACCATTTTTCCATATTTATACTCTGCTACTCGAATTGTCAACTGCACAATTACCAATAAAAATAATAGCGTACGTCCTACGCGTTTGTTCAAACTGGAAAGCTTAGCTTCAAGCGAATATGAGCAAAGCTCAAAGAGAATTCGGTGGTTCGGAACAGCATATCCCATGTTATGCGTGCGTGTTCTATCATTTCACTTTAAACCATGCCGCAACTTGGAGAAAATGCAATTGAAAACATTATAAATTGGGTACCTATGTCACTTTAGTTGAGTTTGATCTGTGGATGGTCCTGAAACAGTATAAAACCGACGGGTCTTGTCGGTTCTGCGCTTCATCGTCTAAAAAATGCAGGTTCCTTTATGTTCTGCCCTTACTGGCGAACATGCCGGCTAACCTTTCCTGCCCCGCTCAAGCCTAAGCCGAAATATAAGTTTTATGTTTAAGCTTAGGCTTAGGAAAAGGTAAAACAGGATGGCCTGCAACATTACAGCATGCAGTTGGAGGATCAATCGACATAACCCGAGCTGACTTTTCTGAAAACTTGTTTAGCAATCTATAAATCGGATGGTTGATTTATTGCTTCTTTGGAAAGATAACGCTGCCTACAGGGAGAATTCACGATGAACGTACAAGGTCGTTATAACTACGTGGTATTGAACCGTTCTTACACATTAAAAAGGCATTTATCATAAAGTAAAAACTAATAAATAAAACATTAGTGCTAAAAACTAAATTCTGTCAGAGCATCATCACATCAGAGCGCTCTTAAATCGGTTTCTTACTAGTTAGCAAATATGTTCGCGTAATTTCATACTCTCATGCAGAAATGAATGTTGGATGCATCGTTTCACGCAGCATCAACGTTTCTTGCACTGAAAATTACTGTAATAAAGGCTCGTAAAAGGTTTAACGAAGTTAAGTCGTGATTTCTTAGCGGTCATTTAATGGACAGGTAGAGCAGGTTTCTGTCAATATATCAATAGTTACTTGGAGAATTGGAAAAATAGTCCAGCGCCTGATCCTGCAGAAGCAATAGACCCTCTGCCTTAACAAACAGACTTACTTTCTCGTTTAACATTGCCGAGTAAGATTATGCAGAACTAGTTTGCTTGAAGGTTATAAGAAAGCTATTCATCCAGATTATTGTCTACTCGCGGTATTATCGTGCTGCAAAGGTTAGCATGATCACTGAGTATTGAAATTTGCCTTCCGAGAACGTAATCTCTCCTACTGCAACTTTCTATAAGCTCCGCCGCAAAACTCGATTCTGCGGCTAAGTTCATTTTCAAACAAACAATGTACCCAGTTGTACATGAAAAGACTTGAATCCTTCTCCAAAAAGGGCAAGACGAGGGTAGGAATGCCTAGCTGTAAAGAAGGACGATAAACCGACCTTCGCTGGCAATTTTCAATAGCTTTTAAGATAAGACATGAGCGTCAGAATTCTTATTCGCGCTGAAGACGGAACATGGCTTGAAAGCTTAAAGGCTTAGCCAATAAAAACCGAACCAGGTGCCTACATCTCAGCTCTATAGTTCACAGTGGCTTACCTGTTCAGAGAACTTTCATATTTGCAAACATCGAACCCATAACAGAAATGAGTAGTCCTAATTTAAAAAAGTGAAAGCATTGCAAAGAAATCATTGGCTATTTGCGTAACTGCAGAAAGAGCGAAAGATAAAGAAAACAATGCTAACGCAATGGGGAGTTCATCATCAAAACAAGCGAATAAGTTTACGCTGGGCCACGCAGGATGGCTGAATCTATGGAAAAGCTAAACGCATCCATTAATGGAACAATATCTGTTAGAAAGTACAGACTACATCGGCGAATCTCGAGCAATTTAACACGTTATTTTACGAGCAGAATGCACTTTCTCATGTAGGGCAGCAGTCCCACACTAAAAGTGTTAAAAGTGAAATTCATATTTGTTTGAATATACCGCGCTTCTTGTTCAATTCGAATTTAGCCCCTTGCTAAGAGGCTGATATTGCTAGCGCAGACGGAAAATCACCATTTGGATAGCTACCTAACTTCATGAATTTTTGCACAGTAAACTCAGACTGACTAAAAAAAATTAATACTATAAAGATTTTCATATTGAAGAATGTCTTTATTACGGATTTTCTCCCGTTGTGAAAATAACAAAGAGGTTTTAACACTTCTTCCGGAGCTTTCGGGTTCTTTCGCGGTGAAATTAAGTATAACGGTGTTAAAACCTCTTTGTTATTTTCACAACGGGAGAAAATCCGTAATAAAGACATTCTTCAATATGAAAACTCACACTCCCGTACAAAAACATCATAAAGATTTTCAAGTACGAAGTAAACAGAATTTTATGGATGAAAACAGACCCAACAGACAGCTTACGAAGGCAACGTAATCAAACGCACAGTGCGTTACATGCATAAGATATTTAATGAAAATCAAAACCTAGTTTTGTCATACCGTAAATGTTATTACGCTAAAAATAGCGAAACCAAAATTTAAAAAGTTATCAGTGCGATTCAATCGCACTTTAAGTTAATTTGTTATCGTAACAAAATGTTTTCTTCACTTCTTTATTCGCAGATAACCTAGTTTCCTCGACGCTACCTTCAGCGTCTGCGAGCAAGGAAAAAAGAAAGGATTAAGCAGCCGTTACGAAATTTCAATGTACCATGATGACCAACCGAGAACACGATTTTATGTAGAATAAATATTGCGTGTAAAAAATGTATTTTCTCGTCAACAAAAAGAAAATGCTGCATCGTCTGGGCGGAAGGAAAGTGGAAGCAGATGGTCTACGTTAGATGATAAAATTTACAAAAACTCTCATTTTTAACAATGAAACATTAAACAAACCAATTACTCCCAGGAATGCAGTGCTTTGTTACTTCGTAACTTAAGTAATATACATATTTTAATCCTAATAGAAAAAGTGAAGGACATTTAGCCGCCGCCGTTTGACCGCTGCCCATTTGGCAGACTTACTGGGATGGAATTGTTCTCGCTGTCCGATAGACTACTGGAGCCACCATGTCGCATATCATACATTTTCAATCATAACCCACAGATATTTTTAAACCTAATAGTAGTAATGGGAACAAACAGCAGGTGAAAAGATAGAAAAGTCTCAAAACTCTAGGAGAACAATAAATAGGCAAAATGGTCGGCGATCAAATGTCCTGACGGTCAAAAGACAGTGTGAGTAATAGAAGTAAAACTACTCGCGGGATTCTAAAAGGAAAAAGAAAAAAGAATAAGATAAGAAAAAAATAAAGAAGAAAAAGGCACTTGTCGTTACAGGTCTTGTAAAAGTTTCTGGAAAAACTGGAAGTACATTACATGACAAAATTCTTAAAGTTACGAAACTGGATTATTCCATTAGGGCCATTTACGTGATTTCTTCAAAATACAGGTGGCCATTTTTTTCGTCTGAGAAATGCAGGTTCTTTTCTGTTAAGCGTAGAAGCACCTCGTTCTGTTTTTATTGTCAAGAATGCTGGCTAGCCTGTTTTACACTATTTTAAGCCTAAGCCAAAATCCAAGTCTTATGTTTAGGTTTAGACTTAGGTAAGGGCAGGATAGGAAGCCAACAAGCCTACAGTATGACAGTGGGGCGCCTAGGAAACAAGATCCCTTATTACTTATTTGTTTAACGGGGAAAACCTTGTTTGCAAGATGATAGCCTTAACGTTTACGAAAGTAAAGAAGAAACGAATCTTTCTGCTAGACATCCTAGCAAAGAAATAAACCACACGACGTTAGAGAATTGATAAAGACTTATCATTAACGCGTGCTCAGCTGCTGATACGAGCGTTTAAAAGCTGAGGACTACAGGACGAGCAGGAGATAAACGAATAATCGGATCTTGTCTCCCAGGCGCCCTACCGTCATACTGTAAGTTCGCCGGCTATCTTGTCCTGCCCTTACCTAAGCCTAAGCCTAAGCCTTAACATAAGGTTTAAGTCTTAGCTCAGACTTGAGTAAGAGCCAAACAGGGCTGACTGGTATACTCCACAGAAAAGGCACAAGTTAAGGGCATGCATGCCTGAAAGAACCTGCATTTCTTAGACGGTAGGACGTCTGAGACAAGATCCGATAAAATTAAGATAAAATTTTACCAGAAAGGTAAAAAGTTCTAAGCAACTTTTTTCTACAAGGATTGAGAATGAAGCAATGCATGAAAAACGTCTGAAAATTTCTAGCAACCCCGTTACATCTTACGGTAGGACTTGTAAAAGTATAAGAGTTCTTTCTTACCTTTTTAACTGTTGCGAGGATGTTTTCGTAGCACATGGTTATTCAAAGCAGACAACGTCGTAAACCGAAGGGCACATTCAGGCAAACTACAACTGTACGGTTTAGATTGGCCTAAAATTATTTAAACTGCATTTCCAAATTGCCTAAAGCTTCAAACCTGTATGCACTTTCATATGACGTTTCAGGTTGAAAGGGAGAGTAAATCTTTTGGAACAACCAGGAATTTCACACTGCAAAATGAACAAAATTGGTTAACGCAACATCTAGTTATCCGTAATGTCTGCATTAGATCACCTGAAACTGCTTCTCTCTGGAATGCACCAAATGATGCCTTTTTAACTTGCTTGCACTGCTAAACGCTTTCCCACATGTGATGCATACATGAACCCTGGAACGGTGCACTTGAACATGTTTCTGCGCCAGCTTTTCATTGGGGAACGTCTTGCGGCAAGCCTAATATTTAATACATGCCGTGTTAAGCTTGAAACTGTAAACGTTAACTCGTGTTCAGCGAATTCGCCACCCAGATTGCCTCTCCGTCAAGAACAGCCCTGTTGCAACAAAATACAACTCACATGCAATGGGCACGGAACGGTTTTCTCGCAAGACTGGCCTGCTGTTTTCGTGGATTTGCTGCCTGAAAATTGCAGAGACGTGACGTGAGTGAAAAAATTCTTTTTTAACCGACTTTTCTGAGACCACAGCGCAGCGTGAAACGTTTTTGTCAAGGTTTTTACCTTTACCGTACGACGCTTCCATGTTTTATATCCAAGAGCTTGGACAGCAATAGAAGACAAAATGGACATCCTTCCACTGAAGCCAAATTCGCAGGATGCGGATACGAATTACAATCGATCTACAGTATACCACCTACCTTTATTTAGTTTACTGTAGTTTTGCAAAGTTGGCTACGTTGTTTAGTAGCTTTGAACTCGGTTCAAATACGCGGAGTTGTTTCGTGCCCTATTGGATATCATGCCTACGTTCGGACTATTGGCTCAAATTGGACGTATTTGTTACATAAATGACGGGGAAGACAAAGGAAAATTATGCGCCATTGTGAACATAATCGACGGCAATTTTGCACTGATCGACGGTCCCGAAATAAAGCGGCAAGCGAAAAACTTCAAGAGTTTGTATCTAACGCGCCTTCGCCTGAAAATGACCCACGAAGACAAGACGAAGACGGTGCTTAAGCGCTGGAAGGAGCAAGGCATTGACGACAAATGGATGGCTACTAAATGGGCACGTCGTGAGAAGCAGCGGGCCATTCGTGCAAGCTTGAACGATTTTGAGCGATATAAGGTCATGAAAGCGAAGAGAAGTCGCAACCGCCTGTTACGCATTGAAATGGGAAGATTGAAGAGAGCTGCTAAAGTCAAAGAGGAGAAGTAACAATTGCTTTCGAACTACATACAGTTCGTTGAATAAAGTATTGAAGAATTCCGTTTTCGTTATATTGCGCTTGAATTGTATTTTGCTACCGTAGTTTGCTTGTGAGGCGCATGAAAAAGCTGTCTTGGTTTATCACTGTATTAGTCGCTTTCGGCTAGCAGAACTTGCGCACATGCTTGCGAATGAACGGAAACCAAATAAGTGCATTTGCTTGATCATTGATAATATGCGTAACACCTCTGGGCGGTAGAAAATCGATTTCAGTCGAGCACTACCCGTTCACCTTCATACGCGTAAACTTCGCACCGGTAAGATTTTGGAGCACAGGGTAAAAGAAACCCGAAAGACTGCTCGTCACAAGAAAGTCCACCGCTTGGGCATCGCGTAGTTAGGGAAAAGTAATGACAGTCACGATTGGGGGACTTGTAAGGAGGAAACAGAACATCAAAAAACGCTGTAGGACGGTCAGGGCTTGAAACGCGATGATAGTTTCGTATTGTCGGGGTAAATAAACTTGCCGGATCCGATGAACAAAGCAAGACTGGTTCGTGTATCCGAACCTGCACGGCATCTTGGGAGGTGGAATCATCAAAAGCCTTTTCAACAGACGTGAACGATTCCACGAGGCAGCTGCCATCGATCACCTTCAGAAGACCGTACATGCCGGGATGATCGTGCAACGGAATCTCGCTACCAGCGGGCAAACAAAAAATGCAAAGGTTCATCAAATCATCTGAATATACTTCCGTGTAAACGCAGGGCGGTGTCTTCTCGGTAAATTTTGGCCAAAATGAATGAAAAGACCGGCTGAAGTCTAATGCGAGCTCAGCGTTATACTTTAAGTCTTCCGCTCGCACTGTGGAGACCAGGCGCTGCAATTCTGCAATATCCGCCGTACTATAACAGCACATGCGAACAATATCTGCGGCCTTCTGGGCAATTTTCTGGATAAGGCTCATTTTCGAGTGTAACTAGAAAGCCTAAAAATATTGGTATCGTACGCTATTTCACCTTCTCCAATATCTGCTACTGTTCAAATGTACAAACCTAACTGTCCGCACTGTTTTTCGAATTTCTATCCTTCTCATCAGCTTGCATCACAATCTAAGCAATACTCATTCTTTAATAATATGCAGGTTACATCGGAGAGGCATTTCAATGCGGACCAGCAAAAACTGAATTTTCTACCAAAAACGTTCCAGTAACAGAGTCTTTACGTACACCAGCAGCCTGCCAAAGTATTTAGCATGTTGTATGCTGAAGGTAATATTCGCAGGTCGCAGAGCAATTTTTTGCAGCGAAACGTACTAGTTTGATGATGTCATAATCGAAAAGACGAGAACATAGAAAATGTAATTATTTTATAGGCAATATATAACAAACCAGTATAACTGATTGGCAATAAAACAATGCTAACAGCTTGTATCAAACTGGCACGAATATTTTGCTTCATGAGAGTAGGTAACATCATTTTTACTGTGCCAGCTGGTAATACTTGAAGCTGTAAAATTCAGCTGAGTAATGCTACGCAAAATTATTGTGCTTTCACGATTTTCCGCAGTAAGAAAGAATTAGAGAGGACTACCCCTTTTGGCATTTCTATGAGAAAATATCGTAGAAAACAAAGCAGAAATTTTAATACAAAATTTCTAGAGGTTTGCTCGTCCTATTGGCTTTACTGTTAGATCGAGTTTGATGTTAAGTACGAAAACTAATAGTCACTTATCCAACGAAATAATACAACAAATAAATTTTTTCAAGTCGTATACTGTCATTATTTCACGTTTTTTATAAAGAACAATTTGTTGTTAGGCTAAAAACACAGAAACAATATACTACAAAACGTTTTCAGGTAACATGCATTACGATAGTTAGAGACTTACAATACTTAAGCGAAATGTTTGAACTTCCTGACTTGTGAACTTAATTACGTAAACGTACTGCTTGTTCGACAATTCTTTCGTCGTACCGCCTTGTTTATTCAGTTAAAAATTTTCCATTTGACTATATTTTAGATTCCCAAAATTTGCGCGTATTCCATTGCTGCTTCGCCTTCGCGGTTCTTAACTTCAGTACATCTTAATTTGTCGTCAGGATCTACCCGCAATTTGCACCCATGTCAGACGATGACCCGCATACGGACGGTGAAGATCCGTTGGCGGCATATCCACTGCCGTCCGTACCAGTCAATCAGGGACCGCCGTTCATCGCCTTTGCTGTGCTCCTGGATTTCGCGGTGCAAAAGGCGTTTCAAGACTTAACTATTCTAGCCGACCTGTAAGTTGCGCGTGGAATATTATTTTTGTCCATTTTTCATGCACATATTTAGGCTGCCGAAAAAGTCTGACCTCGAGCGGTAGGACCCAAAGTTGCCAACGTTTCTCCGCTTATGTTCACCATTCTTTTTTTTTAAAGAAAGACCAGTATAGCTCAGTTTGCAAACAGTACTCGGCAGCTTTTTATTCGCATCTTGGCCGTTCTCAAATGGGCTCGTTGCGGGGCAAAGGTCGACATATGCACGGTAGCCATTGTCGCTTATACATAAAATTGCGACATTTTTCTTGATTGAATCTATTTCCGCTCGTAGGGTATTCAATGCTTTCTCGATCAGCAGGCTTCCATGTTTGTGGACACTGCTGACCGTTTGTTCCAATTGTGCAATACTGTTTTGCTCAGCGCTCGGTTGCCCGCATTCCAGATTCCCATCGCCGTTGATGTTCTTACCTTGGGCACTTATCCTCGTCTTTCCAAAGCAATAGAAGTGACCTCTTAACTTGGGTACCGTTCCTCTAGGGTTACTGTTAATTTTTTTGTTCAGCAGCGATTCGTGCCTCCCGAAAAGATCACTCCGGCTGAATTGCAAAGCGTAACCCGACGGTTAAACCAAGTAGTTAAGCGTAAGATCGTCTCCCAGTTGGGTATCCTTCCAAAGCGAATGAGATGTTTCAAAGTCAGCGATGGAATGGTATAATTCCCGTAGAAAATTGGAATGATCTTATTTGACAATAATTTCATTGTTAAGGCTACATTTTTCGTGTCCGGGGAATTCGAAGTGACGCTGACCCTACTTGGACAATTGCCGGTGACTCCGTGGACTCTTCTTAACTTTCGAATATTAGTTGCCGATCCGAGGGTTACCGATGGGGCAGAGCTCTTGAATGCCCATCAGATTGCTTTTCTGCATCAGTATTTGCAGGGAAAATTGAATATTGCCAAGGAACCCCTAGTCGAGCTATACAATTTGTTGCATTCTTTTTGCTTGTCCATCCAATTGGATTTACTTTTTTGTCAAACCAACCGTTTGCTTGGCGAATACATGAGCGGCAGTTTAGCCGTGGAAGAGTACGTTAGATCCGAACGTTTAGTGGTAACCTACTGGAAAGAGGACCAAAGTCGCGTTCATCGGGAGATGGGCCGCCTTCAAGATACCGTATCGCAGGGCAGTAGCTACAAGATTGTTATTTACGTCGATCAGGACAATCCTCAACGAGGATTACAAGTGATCCATTTGCCAAAGTCCGATCTTCTCTTACCCAGTATGGAGGGAAGAAATCGCGTATCCTTCGAAGACCTTTTGTCCGATACGGTGTTGGTTCGCATTGGCTACAGACTTCGCCATTTGCGCGAACTGATCGAGGACGTCAGCAACTTTCAGTGCAAAATTCAAGGCCGTTTTCCAAAGTTGCAAATCGCTCTTTTGAACGACTGCGACAGCTCGGAAATACTGTACACTTCCATTAACCTATTCTCAGGACGTTTCGTGGTTAAACTAACCGCCGTAGGTACGTATGCAAATTTCTACGCTATTTATGCGTTACTGGTTTTTTTCCTTCGTCAGAAGGCAATTCGGATTGCCAAGCATTTGAAGATTTGATAAACAAAGGCAACTGGGACGAATTAAAGAATGCGTTATTGAAGCTCAGGTACGCATCAAGTACCGAACAAAATTTATGTTAATTGCCTAATCTTATTTGCCCGTTTTGCCGCTAAGAAGGGAGTTACTTAAAATGTCAGTACTCAAAATTTTGAAACTTGGCCGTCTACCTACTCATCGCTAGCTACAGTAATGACCAGCAGCTTAGACAGTTTGGCGGCTATGTCCAGATATTGAACGTTTGCTTATTCAGAGTCGACTTAATAGTCAGCCGTTGCATACGTACAATGCGTCTATTTCCCATGTCACTATGCAAAGCAGTTCCAAGTTGCATTGACGCTTCATTTATGCAGCCATCCGCTGGCAAGCGGTTGGTCATTCAACTGAAGCGCTACGGATGCCTCTACTTGGTTAGCTGAACGTGTCGCATGACCTTTTAAGGATTGGACGAGCAAAAGCGCATTTTAGGTTGTGGATCTGTGCCAACAACCGGATATCGATCAAACCCATTTGCGTTGCTGGATTGTCTCATTTGAACGTCCACTTGGCAGCTTGATGTCCGCTCCGGATGGTCTTAACTTGGAAAAGTTCGAAGTGAACTTGGAAGACATTGTTCCCGTACCAGTACAGCAGTTGAAGCATATCCATTCTACCGGAGCCGACGTATTGGAGAACAGTTTTCAACAACGAACGCACCTTTCCAGCTACAATGTCAAACTTGCCGGTTTCTTTGCCGTATGCGAACAAGCCGTTTCCTTTCTCATTCTTATGCGCGAATTCGACCGGCGCGGTATTCGCTACTGTTTCTATCCGCTTAGCGAATGTTGCGCGTCGAAGTTGGAAATTGTCGGTATCGACTATTCGGTCATTACCGAGCCTGCCGACGTCCATCTATTTCAACTGATCCTGGGAACCATCTCGCGAATAACCGTTCGAATGTCCTACGATAAGCACAAGTTGCATTGGACATTTGAGTGCAGCTTTTTCAATTCTCCAATGCGATTTCTGAAAGATCATTTGGCAGCGCAGTCGGCTCTCAGAGGTCATACGGTAGTTTTAAACTATTCGGTCAACAAAGACAGCGTCACCAAAGTTGTTGATGAGTTTTTGGACGGTTTGCGCTCCTTTGCCAAGCTGTACGAATCGTTCATTGACCTAGCAACTGTGCTGGGTGCTACTCCTTCGCCCCATCCCATCAATGTTATTAGTTATACTTATCACAAGTTGACATTCTCATATGGACCGTCATTGAGATATGTATGCTCGTTGCATTGGAGGTCCGGCAGCGGTTTTAGCTTGTCTTTTGGGGTTAGCAAGGGCGACTGTTGCAAGTCGAATCCACATTGCATGCTCAGTTATCAGCTTCACCAATGGTTTCAAGAGAAACATAATCTAGCCGCTCTTGTCAGGGTGCTCAACGCGTCCGCGAAGCCGCTAGCTGCGCTGAGCACTTGTCCAGGCATTGTGATTCTTAACGCCATGGAACATCACAATACGCCGGTGCCCCTGAACCATATATTCTGTTTGATTCCGCTGTCCCCTTTTGTTGTTCGTTTTTTGTACAAAGGGCGTATTTGCTTGGAAATGTCTTTTGTCTCCGAAGAGCACGTAACGATTCGAGACTGCGCGCCGGCTTTTGTTCATGCACCCAGCAGACTTACGCAGAGGTACGTTCCTGTCGTTGGGCTAAAGGTGAGACGGTACCTAAATTTTAACCCGTAACCGTTGGTACACTGTAGACCTTTTTGAACATGCACGCTGCGGACGAGAAAAGAGCAACGACGCAAAGTGAAGAAGCTCCCGTAAGGACAAAGCTGAGCCGAAGCCAAAAATTAACTTGCTCGCCAACTTGCTTATCTTATAGATTGGAGGCGCTGGTCCGCAGACAGCCGCGTTACCGAACGAGTCGGCATTCAACAAGTCCGAGGCTACCTTTCTTCCCTCCTGTGGTAATCGACTACTACTTTCCGTATGCTAAAGTTTTAGGGAAATTTTTTCCCGTTAGACGATACACCTGGTACCTCGTCAGATATGGTTGCAAGTACGCCTCCCGAAGATTGGACCCCTTCCGTTGTGCCAATTATGGTCAAACACACAACACTTACCTCAATATGCTCTCCATCGTGCGCAATGCCAAAACCCGAATGGAGCCCTTTGCACAAGTTCTTAGCTTCCGTATCCGTGTTGGAGAAGTTCAAGGACCAGGTGCGCGGTGGGCGGCAATTTTGTCCCTCTAAGGCAGGCGTCGTTTTTAGGCAGGGGTCAGCGTAATTCGACCTGGTCAGATATGCTTCAAGATGCAACAATGGGAATTCCGTTTCTTCATTAACGAACATACGCTGTCCTCTCTTGGCGTCAAACTTTGTCCGGACGGTAAGCTAGCCTTTTAGTATCTAAAACGTTTGACGTCCAAGTGTATAACTAAACGACCAAATAAACACAAACAGCTATGGCGGAACGCTTTGCTGAAAAAGTTATGAACGTGATACCCCCTTCCAAAGATAGCTGTGTTTCAAAATTTACTACTTCTTTTTGTAACTTACATCATGGATAACCCTGGTGAACTTACGAGGTGCTTGGAAATTGAAGGCCAAAGAGAATCACTGTAAGTTCAATGTGTTTAGACAAGGAATTGTGCACCGAAGCTGAAGTCCACTTTTTGGAAGACTACTTTACCGCCTGCGTATCGCCCTTGTATAGCTACAATGCCGTCACCTCGTTTGCGCGCTTGATATGCGCTTGCGGATGCATCCGACGTGATTTACTGAACAACCTGCTGTTGCTGATGGAGTTCCAATTGGTGAGTTTTCCGTTCGACTTACTTGGGGACGACGTCTCCATAATAACTGTTGCAGAAACGTTATCCCGAAGAGGGGGTTTACTGGTTCCCGGAAATTTGCTTCCTCGTTCCGCCAATGCAAGTAATGGCTCCTCCAATATGCATGGTCAGCAAGCTATCGTCCATGCTGAACAGTCTGGCAGTTGTGGCCAACCATAATACCAAGAAAGTTCTCATTTGGGTCCGTTTTAAGCGCAATATGGTAGTTTTCCGACAAAATTCTTCAATCGACCTTTCTTTGAAGATCAAGTTTATTCGGGTGGACAACCAAAGCCACAGTTTGGCATTCCCACTGTTGTACGATGGCGAAACGAACGCTTTGCAAATATTTCGAGGTCCCACCGGACAATCGGCCGCTCCTGTTCAACCTGGAGGGGCATTGTGCGCGGTAGATGGCTGCTTGATGAGACAACAGCAAGCCCATCAAAACTACGGTACGTACAAGGGTGAAATAAGCAGGGCATATCGAAATTGCTTTCTTCCAATTCCAGGCGACTGCAGCGTTTGGACATCCATCCGAAACGTAATGCATACCAACGATCTTTTGGCGCAAGTAAGCAATTAGGGTGCATTCCTTTTTAATAAAGAAAAAGGAGAAAATTATTTCTGCTCATCTCATTCCACCTGAAATCGTTCACTCAGAAGCGACAGCGTCTCAGATAGCTTATCAATGATAAATTGGAATCGACAAGGCATCTATGGCAGCATGCTTGTACTCTAATGGCGTTGTGAGTATTTCGCAATGATACCGTCTTGGAAACAACGACATTGTTGTCAAAGGTCATCAAGGCGTTTGAACTGTCCACACCTGAAAATTGAAAGGTTAAAAAGTTAAAGCTTAGGTTAGAGCTATCCAATGCCTTCAAGGTTGGTTAGTTTGGCACGACAGCTTTGATGTTCAAGGTTAAATTTCGTATTGGCTGGACAGAAACCGCACATATTGCCGATGCCGGTACATAGAATGAAAGAACGATCGTCCTTGCGTAACCATACGGCGTCTTGCTTGTTTTTAAATGACGTGCAAAGCCGATTAGCCGGGCAGACTGAAATTACATTATAGCAACTTTTCCGAAAGGATCATTAAGTGAACGAAGATTAACCAAGATAGTCATTCAGCTTCCGTTTGGACTTGATGCAGCGTCCCTTAAGAGGGCTGAAAAGCTCACCGGACGGACAGATGCCACAGAAGTACCATTTTGATGTACAAAGCAGAAACCATTGCGGAAAGTGTTTGCTAGCGAATAGACCTTTCTCGCCGTACTTGCACTTGTCCAAAGGACAAGGCAGTGCTGTAATGATAAAATTCGAATACAAGCTCGAATGGGTACACAAGAGCAAACCGCTAAAGTTGGACATGATCTTTTTTGAAGATGTTTCACAGCCTTTCGGATGAATAATGTTAGGCAAAGGCATGGAGAAGAAGCGTGCCAAGACCGTCGTGGTAAGGGTGACCCACAAGCACAGCGCGAGAGCCATAGCCAACGAAAGTGCCAGCAATGGAAAGATGGTACGGTGCGATTGTTGTCAGAAATTTTTTTGGTAACAAATTATACGCCATCAAAGTTCCAAGCAGTGCCAATTCAATGACTAACGGCATCAAGTCATTCTTGACGGAAATAGTATTCCGGAAAGGCAGTACAACCGGATAGTGTACGGCGCGTACCTATGCTAATTTAGTACATGCTTCCGCGGCAGTGTTAGCCGTCTGCGGAAACAAACTGAGCATAACATTAAATGCCAGTGAGCGCAGTTGTCAGTAGGGAGCCATGATCGTCGTGTAGTTATTATATTTGTATGAACGCACCTCAAAAGAAGAAATTCACATGACTCAGAGATATGATACGCTATTGTTGACTGAATCAATTTCTTCGGACGTCATTGGTTTACGACGAAATCTGGCTGGCAGTTCGTTGGCGAAGTCGAGATGTTTCACGCGACACTTTTTGGCCAAACTATTTACTTGTTCTTTGGTTGGCACAGACTGAGCATTGTTGACTGCTTTGTGACGACCAAAACGAATTTTCGGTATGTGTGGTTTAACCACCATCTGTAGAATGATATGCAATTTCATGGCAACAGCGTAGGAAAACCCGCTTTAGATAAACAGGATAGATATGCTACGAATAGATTGGTCTCGATGCTTTTTTCCTCAGCATCTTCGCTCTCCCATTCCGCCTCCAAACACCGAGACTATTTTTGTTGTAGGCTGAAAATAGAAAATAATACAAATAAGAAAGGTTATACGTAAGAGCGTAGCAAGAAAATGTTTAAACTGCAACTTCAAAGCATAAGAAATCCAAAAGGCTACAACAGTAAGAAGGTAGAGGTAATTTCATTGCATTCCAGGCAAAGTATTCGTCCGCGAAACACTGAACACAAAATAGCGTGTTTTTAAACCGTATGTTTTTGGAATTATGTTAAGCAAAAAACTTAGACCTTTACTTCGCCGAAAGTTTCCTCAGAAGAATGACTCAGACCTAGGTGGGCACTTTCTGATGCGCAAGATTTCTTTCCTAACCAAAAATTTCTTTGATGCGAATGAGAACAATTTAACTAATAAGCTGTGAGGCAATGAGTGGCGTTCACATGCTAGTTATGGAATTACAGTCAGCCAGACCAAAAACTCGCATAGAGCCTAAGCTAAGGCCTAGAACTGAATTTTTTTGCCCTCAGTAACTGCAAACGGCTTAAGGGCAAACTAGAAACCGTTAGTGACCATTTCGTTTGGGCTGAATGTGGTTATTTAAAAAACTGAACTTGACTTCATTTCTATACACAGTACCCACCCGCAGTCTTAAAAAAAAGAGCCGAACTGACTACAGGAAAGGTTGTTTTTTACGTTTTAACGACTTGCAGCACTTTTTTTGTTGCACATTTTTTAAGCCAGTGACTTTGCCAACAAAGACAGCACAATCAAAAAGTCTCAGTGGCTTCTCTAAAAGCTTTTCGCTCTTCCGCACAGATTCGTTAAACCTTACTCCCCCCAACCGCTTTTTGCGAAAGAACATTGTCGATTTTTCGTATGTCATTAAGCTAGATTAAATTCCAGGTCCTTTGCAATGGCGCAGCTTGCTGGTTTGCGTTGCAGCCTTCTGTGTACCGTAATGACGGTTGAAACAATCACGAGAAATCTAACGCGTTCCATCTTCTTGCAATAACTTACGCAGCAGCAGTGGGATTAGCGAAAAAATTTCAAAATTGTCCTGTTTTGCTCTAGAAAGTTAGGAAAACAAATATGTGCCATCGTAAATGCAATTAAGCCGCAGGGTTGCTTAATATTTTTAAATAAAGAGGATGAAGAGAAGATTTGATGAAAAAGAGTAACGATAGGAGCCTTTGCGAAAGGGCGCTACGCTTTGAACTTGAACACAATTATCCTACTGTAAGATTACTCATTATGCACAAGGAAAAGTGATAGCGTCATCTTTAGTTTAGCTACGAGTAATATGGCTAGGTAGTAAGCCGTGCGCAAAATTCTGTTTTCTCTGCTTTACGGGCAACCTACAAAGCCAGCATTCATCATCATTCCTTACAACCTCTGTTCTGATCGATTCAAGTAGCTCCCTGAGCGATCTTGACTATAAATTTAATGCTTCTGATTTTGTACTGAATGTCTGAAGTCTGTTCCCAGCCGTTTTAAAGGCAACTAAACCATTTTGTTACATTAAATAGTACTGACAGAGTACTAGCCACTTAGTACCGCCTGAATAGGTCAAACGCAGCGCCTGCTAAAAGTTAAGAAAAAGCCACTTACAATATGCTGGAGCATTCCGACGACACCCATACACCTTCTTACAGTACCTAACCTGCTTTTAGTTGGTCGTTCTACTGTGCCTTTTCTTGTATCCTGTTTTTTACAAGTAAAGCTGTCCTAATCGCTCTCCAATTCCAACACAAAATTAACAAAAAGCAGCTACGCAAGAAGAAAAACTTCGCTTATGTTAGCAGTTGAATGCTTACCGGCAGAGGGCGCTCTTGTACAGTGAACAATGCTCCGTTAGCTTCAAAGTACAGCGGTAGGTTGTGGTTAAGTACAACGATATCTGTAGAGTAAATATGCACAAATTTATAATTGCTAATTTGAGCAGACGGTAGGTCGAGCGTAACCCGAACAAATTTAAATGAGAACGACAGGATGTATCAAGAAATTGTTTGCACGCGATGCAACAGAACAACAATGCAGAACAGTAACACTGTACAAGCGCAATTCGTAAAAAAGAACGGGTGAACACTGCGAATCGTCTTCTAAAGTTCGTCTTTCTCGTCTTCCTGCGGCGGGGGCGCCCCAGCTCCGGCCCCGCCGGCGCCTTGGTACAGCTTACCAATTATTGGCTGCACAACATCTTCAACCTCCTTCTTTTGTTGCTTGTATTCTTCGGTCGTTGCGTCTTGATGACTTTCCAACCACTTAATCTTCTCCTCTATTATTTTCTCTATTTTACTCTTCTGGTCGCTGGACAATTTGGCGCCCAACTTCTCCTTATCGTTGATTTGACTTTTCAACGAGTAGACAAGCGATTCAATTTCGTTTCTTGATTCCACCCTCTCTTTAACCTTCTTATCTTCTTCCGCAAACTTCTCTGCATCGTTGATCATTCTATCTATATCTTCAGGCGATAGCCTATTATGGTCATTTGTTATGGTAATTTCGTTCTTATTGCCGGTTCCTTTATCTTCTGCGGTAACGTGCAAAATGCCATTGACGTCTATTTCGAATGTCACCGAGATTTGCGGTACACCTCTGGGTGCTGGAGGAATTCCGGTAAGATCAAATTTGCCCAACAAGTGATTGTCCGCCGTCATGGGACGTTCGCCTTCGTACACCTGGAAATAGCGAGTGAACACACAGAACGTCTTTGTTAACTTTGTTTACTTGGATTGTGACAGTCGGCTGGTTATCGGCAGCAGTGCTAAATATCTGCGATTTTTTCGTCGGTACAACAGTGTTTCTTGGTATCAGCTTGGTCATTACGCCACCAACAGTTTCAATACCCAAAGTCAACGGATTGACGTCAAGAAGTACGAGATCGCCGGTATCTATGTTGCGCTAATGGTTTACAAAAGGAATAAACAAATTTAAGCGTACCTTTGTCTCCGGAAATGACGCCAGCTTGCACAGCTGCTCCATAGGCAACAGCTTCGTCAGGATTGATGCCGCGACTGGGTTCCTTGCCATTGAAAAATTCTTTCAACAATGCTTGCACTTTCGGGATACGAGTGCTACCGCCAACAAGTACTACTTCGGCAACGTCCTTCTTATTCAAACCGGCATCTTCCAATACCTTTTGTACAGGTTTCATAGTGGACCGGAAGAGATCCTGGAAGTAATGACGCGAATAGCTTCGCTGCAAAGAAATGTACAGCTAATAGGAACCATGTTCAATTCTTCGAATTTAGCACGCGTCAGTGATTCGCTGAAGTCATTGCCGTCGAAGAAGGATTCAATCTCTATTCGAGCTTGATGGCTGTTGCTAAGGGCTCGTTTAGCCTTTTCAACTTCTCGGCGCAACTTCTGGACGGCGGCATTGCTTTTGCGGATGTCTTTGTCGTGCTTCTTCTTGTACAATTTGATAAAATGCTCCATAACTCGTTGATCAAAATCCTCTCCGCCTGAAATGGCATGCGCAATATAAAGGTACATTTAAAGATTAAAAAAAAGATTACCCAAATGGGTGTCACCAGCAGTGGCGAGCACTTCGAAGACGCCATTGTCAATAGTCAATAATGTTACGTCGAAAGTTCCACCGCCAAGGTCGTATACGAGAATATTCTTCTCACCTTCTTTCTTGTCCATACCAAAGGCAATTGCAGCGGCAGTACTGAACACCAAACATGACTGTTTGGAAAAAAAAGGATTTATACTCTTACGGTTCGTTGATGATCCGAAGAACGGTTAGACCAGCGATTGTACCTGCGTCCTTTGTTGCCTGTCGCTGGGCATCATTGAAATAGGCGGGCACCGTAACCACAGCGTGTGTGACTTTTTTGCCAAGATACGCCTCTGCCGTTTCTTTCATTTTCGTCAATACCATAGCCGATATCTCTTCTGGCGAGAAAGTCTTTTTCTCTTTTCCTACGGTAACCTCAACGTGCGGTTTGCCCGACTGTTCGATCACTTTAAATGGCCACATCTTTCGGTCTGCTTGTAAACTTTTGTCCGACCATTCACGACCGATCATTCGTTTGGCGTCGAATACGGTATTTTCGGGATTCGACGTCAACTGGTTCTTGGCCGCATCGCCTATTAGACGTTCACCTTCGGGAGTGAACGCCACGTATGACGGTGTGATCCGATTGCCTTGGTCATTAGCGATGATTTCGACACGACCATTTTTAAAAACGCCAACGCTGAAGAACCAAGTTAGAGTAGGGATGGATACGTCAACGAAAACTGTTAAAGAATTACCAGGAATACGTGGTACCAAGGTCAATCCCAATGACCGTACCGTATTTGCCCTTTTCTCCCTCTTCTGTCTTTGGTTGCTCCTTACCGTGGCAGATAAGAGATAACAGCAGAAACGCGTAAAAGACTGTAAGCTTCATCGTAACGCTGAAAAACGAAAGCTCGTAACGTCGGCAAACGAGATGATACTGTTCAAAATAATAAACGGTCGTTTAGTACTTACTCGGAATGAACTTTAAAACAACTTGAAACGCTCGCTGCGAACTTACGATCAGAAAGGCAACTATGAAGGCTAATTCAGCAAGAAATCTAAGCGAAAATGAATGACACCGACGACAAGGCTTTCAATTAAAGACACTAACTACCGCGTGGTACACAGTCAATGGAGAACGCCGTTCAATACGTGTGAAAAGCTGATTGGACCGAGTCAGCAATTCTTAGTACCTGCAAATCATTTACACGTAGAGTTAAAGAAAACGAAAAACAAACCGCTGGATAACGGTAAACATTTCCAAGTTGCATTTCTCAAAATCAACTTAGTCAAATAAGGCAGTTTAGTTTTGCTATGAAAAAAAACAGGGTAAAGCGCATACTTAGAAAAAAAACGAGTTCAAATTGAAAAAAAGACAGAATATCAAGCTTCCTGAATTACATTAGCTCTGAAATTGTTAGGATTTCTATACCTTTTCATACTGTATATTTTGTACCTGAATACTAATCACTGTATTGCTGGTGTGTCACTTAGCGTGTGTGTCGCGCAGTACGGTGTGTCCTGTCGTGTCTCGAGTAAACTGGTCTACGGATCCTCATCAAGTGGTAGCAGAGCTGTGTGGTTCTAAGGTCTCCTCAGTGTCACAGTTTGACATACGAGTTCGCCTGGCAAGACGATAATTGTCGTGTCTTCTGGAAATCCCTCCGTTAGAAATCGAAAAATGGCCGAGAAGGAAAGCAGTAGCTTCCCGAAGTTAAATGGTGTGAACTACCATGACTGGCGGTTCAACATGGAGTGGATGCTGAAGAAAAAGAAATTATGGAAGTACGTTGATGGCTCGACTGTGCGACCGGAGCCCACTTCGGCAAACGTTGCTGAAGTTCAACGTTTTGACGAGCAGTCGGAGATTGCTCAGGCGACTATTGTGCTCGCAATTGAGCCACTGCAGCAGCAGCACGTTCGTGACTGCGAATCAGCCCGCGATGTGTGGCTGAAACTGGAAGCGGCTTTTGAGCCCAAGTCAAGGCCACGAATGATGCAGCTTACTCGTGCCTTGATCGAAAATAAGTGTGCTGAGACCGAGCCCATGGAAGACTACGTGACGCGCACGAAGCGTCTGGCGGCACAGTTAAAGGAAGCTGGTCTCGAATTTAAGGACGATCAGTTGACAACGATTATGATTGCAAATCTCCCGTCAAGCTATGACTCAGTCGCTGCCGTTATCATGAATTGGGACGAGCGCAAATATGTGTTCGACAACGTCAAAGAAGCATTGTTGACAGAATATTGCCGTAGGCAGCAGCAAGCTGCGCAGAGAGGTGATGCGACTGAAGCGTTGACGACGAAGACGAAAGTTAGTTGTGCGACGGTAAGGAAAAACATCGATCGAGGAGCTCAGCGCAGGGGAAAGATCGTCTGCTTCAGCTGCCGTAAAACGGGGCACACCGCTCGACAGTGTCGAAATAAATCGGCCTGGCAGGTGCAGAAGCAAGCGAAAGACAGTGGGCTAAATGTCCAATTGGAGGCAACGAATGCTGATGCTTTCATTCTCGACAGCGGTGCGACGCGCCACATCTGCAACAGGAAGGACTGGTTCTCAAAATTTCGTGCGACAGCGCCATCAAGCGTTTATTCTGCCGACGACAGTAAAGAAGCGTTAGTGGCCGAAGGCGTTGGCACGGTGGAAGTCACATTGTATTGTGGCGCGCATGGAATGCTCAATACTCATCTTCAGAACGTGTTGTACGTACCGAAGTGCCGCAGAAACTTAATCTCGGTTTCCTCTCTAGAAAAGACAGGCCATTACGTCGTCATCAAAAATAAATTGGCCCGAATTTACGATGTTGAAACCAAGGCGTTGATCGCCGAGGCGTGCGCTCGCGACGGACTATATGTCCTCAGAGCCAAAATCAGAGGTAAGAATGGAATGGCCCTTAATGTAGAGAAAATTGATGGTGATATGTGGCATAAGCGTTTCTGTCATGTGAGTAATAAGGTACTGGAAAAGACCGCGAGGCATAGTGCCGTCTCTGGCCTTGTAATCAGTGGTAATGTTCAGCCTCCCGCGTGTACAGACTGCATTGTTGGAAAATGCACACAGAGCAAGTGCGTCCCATCAAAGCGCCGGCAAACGAACAGAGTGCTGGAACTCGTGCACTCTGACATATGCGGCCCGATGCCAGTGAAGTCCCATGGAGGTGCGTTGTACTTCATGACGATAGTTGATGATTTCAGTCGCAAAGTAATCGTGATGTGCCTGAAAGCTAAGTCAGAGGCAGCAGAGAGGCTGATGGAATTCATCCGAATGGCTGAGCGCCAAACAGGACAAAAGGTGAAAACTATACGGACGGACAACGGCCTGGAATATTGCGGTACGATAATGTCCTCATTTTTAAAGAAGTCTGGCATTAAGCATGAGCGATCAAATGTGGAAACGCCACAAATGAACGGGGTCGCGGAAAGAGTCAACAGGACGTTGATGGACTTAGTCAGGTCCATGCTAAAATCAAGTGGTCTTCCGAAGCAGTTTTGGGCAGAAGCCGTAACGGCAGCAGCTTATGTAAGAAATCGCGTGTTGCATTCGTCGAATAATTCAGTACCGGAAACATTATGGTTAGGCAAGTCTATAAGTGTTAGACACTTACGAACTTATGGCTGCCTAGCATACGCGTACACGACCCGACAAGGTAGAAAGAAATTAGATGAGCGAGCAGAGCCGGGAATCATGGTCGGCTATGGCATCCGTACCGTTGGTTACCGAATTTGGTTGCCGGGTAGAGACAATGGCATTGGTGAAGTCATTGAAACCAAGCATGTGAAATTTGTTGAAAGTCGGATGGGCTTTAGCACCCTATACAAAGTGGAAGATGTACGGCACGCAGCTCCGTCAGAGTGGGTGATAATCGACAGTGACCATGAAGATGACGCAGCGGAACGAGAATCGAACGTTGGCACGTCTGTGTCTGATGCCCCGAAAAGCGAAGAATCTGAAGGACTTCGTGAGCTGCAAGCGACCAGTGAGGATTCCGAACAAGTAAAACGGGTGAGGCGGCAGCCAATGAGGCGATGTGTCAAGAGAGCAAAAGAAAAGGAGCACGAAGTAAACTTTACAGCGCTCGCCGACCCTGGCAGCGTAAGCGAGGCGCTGTCTTCCCCAGACTCGGCAAACTGGAAGAGAGCCATGGATGAAGAATATGAAAGTTTGCTGAAACGTCAAACTTGGGTCGAAGTAGATCTTCCGGAAAAGGCTTCGTATATCGGAAGTAAATGGGTGTTTCGTCGGAAGCTCGACAGCACTGGCAGCGTTGAAAGATATAAGGCACGCCTAGTAGCCCAAGGTTTCGGTCAAAAGGCAGGTATTGACTACAGTGAAACATATGCGCCGGTAGTAAGTCTCACTGTGATTAGGTTTTTGCTTTCGTTGAGCATGCAGTTTGGTTGGCATGTGCGCCACGTGGATGTGAAGTCTGCATACTTATATGGAAAGCTAGCTGAGGAAATATATATGAAATTGCCAGAGGGCTATGAGCACACCGTTGGTAAAGTTGCGAGACTTTTACGGCCAATCTATGGGCTGAAACAGTCTGGACGTGTGTGGAATGAAACGCTGACTGCATTTTTGGAGAAGCATGGTTTCCAAAGACAGTGGTCTAGCAGCTGTGTTTATGTTTCATCAAATCAAATAATTATAGTTGTTTACGTTGACGACATCTTGTTGTTTCATTCGGACCCAAAGGAAATCGATAAGGTGGTTCAAGTCATGAAGGGCGAATATGACATTCATGACTTGGGTGAACTCAGTTATATTCTCGGTGTCAAAATTCACAGGATGAAACATGAATTGCGAATGAGCCAATCAGCGTACATCGAGTCGATACTGCGAAAGTGCAGAATGGAGCTGTGTAAACCGGCGTCAACGCCGTTGGACCCCAGCGTGGAACTGTCAGTCGCTGACTGTCCGAAGACTCAAGCGGAGCGGGACGAAATGGCCATGGTGCCTTATCGTGAATTAATTGGCAGTCTTATGTACATAGCATTATCCACGCGCCCCGATATTCTCTTCGCCGTAACCAAGTTGTCGCAGTATAATTCCGATCCCGGCCGCGTGCACTGGAATCAGCTAAAACACGTGTTGCGTTACCTTAGCGCGACAAAAGACTGTGAGTTAACGTTTAAAAGAGGATATGGCAGCACGACTGAAATTCACTGTGATGCAGATTGGGCAGGTGATGTAGATGACCGGAAGTCATGGACCGGAATAACAGTGAAAGTTGGAGGAAACTTAGTCGGCTGGATCTCTAAAAAGCAGCAGTGTGTAGCCAGCTCAACAATGGAAGCGGAATACATGGCGTTGGCTGCAGCTGCAAAGGAAGCGAAATGGCTGCACATGATGTTTAAGGAACTGAAACTGGACGACCGCATGTCCTTGCCTGTCGCTGTGTTTTGTGACAATCAGTCTGCGATAAAATTCGCAAGTAATCGAATAGAAAAGTCACGTAGTCGACACATTGACATTGCGTATCATGTTGCACGCGAAATGGTCCAGGAGGCGACAGCGACGTTGAAGTACATACCTTCCAACGAGAACGTTGCAGACGTGTTAACGAAAACCCTACGTCCAGTTATGCAGAAAAGGGCATTGGAAATGCTGAACATGAAAAGTCAAGAAATAGGGGGGCATTGTTAGGATTTCTATACCTTTTCATACTGTATATTTTGTACCTGAATACTAATCACTGTATTGCTGGTGTGTCACTTAGCGTGTGTGTCGCGCAGTACGGTGTGTCCTGTCGTGTCTCGAGTAAACTGGTCTACGGATCCTCATCAGAAATTAATATTGTCACTTAAATGAAATTCTAGAAGCAGCACGATCAATAGTTTGCCGATATTTCTTTATGTTATAAAGATGAAACAGTGAAGGAAGGGGACTGACAGCCAGTATAAGAAAAGCTTAAAAAGTAGCTCGCGGGCGACGGCCCGCAGTGGCTTAACCGATATTTTACTTTCAACACTTTAAATGTAAGCATTATGTGCGTAGAAAAATAAAAATTGATATCTTAAATCCATTATCAAATCACTGCTACTGATTTCCAGATTTTTACCGTCAAAGGTTAAATACGCATCCCATATCTTATTTAATGCCCTGTAAATGACTAGGTTTGACTGCGAAAGTTACTCCCTGCCGGGCTACAGTATGCTATGCAGTCACCAAGACTTGGCATTGGTCCAAGTTAGCGCTCCTCACGCTGATCGAGTGATTATGCTGTTGCGTCATCCTGTAATCTTCGCGGCAAAAAGTGACTGTTTACGGAACGTTATTCAAAACAAAACACATTCTTTCTGTCATTTTTTTCCTACCGAAAGCGAGCAGAAAAAATGTCATAAAAAGTTTGTTATTGAACTAATGCTTTCACGATTATGCCACTGTAATGGTAAATATTCGCTCGCCTTCGAGATGGCTAAGGCAGTGATCATTTCACCAAAATGGGTAATTAACAGTTTGCAGGCAGCAACTGTAGCTATTGATCCTGCAAATCAACCAACTGTATAGCAGCACCAGAAACGTTTCGAAAAGTGATCTTTTATGAATTTTGAAGGATGTCAAATTTATTTTAGACGCGCATAATTTTTAAAAACACGTTGGCAAAACGTTTTTCGATTTTCATTTTACCAACTCATCCCCCTTCGAATAGAGAACAGAATTTGAAGACATATTTTCGGTTCGATGGCATTGCTAAATGATCGGTTGTTCTCTTAATGGACAACGGATAAAGAAACTTCAAAGCCGTGCTTGAAGGGCAGCCACAACTTAGAAGTGGTCACCCATGACGGAACTTCGTTCAGCAATGAGATGTGCCGACGATGTCCAAACAACGAGAGATTTCGTACTGCGAACCATTAAAGAGCATCGGCGACTGGTATTGCCCTGCAAAAAAAATGATTCCCGAATCGGACGATCGTAATAATTCCATTTCTGTAGAATTTGCGGGCAACCCATTTTGGCCAACGTTTCCCAAAGTGGGCTTTCTTGGCTCTTCCAGAAACCATTATCGAGCACATCCGTTCAGCCGTAGTACATTTGCGCATAAGTTAAAATCGCTTTCGACTGCGTTGTCGCTTCCCAAATTTTCATTGCATACGAGTACCTGTGTGGCAAAATGTTTTGTCCCAAAGAAAAGGATCAATGCGAAAGAAATGCGCACCAACTCTTTTCGTCGACGAATACATTGAGCTTGGAGCACTCGCTGCGCAATGTCATAGTTTGGTTCCGCAAGTCTTCCATGAGGTCGTCATACTCAGGAATTGGACGATAGCCGTCGTATACTGAAAGGCCGAAAGCAAACATTTTAGCTGACGCTCTACTGGATACTGACGTTGACGATTGTAACCGCGTGGCTTTATGTTTGGCAATACGAAAAGATTCACTTGACTTGCCGGTTCTCTTGGCAAGTACAGAAAGCTACGAGGCATTGTGAAATTTCCTGAAATAGACAAAGTCATGCTTGTACCGTTAAGACTACAACCCAAAAGTACTAAAACAGTTCAAAGAGCAGCCTCGGAGCATTCCAGATAAGACAGCACTTTTGCGAACATAAGTGAGCACGTGAAAGTCCTCACAGCGAGCTTTGTGTTGAACAAAAACTGTTGGCAGAAACGACTGTACATTTTCTCGCATAGCTATCTTTTCGCTTACCTACATGGGGAAGTCTGTTGACTTCGCCGAAACCTTCATAAGCCTTAACAGCCGGCTTAAGCATATCTGATGCCAAAATAAATCGAATGAAATCTTGATCAATGAAATGGTCAACAACTACGAATACAAGATGACACACTTGAAGAATAAATGCTGCAATGCGCATCGACTGAAAGTATTAAAATTTGCATGTCTCAGCAGTGCCTACAGGAAAAGACGATAACCTCTAAAGCCAACGAGTCCGGACAGGTTCCACTTTTTTGCCCAGCACGTCGGTTGTATTGCGTAATGTTACGCATAACAGCAGCTCCGAGTAGAGGCTTCAATGGGCAAGAACAAAGACTATTGAACAAACAATAATTGTACCAGAACAAACCTGAGCATCCAACAGTATGGTTCGGTGGGTATTTATGTATGCGTGAACACCAGCCGTCTGGTACCAACCTGATTCGGCGCACTCCTTGCTTTCGGGTCGAAATTTGTACTGCCTAACACGATTCAAATTTGGAAAATGTTTGAAAGCGTTTGCACGCTTACCTGTACATGTCGGAGGACGAATTTCCGCCAAGCATGCTGAGGAAAGTCGATTTTCCAACGCCTTGGGGGCCCAAAACTCCTACAGTGAAAAAATTGCCGTTGTTCGGGTCCAAGTACTGAATTGATCAACTTAAGATGACGAACTGACTTGTTTATTACCGCTGCTCACGTCCATCAGTTGGTCGGACCATTCCATAAATTCCGTAATAAGCGGGATGCCACCTCGCAGAGTTCGACTAGCGGTAGATTGAAATCGCTTTCTCGCGCAGTGAACAACTTTGGGCATATCTTTTTCATCTTAAAGCGAACGACGCCTGCGAAACACGCTTGGCACGTTGTAATGCGAAGGCTGACCTTTTGGCAATTCGTTTATAAGTTGCGTGGCGTAGCTTTGTTCAGAGGTTTTAGGCTCGCTTGAATTCTGCGTTGGCTTTTTTTCAGTATCGACAATTTTCGATTGCTCTTGGTCAGCCGTAGGCTCAACATGCTCATCCAGATTAAGCGATACCACTTCCGCGTTGTTTGAACACTTGAGAAAGGACAACTGCTCAGACAAATCTGCTTGCGTCTGTTCCTCATCTTTTCCGTTTCTTTTCACGGTCTGCGCAGAAAGGGACTTCAAACAAGCCGGCTAAAATTTGCGTCTCCTTACTCGTAGCGCAGACTTTGTAAGCAGCACGAAGGATTTGTGGCATAATGGATCGTCGTCATCTTTTGGTATGTCTTCCTGGGACAAGTTTAACAAGAACACGAACTCAGAAGATAAAATTCAGGCATCTTACTCGTCCTTTCCTAGCCTGGCTGGATCGCATTGCTCTTAACGAATTGCTCTTGCAAATTCCAGGCCTACCTCGATCCTTTGACTCAGCAGGCTACAGTGTATAAATAATCAGGAATGAAAGAGAGCTCTTTCCCTAAGCATTCTGTTACGTTTCGCCCAAAAATATTTTCATCCGGTGAAAAGTTGCACTTTGCAAACTCACTCACATTTAATGGCGTAGTCTGTTTCTCGAAACAAAAGTGGCTCTGGGAGAAAAAGGAAGCCGAGGGAGAAGGCAGGATTGATAATGATCATATTACTGGTGCTAATTTTGCGCGGGCTTCCTGAATCCCGTTTCTCATGCTTTTCCATATTTCCTGGATATACATTGCACGCTTCAATCGTTCTTGAGCATTCAATGGGTACTTCAAAACATAAACTGATTTATAGTCAGGTACATTTTATGTTACTGTAATTACAACAGTAGTAAATATTCCTTGTTTGAATGCGCCTAAACAAAGCTAAAAAATGTTTGTTCGACCTTAAAGTATTTTTTTATCATCACGGAAGGAATTTCTTCGGACCATAGTATGTAGATCGAAGACGGGATGATCGGTTTTCATTTTGACCTTCCCGCGGCTTTCTGCCGTATTTTTGTGAGTGTATCTGTAAAAAAACGAAACAAGCCCCTACTAAAGAATGGGTGAACAAATTGCTAGCGAAACCACAAAACCAGTGCGCGCAGCTGTCTGGTTACTGTAATCCCGCCAACTATGTACCTTCTACACTACGCTGACTTTAGCCATACGCTGTTCGAAAGCTACGCATATTGTTTTCTGTGATTTTACTAACACTTCGCTAATTCATTTCTTGATAGGGCACTTGTTTGGTTCTTTTAACGAGAACAAACTATGGGAATACCAAAATGAAGGCCTAAAATATAGCGAAACTGTCTGTAACCTGTTAATTTGACGGAAGTTTTAGGGGCATCCATTAACATGCACAGAATTTTGGTATTACGGCAACGCCGAAATGGTGCATGTATCTAAGAAACTACAGTACGCAGCTGAAGAATGGAAATTGTTTATTATAAGTATCAGAAGCCATTTATGCCAACTGACAAATCGATTATCCGTGTTACTCTGCGGGAAACTCTGATGGCATTGAAAACAGTTGACCAAATTTATCCACACAGCCCAATGACGAAATGAAACCTGCAAATCAAGTTACTGCACTTTTCAACAGGAAAACGACAAGAATTTGCGAATTGATCGTGGGAGTTAAGTTAGATGCTTTGAAAGCGTTGATTGCTCTTCGCCAATGTCTAACGAGACGAAATCGACAGCTTTGGATTTGAACAATCAGGTACTTTTTGCAATTTTAATTTCCGCCGCTTATTTTTGCTGTCCATTTGTAGATCGTGCGCATGCGCGCTCTAATCGGCCAGGCGAAATTTCGACTGGTTAGAAGATGTATACAGAAAATAAAAAAGTTTAGGAAGCGCAAGTAAAGAAGAGACGGTGAAAGTTTCGTTTCAATAGCCTTGTAACACTTTGCAGAGAAAGTGCACCTCCTTCGTTTCCCAAAAAAAGAATAGAACGTCTTGAAAGAAAGACGGAACGGCTGCTTGAAGAGGTGAACGCGCTGAAGGCAAGTTAAATTTACATAGACGCTTGAGTATTTACGCTTTGCTTCTTTCAGCGTTTAAAGTACGACGATGCCAGTAAGTTTGCCTTGGTGAACACAAAGTCCTTAAAGGAGTTCAACGTTCAGGTTAGCAAAAGTTTAATTTATTTCCTTACAATGCTGGAATGATGTGCATTCAAGCAAGAGACTCCGGCCGCTGATCGAGCTCTTTACAAACTAGTCACGCTTCCCATTGTGGTCGATTGCGTTAATGAGTATCGTTCAAAACATCCAAATTGGCATCAGGAGATTCCATTCCATCTACAGCGGCTTGGATTGCAGTACAAGTTAAAGCGGGCAAAGAAGATTGAGATGGCAAAAATCCGCAAAGCGAATCGCGGTTCCGCAACCAATTACGAAGATGAAAACGTTCCAAAGAACATTGATCGTCAGGGTCGTTTCGGAACCGCTTTAGTTTCTAAACTGCGTCTCCAAGAGGCGGACAGTGGCTCTGCAATTCTCGAAGAGACTGCTATTGACAACAGTGAATCTTCAAGCAGAAAACAAGAACCTTTCTCGCCCACTGATGACGTTTCGGATAACGGGGACAGTGACAAGTCGGAGGTAGACGACTTCTTTATAATGTAACAAAGAAAAACTCAAAACAACTGCCGACTCAACATGTTCTTTTTGTTCTTGCTCTTCCTGTCCAGTTCGCCGTGGTGACATGTTAGATAAGCTTGGGATAAACGTGTGCACGTACGGAATTGCTAATTGAAAAACTTTGCATTTTTTCGTTCAGAAGGAGTATACGATGCCCAAGCAACACGACGGAAAGTTCCACCGGCGCCGAGTCAGTCCAAGCAGGGGCTGTCAAAAGCACATTGGTTCTAAGGCGAATAAACGTAGGCAAAAAGTCAGTGAAGTCCTTTTTTCTCGGCTTGAACAACTTTACGGTCGTATCCGGGTAAATAAGTCGAACGCGCAGTCGGCATACGTCGTCCATATCAAATCCATACAAATTGGCGGCTAACGGAATTGCCAGAATAAGCGAGCCGGCAAAGCGATAAATCACGTTCGCGTTGTCGCTTGGCTCGGTAATTACTGCCGAAAGCCGCACAACCGGATCTCGAATAACCGTTGGGTGCAATAAGTTCGTTTTCATCGCGTCAACAATCTCCCTCAAGCCAACAGTCCATTGAATACGATCCGGATCCGAATGGACGCTTACAAATGGCGCAAAGACTTCCAAGCTGGGCGCGTTCAACCTTGCAGCAAAATAGAAAGCTACGATTAACTTGAAGACACTTAAAGAATTCTGTAATACCGTAACGCATATCTGATTAGCGTGTGCACCGGAGGAAATAACGCCAGTGACGTCTCGTGTTGTTTGTCTCCGTTGTTGGCCAGGTAGTCAAGAAGGGCAGCGAGCAAAACAGCAGCTCTGAGTTGTATTTCGGAGGCGAAGCGGGACAACTGTTTGCTTCCTTTCCAAACGAGCGCCAATTCGACGGCCATTTTGAAAGTCTAAAAAGCTGGTACGAAAATAAAAGCCGTCGACTGGACAGCATACCTCGGCAGCTGCTTCGCCGAGTGCCGAGTCAACGAAGCAACTTTGGTCTAAATAGCGAATAGTCTCTTCGAATCTGATCGCTAGGAGTACACAGTGAAGTGTGCATTCGCAAATTCCGCTGCTATCTCTTTCTTCGTTATTTAGCAGTTGCAAATCTCTGAAATTGGTCCCAAAACTTACCTACGCAAAAGAAACGGCAGACTGTTGTAAAGCATCCTGCTTATCACTTACAGTACGACCATGATTATTCTATTTAAAATTGTTCTACCCAAGAAACTCTACGCAAAGCTGATCGGAGGGATTTAGAAGACGTACTGAACAACGGATTGGAAAAGATCCTTTCTTTCCTCCGCGGTTGCATTGCGTGCTTCCTTCAACGCCTGCTCGGCAGCATCTAAGCACTGTTCAAACCTCTGACTTTCCGATGCGCATAACGGCGCGGGGTCGACAGATAATGATAGAAAACCAGGCCGCTGAATTCCATTACGTTAAGCAAAGAGAGTATGAATATGCGTATACTTGCCCGTAGGTTGGGCACCAATGTTGGACAGTTGACCCGTAAATACTCGTAGTGATTCCAAGTGTAGTTCAAAAAGGAGGACATAATGGTAGGGCAATGCTTGGCAGCGTTGAGAACGAGTATCAATTTGGCAATGTCTGCAGGAAATTGAAAAGATATTTGAACTTTTGCCCTCAAATACAGTAAGCAGTAACGTACAGCATGGGTCGTTTATCTTCGGTTCCGTCCCTTCGTAGTAAGGGTGAAAAGCAAGGAGATCGCAAGCTAAGGGAAGTACCAGTCCGGACAATCTGGAGCCCAACTGTTTGGCACAATTCCAAACTGAAAATTTGTCTTCCGGATTTCGAGCTAAGTTGTTTGTCAACGCGTTAAGGGTCAATTCCAAGCAAAAGCTGCTCTCCAAGCGACAGCATGCCAACACCTCTCGTATAGCTTCGCGACTGTCGGGTGACGAATCAACTAGACCATTATAAATCGATCTTAATTGCTCTTCTCCAACGGTGACAAATGGGCAAAGACGCGCCAAGTGCTTGATGGCGTTCAAACGTACCTCGTCAATTTCGTCATTGAACATATCTACCAAAAAGTCTAAGCATTTCTGAGCAAATTCTTTGTTCTCCATTGCCAAGGATGACACTGAGTCTATGGATGCATTGCGAACATCTAAATTATAAATATGGTCATTTTCATAACGTAGAGCTTTAACACAAAAGAGCAGTGCATATATTACATAGCAAAAATGCCAACTAATTCAGCTTTCCAATCGGCAAAGCACATACACTTGAACTAATCTAGCTTAGCCTATTAGCTTTGCGACTTTCTACCAATAAAGTGATTCTCTTTTTCGTTCAACATTCTTATCTTCAAACGCCATACTTTTATTTCGGGTTGGCGGTTTAGCTAATTCGGGCAGACGTGCTTTTCAACCGATGCCCATAGTTCAATCGCGTTGCATTAAGCTAAACAATTTTCCACAATGGCGTATGCAATTGTCAGATAAGATAGAAAATGAGAATTATGAAGTTGAACCAGTTCGGAGCATTTCGAAAGTAAAATGAAATACCCAATTATTTTGCCACTATTATTAGATGAATGATGTATGATTCTCAGCAACGAGGACAGCTTCTATAGTAGTATGATTTATTGGGGTTAAATAAAAATGAGTGCCAATGGACAAAAGGGAGTCCCCAACAGCTATGCAATCATCAGTCGGTAGATAGCAATTATATTGACAGAGGAAAATTTGTTCGCCCGGTCTACTGGAGGCGTTAAACTTGAAATTTGGCCATCGAAGTCAAAGGACCGCAACTGGAAATTTGCATTAATTAAAAGGTCAATTCTAGAAAAGTGACGGTCAAAACTTTAGACAAAACTCCTCTTACGTCATCCTCAAAGTCTCGCTCATCGTAAGGGAAATGTTTTTACGAATTTTGGTTCAGCGAATAACTCGACAAACTTTTAACGACTACTCGTCATATCTATCCTTTTCCAGGTGAAACTACGTAAAGCGATTTTAACGAACTCATTCTCTTTCCGTTACTTAACACTGACGACGCGCTGCAGTTCCAGCAATGCCATCAAACATTTGGTCATTAAACTAGTTGATACGTAAAGCACGCGTACGCGTTTCCATCTACGTTCTTAAAATTTGAATGACGTGACAAACCGTGCCAGCGAACCAAGTTACAATGCATTACGACTTCTTAAGCCAAGCAATTTTCCGTTGTGAACCATGAAACAAGCCTAACAGATGTACCTTTACTGAAAAAGCGTCAACATTCCTAAGTGGACTGATTCCTAAATGTATGTACGAAGATCAAAGAGAAAAATGACAATAACTAATGACAACTGCTTAGATTTCTGAAAAACAAATTATGCATAGCGGGAAATTTTTGTGACGCTGACTTATGCAGGTTGGGCAATCGCATTTTACGTTTTACCGCGACGCAGTTAAACGTAACTCATTCCTTTTAGGGGCCAAGCATTAGAGAAACAAAACATGGAATATTGCTTTCGTCTCTATTATATGAACGAACTTAGCACAAAACTTTTCAAAATGTTCAAGTTTCCCTAAAACAAAAAAATAACCAACAGAATCACAACGGTGAACAATATAGCGCGTTTTGTAGTAATTACGACAAACTGCGGACGTCAACAATCGCGAGCCTATCACATGAGGTCAAAAGCCGAAGGAAGCTAGTTAAGTCAATACTGTAGAAACGATTTCATATTTTTTTGATTTGAACTCGTTCAATCACCGAAAGTTCAAATTTTAACCTATACAATTATTGGGACAGCCTGCGTCTCGTCTTTAGCACATACTTAAAGTCAATATCTTACGCATATTTAAATATTACCGTAACAAAAACGGAGGTTCCCATTACCTCTCTTTACTTTTATTGGCATCGATGGGGTAGGAAATATGAGTTTAAATTATCCATAAATATACTATACTAGTATGCCGTTACCAACCATAACGGCATGTAGCATGATTTGCCTGAGCCTATTAAGAAATTCAAGGCTGCGATGGAGTAACGTAATGTCAAACATCCATTCAATGCTAAACTATTTTTGAAATAATCAATCTGTAAGCTTCATTGAGAATAAATCAACGTGTATTTAAAAAACATGCAAAAGCGACGTCTATAGAGAAGACAAAACACTGTCTGTCACAATACAGTACTATAATGGCAACGAGTCATTGAAAAATTGCCAAATAAAATGTAAGATGAACACCCTAAAACTTCTATCCTTTTTTACGAGTCTGTTATCAAGCTTATGCAGCTGACAATAGAGAACGGTAGTCGAGCTATTGATTTCGTGCATGCCTTAGGTCGACGGTAGAAGCATGTAAAATCAGGTTCGAACAAACTAGTCGTCACTAAAAGTTTCCAAGATCATCTTAAACTTAAGAAATAACACGTTCGCGCGCACAGCTAAGCGTTCAATTCCATAAAAACTACGAGAAGCCTCGAAAGTGATCATTTTCATTCCCAATAAAACTATACAATGTTCTCTTGGGTCGCGTCGGTGCGAACGCCAAAGACTGAGACACAATGCTCACAATCTATCAACGCAATTTCAGATTTAAATGAGCTTTTGCCTTGCGCGCGCTTCGACGCATCAATCAAAAAAGCGCGTCACCTATGAATGACAGTTCGATGGCAAAAAGAGTGCGGGAATATTCGGAAACGCGTTGCGACGCATTCAAAACCAGTTTCGCTTGGTCGCCGCGAGTTGCGTTTGTTCTGGAGGAAAACGATCTGCCGACAAGAATCACGCAGAGAGAGAATAAAAGAGAGTCATTTCAAAATGGGAACGTGCAGTTACGTATTTGCTTAATCACGAAAAGCAATTAACAGATTGTCAAACCGTTGAAATTTCCACTACGAGCCAATTGGAACATTCCGCCAACCCAAGTTGTCGCTGAGAGATTCAAAGAAAACAGAACTATTTATTCAGGGGCAATTCAGAACCAGCGTTAAACCGAATATGGACAACCCGAGCGACTAATTAAAAGTCGGTTAATAAACTAGCCATTTTTATACTAACAAAATCTATAGTCGCAATAACTTGGAAAAAACAATGATACTCAAAAACATTTAGTCCAATTTTGAACAGCCTAATCGCATGCAAATAAAAGGATTGTCAAGTGGTTTGTTTACGTTATCTTTGCAGAATAGTTTACACGCTTGTATTGCTAACAACAGTGAATAATACAGCTTGGCAGCTTAGAGTGTTCGCGGCTGGTTGGCGATCAACATTCAAACATTATGTGGACGAAAGAAGATAGGGAATATACGTTTAAAAATTAGCAGATACTCTTCATTGATGAACTTTGAATTCAAACTGCACGCAAAGCAACGAGAGCGATCAGCTGGGTAACTCTACGTAATTGAATCGCATATTTAGAAAGTGTTGGCTGATTTGCATAAATACGTCACCTTCATTACGTGCGGAGCAAGTCATTAAACGAATCAAGACCGGTTTAAATTCTTTAAAATTTTGTTTCCTCACCCTATTGCGGTAACTAATTGTATCAACGCCATTTGGAATTCAAAGCCAAAGGTCAAAGCCGCCTAATTGCATTTCAAATGCAATAGCAACGAGAGGAACTAGAAATGTTCGAACAATTTCAAATGCGGACTTGGCCGCTATCGTACTTAGCGGCGCGGCTGTCCCGACTATGTTAGACTAGGTTGCATTGGAATTTGATTAATTGGGCACAGTCCCCCCGTTCGCTCGCGATTACTTCGCAGCTCGCAATGCGGATAAACATAAAAACGACAACTTTACGAAACTGTGAAGCAAAGAAAAAAATTTATAATACAAAGGAGCAGCCGGCGCAACGCTGACAGAGGAATCATCTGTCAAGAGAATATTTCCCTACGATTCGCCGTGCGCAATTTCGAACGCAAAGCGCACCAGGTCGGCATCGGGAAATTACGCTCAGTATAGGAAGCGATGAAATTGAACAAAGCGCCTTTTGGAAAGTATGAATTAGTTGCCGTTGATCTAATTTTCACAGCGTCCCAGAGGACGTTTGCCACGACTCATTAAATAGAGCCAACATACTTCGAGCGCATACCGGTTAAATAATGACACTTGATCGACATCTTAACGCTCCAACCCGATGACGCTACGCGAAAGTTTAAAAAGTCGTTCGCACTTTTACCGATATATTTAGTCAACGCATTTCAAAGATCCTACTGCCAACGGCATCCAACAACGAAAGGTATGCATTGGCAAGCCGAACGCTTTTAGAGCTTGCGCCGCACCACTGAAAATAAAGAGCTTTATGCAAGGATGCATAAAAGCGTCATTTTTTTCAAGTGCATCGTAAACAAGCCCGAAGGTGAAAAAGAATAGTGCAAACAGAACAAATAAGAATGCGATAGTTTGTACAAGTACGATACGTGACCAAAGGCGTATGCACAACTACCGCTCGTGAACAGCGTCTCACGAGCATAGCTGTTGACGACTTTCCAAACTCACTCCTGCAAGATGACACTTACTGCTGGTCAACAACATTCTCAACATATTGATGACGTAATCGCCCCAATCTAGATCGTTTTAAATAAGAGAAGTTTCAAAGTTTGAAAATGAACTCCATATGCATTACTTTCACGTTAAAGCTAAATTGATTCGTGGACTGACGACAGGACGGAAATTCTGACCATACGACTTCGAAAAAAAAGGTAAGTTTCAAGACTTTCTTGGCAAGGCTTACGCACCAAAGCAAGCTTAATGCTATGGACAGTACTTTATGCTATTTAATCTGATTTCATACTTAGAACCTGAAACGTCTGGGAAAACAAAGTTCTCCAAATGAGCTTATGAATTGGAATGACAAAAATAAACTCACCCATGTGCTCATCTTCGAGACCGGCTATGAAAGCGCCGCATGACTCGCTATCGATCAACGGGATATAGCTACCATCCAAAAGTTCAGCGGGTGCATCCGCCCCGAACATACGACCGGTTGCCCATTCATTGCTTTGGGAATCGATTGAACTGTCACGCGTCATCTGCAAAAGAAAGAGATGGTTGCAAGGGTTGCCAGATCGACTACAACCTTCATTTGCTTAAGCAATTTCTTGTCAAGCGTCTGCTCCAAGAATTTATCGCTAACACCTCGAAAATCACCCTGCAATTCAATGGAATACAGTAAGTTTTTTTGGTTGCCGGAAAAGAAAAATTGGACGACCAAAAGCTTAGCCGCTTCGACGCGATTGGAAACCGAAATGTCCTGCATTGCGTAGCAGATCTTTGAAAACGCGTGGTCAACCAGACGAAGCCTTGCTGACTGAGCATTGCTAGGTACACGCCTAAACAATGGAAATTTGTTTATTCATGTTTTGCCAGCCAAGCGTGACCAACTTGTCCGAATAGAGCTTCGCATAGCAACCTATAAGCTTGTAGGCTCGTGAACGTACGCTATCATTTTGGTCGTCCACCAATTGACAAATGCGATTGTAATTTTCCAGCGTCAATGGCAAACCGAGCTGATGTATTTCCATCTGCAAGTAGACAAGTGAAATGGAAATCAACAAGCAACATCTGTACTTACGAGACAGTCGAGAGCCCTTATGCGAATTCTGTGGTCGTAATCAGCTGTATGCTTGGCTAGCAAAGTCTCTATGGACTTTTGCATATCGCTTTCGGATGGATACTCGCCGTCGCTAGTTTGACGCAACCAATCGCGCCGCTGAATCGCCAAGTGGGTCAGCGAAAGTAGGCAACAAAGACGGGCGCAACAAAGCGACGAATCCCTTAGACACTTTAAAATCAAAGAGAGATACTTGTCGAAACATGTCAACGCAACAGAAGCATACTCGCTCCAAGGCGTCCCACACATTCTGCCATAGTGGACTTGCGCAAGTCAAATGATTTGCGAACTTGCACAGCAGAGAGTAAACATGCTCTACTCGATAGGATGGATAGATTTCTTCGTCTATTTCAGCCGCCATACGTAGCAACGTGTCGATGGCGAGGTCGATAACTTCCGAAGGCAATATATTCCTCTCTAAGAGGTCGTCTAGCGAACGGACAATATGGGCACTATCCTCGAAGCTTTGGCTCGCGGATAGTTCGCCCAATGCCCACGTCACCGCATGCTTGACGTTCTCGCCACTGGACACAGTGTTCAATGCTACCTGATAGGCGAATGGGTCCTTTGCTTCATTTTCGCGCGCGTCATACGACTGCGGAGGTTCGTCGTCCGGTTCAGTCTTAAGCGCTGCCCTTTTAATAGCCTAAAAGCAAACGCAATAGCCTATTGAACAAATAAGCAAAGATTAAGATAGCTACCACGTCAGGCTTGACGTCCGAGCAAGCTCGTTTCATGGGACAAACCCTGAAACGACAACGATATGACCAAATTAGCCAAATCGAACTTCGCAAAAAGTAATGGGCCTTATGCGCCAACGACAAACGACGACGACAAGCCAGGAAAAAGCAATTGTACGTTTACTGAAAACAGAGCAGCAAGTTTGAAAGTTGTCGACACTGAATAGTAACAAATAAGTAACCGCTGAAATTGCTACGATTGTAGAAAGAAAAGAGCATATAATCAGACGAGCGTGACGAGGGTGGTCCAGCTAAGAAATGTAGGATGGAATCTCGGCCGCCTGGAATTGTCGATGAATCTGGTCTTGAGTGAAGTTCAAAAATGCCATGTACTGGTCGTTCAAACGTTCCTGCAGCAATTTTTCAAATTTAGCTTCCATCTCGAGGCCGTGTTCGCGAAGCAGACGAGCAAAGACATGTCGTATCTGCTTCAGAGAAAAGAAAGGCTGGCCCGGACTGGGTACGTCCTCGGCATTGGGGACGGACGTGGCCCGCGACTCGTTTGCAGCATCCATCGAACAATCGTCCATCCTCGGTACCAGGTGAAACTCGTGACGCAAATAATCCTCCAAGGCAGCAGCAGACGGGAACTTACCGTATGGACGGTGCTGCTCCGAGGAGGAGGACAACAAGTCCGGGCTCTTTGGTAGCGACGTATGCACCGGAGAGCTTTGCTTTATTCTTTTTACCGCATTCTCCGGGCTCAAGTACGGCTCGAAATCATGCGGACGCTTTAGGGTCACGACGCAGGCCATCAAAACGCCTTAAAACAATCGCCAAAGAGTGGAACGAAACGATCGTTAGGAAACTGAATCTTCCCGAGCGGACAAGGAGTTCACTTCAACGATATAGTCGAGAAAAGCAACAACAATCGAAAAGACGGACCAGACCCAACGAACACGGCCGACAAGACTGACCAGGCAGCCACAATTAGTACAGTATTCCTAATTTCTGCAAAGATGGGTAGGAACGTATTTGAAACAACGGAAGCGGTAACTGTGGAACTGCAAGAAGGGCTTTTCTTTAAGCATCAGTTTCCAATAATTCTGCAAGGTATAATTATTGAAAATTAAAGCGCGCGTAAACAAAAACGTACAGCGTAGCGACGGAGTCAGATTGCAGATTTATAAAAACAAAAGATTAGACGAACCTTGCGGCCAATTGGAATACCTGAATAATGTTATATAAAAATGAGAAAATAATTCGCCTTCCTAAGATTGCAAACAAGCTTATGAGCATCAACAAGTCGACCGCCGCGGCACCGATATGGCCTAATGGATACGAACTGGCAAATGTTCTAATTATCAAAACTTCAATTGTGAGTTTTATTTTCGTGACAGTAAGTCGACTAAAACCTTTGGCCTGTTTAGAAAACGCTTTTTGCCTCATCAACTGCCAGGGTTCATTTGACTCGATTACTCGTAAACCGAAGCGGCGCGGTCGTTTTTGCGTTTTCAAATTTCAACATTTTTATACAATCGAGGAAGAAAATGGCCTTTCACCTTTTCGTGGCTCTATATTGCGCAGTCAACGACCGTTTAAAGGCGATGGAGGAATTGCCAGTCAGTCTTAATTAAACATTACTTCAACGTGCCTTTGACAAAAAGATTGCGTTAAAAAGCGCTTGCAAAAAAAGGCTACCATCATTAGGCGTTGAAAAATCGCCTCTGCATTTGATTCGTTTATGACAAGATTGTTAGGACAAAACGCATTGGAATTTTGTAATCAAGTCAATGATAAGGAAGCATCAATTGACCAAAACAACAGTACGAGCGAAAATGGCGCTTTTCTCGACCAAAGCAGCAAAAACGTACGCGAAAAGCAGTCACCCTATCGGCAGTTTCAAAACAAAAAGATTTCTCCGCCGATGAACAGTCAAAACAGTTAAGGTTTAAAAAAGGTCAAATTTCGTGAAACGGCAAACATGAGCGCAATTATTCCGCAAACTGCTTTCTTCGATGCCCTCAATCCGCAAATGCGGTGCTGAGTTGCCGTAACAGTTTTTTTTGGCAGCTACGGAAAAGACCGGATCTTATTTTTTTGCATGAATAATGCTTGCGCCGTTAGGAATTCAGCGCGAAACTAATTCACTCGACGAAGTCGGTGAGTTTGTGATAAAGCGTTCTACTTTCCGGCGCTTTTCAATGGTTTATTAAATGGATGTTCTTTCTGTCTATCCGCTAGTGAAATTACTCACAATTCCAGCTCCAAGTATAGAACTTAAATGAGCAAATCAATAATTTGAAACCATGTCAAACCTTGCTAAGAGATAAGATCTGATAAGATCTTTCTTTTATTGTCTCACTCTCTTCGCTCCAATTTGCATAAACTATTTAACTATAGAAGCAGAAAATAATAAATAAAAATATTCAAAAAGAACTTCCCTCAACTCAACACACTGACAGTCTTTCATAAGGAGAAATCAAGCGAGATCATTAATCCAATAGCCTGAAGCAGCAAAATAAATATAATCTCTACTCAATCGAGGCAGTTTGTTGGTATGTTCTGAGATTGAGATTATGATGAAAAAACTTTATTACGGAACGGTTCCCGTTTATGTATATAGAAAAGAGACTCCGGAGTTTTCGGGTCATTCGAGACCCGTCATCAGCGGTCTAAAGTTGTAAATATGATTTTTGGCAGCGAATGCCATCTATCGTTTCCGAGGACTTTAAAGCGGACATTTTTAAAGTTTTCCGTTGGTAGGTTTTCACATTTGAGTCTGTCAGCGCAATTCTTTTTCTCGTTCCGTATGGCTTCTAGATTGTGTCTTCGTTGGTTGTTTCGAACAATATATTTTCATAATGAAAAAACTTTATTACGGAACGGTTCCCGTTTATGTATATAGAAAAGAAACTCCGGAGCTTTCGGGTCATTCGAGACCGTCGAAGACACAATCTAGAAGCCATACGGAACGAGAAAAAGAATTGCGCTGACGGACTCAAATGCGAAAACCTACCAACGGAAAACTTTAAAAATGCCCGCTTTAAAATCCTCGGAAACGATAGATGGCATTCGCTGCCAAAAATCATATTTACAACTTTAGACCGCTGATGACGGGTCTCGAATGACCCGAAAGCTCCGGAGTCTCTTTTCTATATACATAAACGGGAACCGTTCCGTAATAAAGTTTTTTCATTATGAAAATATATGGTCCCGTACCAAGACATCACGTTTTCAAGATTGAGATTAAAGCATAAATTGTGCGTAGTAACGATAACGCTATCAGGTGTGTTGCAATCCGTCTCCATTGCATCGATTTTCCTGAATCTGTTGATACGTTCGCTTCGTTGGTGCTGGCCGTAGCTACCTACCGCCAAAGCTTCATAGCTTCCAACGACGTCCTGCTGGCCTTTCTGTCAACCAAGTAGACGCCACCTTAAAATTAAATCTGCAGAAAACGGACTTAGTGTATTTTTCTTGAAATTGGCGATCGTGTTAACATACTGGGTAACTTGTACAGGCGCAAGTTTTTGATCAAGTTAGCCTCTACAGCTGACGTTGCCGCCCAGTAATGAGTCACATGATTATATAAAGAGCTTAAGAGCTTAAAGAGCTAATTGCTTAAGGTTTTAATAAAGGGTTTACGCGTTCTGAGAGTGGTCCAAACAAAGCCATGGTAGCGCGTTTGTCCTTTACCTTATCGACTTTATTTCACTTTTGCAGGTTATGGCTGCAAAACTAAACTTTAGCAGCACAAGTCTTCCGAAAACATTTTGTCAAAGCATGCTCAGCACACTAATGGTGAACTCAACGAAAGCTACCTCACCATCGTTAGCGCCAGGAAACAATAAAACGAATTACCAAGGGAACAAAACAGTGGCAAATCGTACATATCGTACCGCTTTTTGTCCCTAAACGTTCGAAGAGACAATCCGCGCGAACCCGTAGACGCAATGTTATTCGGTCTTTTATCACAAAACCTGTTTTATGCGATTGCAAAATCGAGCGATGACACAGCAAGTAGGCTGTGCTGTATGCGTAAATGCTGCTATAAGTTTGTCATTGCTCCTGCGCAAAATTTTGATTTCGTTCAATTCGAACCTGCGCGCCTTTTTTACTTTGGAGTACTGTAAGCCGGTACGTTCTCTTAACGAAGTTTTAATCGCTGCTCTTCGCAATCGTATAAGCACAAATTTAATGACGCCTGGCAAGATAAACAGCCAGGAAAAAGAACGCAGAGTGTGTTTCCTGCTGACAACGCGACTTTGGCTCCAACTGCCAAAAATCAAAATGTACGCAAAGCTGACAAAACTATAATCTTATATCCTACGGCGATGAAAGTCATTCAGTTCCCCCGCTGAGCTGTCTGAATCAGAGAAACAACAGAATTTGGGCGGAACAGATTGAAGCGTTCGAAACAGGGAAACAGGGAGCGCAGATGCCGAATTCTTAGTGCTGAGCTGCTAGCACTAAAAACTGCTTGAATAGCGAAGACTCGAGAAAACGGAAAAACATTCATAAATCACTAAGCTTGTTTAGAAAAGAATAACAGACTAGCAACACTTAATCCTAATTCATCAAAGCTTAGAGGACTCAAGTTGGTACCTAATGCGTCACGTAGCAAATGTTCTTGTTTCCTTTTCCTGAAATAGCATATTTCAAATTTATTGCAAGAAAATGTTCCGTGGCAACGCTAATGCTAAGCTGAAGCCATCAAATGTCTTATTTCCGTAGAAAACTTAAGATTACATTTGCATGGAGGTTCAAAAGGTATTAACTAGATGAGTAACAACCATCTTAAGGCCAATGCCGCAACAGGCTTCCAAACTTCTCACGGCAACTACTTACTGCACCATTGGAAATGTCATCATAAAACAAAGTCAACAAAGAAGAGCAAAGCTAAAAGCAAATAAAGCTGTATGGTAGGAAAACTTTCCGCTATTGCCAAGAAGCTTAGCCAAGTCGAAGCTAATACTACTTTTCGACCAAAAGCGAATATTCAGCAGAATACGCTGGAATGCGCCCAACTTTTTTAAAGAAACTATTGAGCGAAAGTGAACGTTGCTTGCATCATCTGAACGCCTTTCTAACTAAAATGTTCTCACGGCATTTGACGAGCATAACCAGGATGCTGCAATAATCGAACGAGAACATGCAATATATGCATATAAGAAAAGCCTAATAAAGCTATCACGAGTTTGCAGCGGCTTGGCGATGACGCAGCAGCAACAACGTTCGTAGTCAGCGGTTGTTTTTTTAAGAAGCGTTCGAGCATTGCATCATCGAGGTAGACTCAAATGCCATACGATAGGTTATAAAACGTAAAGCAGTTTTACAAAACGAGTTCTAGCCGATAAAGTATCAATAGGAAATGCCGTGAGAAGACGCCTTTCCAACAGCTGCACCCAAAAAATGGTAAAACACCTTAAAGGCCTTCGCGCTCGATGGGGGACTGTACGACTAGTCAGTGGGTCCTACTAGTTGACAACTTTCGTTGCGTACAACGAAAGCTGCAACTCTCAGCGCCGTCGGACGACCCGGCAACAAACAAACAAAATTTGTCTGAAGCACCGCTCAGGTGAAACCTCTCAGCGTCAAATGATCTTGACCGGTGTCCTAAGCAAATAACATCGCAGTAGTTGCAGCTCGACGTTGATGCCTGCTTGTTTGCTCCCCAAATTTATCGTCGTTCGAAAAGTTTGGTTTTTGTTGGCCCCATTTCTTTCAGTCGTTGATTCATCATTGCTACTTATTTACCGGCGAATCGGCTTACATGCATATGGCACGAAAAGGCCAGCGCTGCACATTTGTGCGACAAAGTCCGTCACGCAGACTTACTCGAGGAAGGAATACGTACTGCCGCTGCTATTCAAATGGAGTCGGCTCCGCTTCCCGCGTTATTGGTATTAGAAGTTTTACGTCATCGCTCAGAATTTTAAATTCAAAAGTTTTCGTTCGCTCCGCCTTTCAGTTGGGCAGTGTGAAGTTACCGATGCAACGGAAGTGCCCAAGTGACAACTTATGCATTATATTCCACTTGCGCAATAGCGGATGCTACTCATAGCGCATACCACTCCACGGGACATAACGAGCAGAGCCAATGCGGACATTGTGGGAGGATGCAATAAGAGACGACATGTTGGCGTTATTAGACGTATACATACTTGCGATCAACGCTTCCACACGCTCTCCTTCGAGCAAAAAGAGGCAGGCAATGGTATTTCTCTACAATGGGAAAAAAATTCCCCTGACAGCCATAAGGCCAGCTGTTCCTCATTTGTCACCTGTCTCATACATTTCTCAGGTACGCAGGGATATCAGTGCCGTAAAGTTGATAGTGGTTGTCGAATACTAAGTGCGAAACGTGTGGCCTGTTTGAAAGCCAGATGAGATACCTTCCCTACTAACGTATGTTCAAATGAATACACGCCTGCTCGACGGGGTAGACGTATCAAGAATACGAGTGCAAACTCCTTGTGAATTCGCTTGATGGGATTTTGATTCGACGAACAAACACGGATGTGTCGCGGCTGCCCGTCCGTCCGAGACAACAGCTGTTGGGACAAGCTGTGGCCGCGAAGAACCACTCCGCTTCGTACCGCAATTATCCCTTTATGGGTCAAAGACGCTCATAATGAGCGAAGACAAATTTGTCTATGCCAGCGGTTGCTATTGCCAAGTCTATAGATCAATGCCGAGCCTTTCTTTGCATTTTCACTATGGACAGGGTCAACTTAATCGCCGCGACGTCCCTTTGCGAAACACCGCGTCCGTTGACCAATCAAACTTTACGGCACATGTTCCACGCGACCTCGACTCTTTACGTTACTTCGCTTTGCAGGAAAACTGGCCTAGCACTGCTGACATTGAAAGCCAAAGAATGAAGCCTTGCGCTTTTGTTCTCATCGTCACTGTCTCTCTTCTCTTCTCAAGCATCCAAGCTAAAAAGGTAAAGAAAAATAAGTACTCTATCTTCTATTGTGTCCTGATTCGACTAGACTGACGCGCTAGTTTAAAAATACGCACATTTCTCTGCTAAAAACCATACTTGCACAAGGGTTGTTATCGTAAGTTTGAAGAGCAACGAGATTCCATTACGTCAGCATGCTTTGTCATTAAGCACTTCCGCACGACTCTTCCGACTATGAAAACAGGCGTTGACAGAAAGTCAGAAACTGTTTTTTTCCATTTAGGCATGACATATTAATAATAGCAGAACTACTAACACTTTACGCGAGACAATGGACGTTTTAAAAAATGAAAGTCTGCGCAGAGAAGTTTTGTTCCTCCTTACAGCTTTGCATTTCAGCTAATAGGTTGCTGAGCACCTTAGTCGCAAGTGAGGCGTCACTCTTAATACAGTGACGCGAAACGCATAAAGTAAAATTATTTAACTGTCAGGAAAAGCTAAACCAGACGCTGACAACCGTCTGGTTTTTTTAATTAACCAATGAGTATTTCCAGTCAACGACTTTGCATAAAAAATCAAACTGTAACAGTAGCATAACGGTAACGCTGATATACTGTTTGTTTGCGCTACTACTTTTGGACGAGAGGCGATGGCAAAATAAGTTAGAAGAGTTCATACGTGATGAAGTACAAAAATGATCTAAAACATTTGCGATAACGATATGAATGCCCACTCAGCCTTATTGTGATTTCAAAAAAGGAAACAGGGCAACTGCTAAACATGTGCTTCATTCAAATAGTTTTCCAATACAGCATTTAATCGATTTATACTTTAATGTAGAGCAGCTGCTAGGGCGACTAATTTGCATGATTTGTCAACTTTTACGACTACTGTAAAAGCTTGTTTTATCTCCACTTTCGTGGTGCTTACTAAGTGATTAGCACTTTATAAAAATGGAATGAAACAAGAATTAGAGAACACACCGGAACGAGATTTCAGTTGAGCGATTTGAGTTCACACTGCTTCATTGTGCAATCAATGCTTCGCTAGCCGTCTGCTCGCATTCTTCGCGCTCTAATCCGTTTAGCGGTTTTCAAGATAACGCTCGATTAATTTCTACCATATTTAGGGAAAACATGGCAAGAAACGCGCAGACTGGGATTTACTGGAACCAATGGTGGAAATGATCCATAAAGAGGACAAGTACCTGCCGTCCGAGGGAGACGAGTCGAAAAAAGATAAGATCGGTAAAGCAAAGAGCATATTAACCGTGAAGTCAATTAATTCGTTAAAATTACGCAAGTTCCGGGCGTCAATCCTTGCGCTAACCATTTCTGTGGTTGGGGCAAAGAGTGCAAGTTGAATGAAAAGGGAAAACCGACTTGTCACTGCGCCACCGAATGCCCTCAAGGTCCGATTCCGGATCCCCTGGACAGAGTAAGCGAACCGTTGCCATTGTAGCCGATTCGACTTGCCCCGGTCAGGTTTGCAGCAACACAAACGTTACCTACAACAGCATATGCCATCTTTACCGCGAACGGTGTCGCTGCCGTAGAGACATGCCAAGTTGTACTAATCCTAAGCACAAACACCTTCATTTGCAATACCTGGGAGAGTGTAAAGGTACGAGTTAAACTAGTCGGGTGCAAACCAAGCAAGACGAAACGGCTTTTTGGCAACGGAAACTATTTCAGTCTTGGAAGAATGCACTGACGAACATTTGAGCCAATTTTCTATTCGCATGGCCGACTGGCTTTTCCAGGCAAGCATAAAACGAATTATTTCAAATGTTTTGACCAACTGGCCTTACTGCAGGTTATGCGCGATTTGAAAAAACGTCAAGAGCTCTACGGAGATCAGTGGATACAGATGATAGAAGAAGCTGAGCGTGATGACCACCTAAAGCATGTTTATCCCATTATATGGAAATACTGCGACTTGGATAATAAGCCACATGACAAGCATGTGAGTCATCACGAACTTATTCCTCTAACCGCTCCCGTTATTCCCCTCGAATCGTGCATCGAACCCTTCCTGCGAAGTTGCGACACTGACAACGATGAAAAGATCACACTGAAGGAGTGGGGTAAATGTTTGGGCTTGGAAGAAAGTAAGCACAGCTTTTGGGCCCACTAACTGAAGCTTAAGTCTTTGTTTTACAGGCGAAATTTTTGAACGTTGCTGAAGAGTTAATCTTTACGAGCTGCTCCACTTCTACAGCCGCTTTACTGCCATTGAGATGCACGCTTTCGTCAACTACTATGCGTCCTCAATTCTAAGTTCCGTTTCTAAAAGTGCCCCCTTTGCTCCAGCGCTTCCCATTGATCCCATTCGACGAGCCTAAAGCCTTCCTGAATAAACGATCCGAACTCTGCTCAACGCTTCGATTTCGCAAAACTATCATTCGAAGCATGGTGCCGACATGACTTATTGCGCCAGGAAGCGGACATCCCGTCGTGCACGCGATTAAGTCAGCATTTGTACTTTAATTTATCCGTTGGAAAAAAATACGTAAAAATTGCGATTGTTTAAGCATGTTTAACTTCGTGTGTTTAACGCTTTAAAGGCAAAATTGAGCATTTTCGTAAAACTTTGAAGCGTGTACAAAAAATTTAGAACCCTTCGAACTCGGGATAGCTATGACAACTTAACTACTTTCTTGACAAGATTGAGACTCTACAAACATGATGGACGAATGGGCGTCGTTTAAAACGCTGCTACGTTGCCGCGCACGTTCAGTGGGTTAGTTTACTCCGGTTTTAACGAACTTGGGCGTTACAGTACAACTGGCAACACGACCAAGGCAGAACATTAAGCATTAAGCAAAGGAAGTCATTAAACGTTGTTCAGTCTATCTTTTGTGAGCCTATCTTTATGAATTATTTTATACGGTAGTAAAAACTTAGAAATGAAATACTAAAGAGTTGCTGCCTTTTGCGACAGCACAATTTTTGAGTCTAGCCGCTCTTAACTGCGCAAGTTTTACGGCCTCTTAGGTAGGACGAAATGAATTAATAGGAACACATTTTTTCACGTACTGCACAGCCAACTTACGATAATCAATAAAAGAAGTATGGAATTTTGAAAACAGCAATGATTTAAAGAGAGAAAAGCGCAGACCGCTTAGCGTTAGCGCCTAAGGAAGTAATGTTTGCCCATGAGCGTTTCCCTTCGTGGCCAACAACATATCTGCGAAGCAAAGAAAAAAATGTAGGCCGAACTACGAAGATTAATCTACGCGATCAAATGTAAGATCCCAACTTTATCGCACTTCCACAATGTGTTTACTTATTTTTGAACCAACTAACTCTGTAACAGTTGTCCCTCGTTGATAGGAGATATTAATCTTACAAACTTGAAAAATTGAAAATGCTGTTCTCTCAATAATTTCTTATTGAAAGAAAAGATTCCGTTTGGCCCTTGGCAACGGAAAAGCTCTGTCCAATGGTGAGCGATGCAAGACCATGTTGCTCTTTCAAGCGGCATAAGCGCAAGACAGATGAACCGTTCAATCATGCTATACGAAAAGCTATCAAAGACTAGACCATGGGTAGCGCACACGCTTCCGTGTTGTTATAATGGAAACAGCCTGAGCCTCTCGGAGACTTTTGTTGCTTAAGATAAGAAAAAATATCGACCAGAAGCCACTGCTGCGGAAAAAAGTAGATAACAACTGAAACAGAATTTTTTTGTATTGTGGGCTATAGCTTTTGCTTTTCAAATCGAAGCTGGAAAAGTGAAGATGCACTCTTGCCGCAACAAGGTTAGTTTGTCAATTGTATTAAAAATTACAGGAAAGCACTTTGATTTCATAATGAGATAGCTTTATTACGCAGAGAGTCCCGTTTAATGTGCGATAAAGGCTTGAACTCCGGAGCTTTCGGGTCACTCGAGACCTGTCTTCAGCGGTCTTAGATTATAACGGGATGGGACTCTCTCCGTAATAAAGCTATCTCATTATGAAAACATACGCTCCCGTACCAAGAAACCACATCTTCGAAAGCACTTTGATGAGCAAAAAAGGCGTTACCAGATTTGTTCTATCCGATTTTTAAAGCTACTTGTAAGTTGAGGGAACTCGGAACAAGAGCAGTTCCGAAACGTAGGGCACTGATTCGTCCTGTATTTTTTCTGATAATTTGCTCATCTATTCCCTGGTAGGGCACCTGCGAAGTTTACTTACAGGTATATCAAACAGGCCAAAGCCTTGAATCGAAAATCATTCATCATTAATAAATTAAACAGGTATACTGTGACTTCAGTTATTGAAGCTAACGTGCCCGTTACAAAAGCACCATACTGAAACAAATTATCATGAAAAGTACAATTGCGAGCAAAACTTTTTCACATTGCTAACGCGAACTTAACTTTAGCCAGCAACTTGATTTCTGCAACGTTTCGCCGCAGCTGCACGAGTACCCGAAGACATTGTTAGCCATACTTTGTTCATGTGTCGTTGTGCTGGAAGTCAGTTGTTACAGTCACAGACAGTAAAATAAACTTTCCTTTCCGTTACAAAATTATCGGCCTTTCGTTAACAATGTTTTAAATTTGCACTTAAAGCCGCCTACAGGAAAAATTTTCATTTTTACCGTCCATCAGGGAGCGTAGGTTACGAAATTACACTAGCTGAAAGTGCAGCATGAACCTTTTGAATCGATTCATTGACAACTAGGGTACAGCAACTGTAGAATAGTTTGTTAAAGTAATGCCATCACCATTTGTTCATTCGTTTTTGATTAGAAAGTACATGGGCTGCAAAATCAAAGTCCAATATACGAATAAAAAAACTCAGCGATGAGCTTGAATATCCCCTGTGCTGTATTAGTTTTTAGGAGACGAAAGGATGTCAGCGCTTCATTTCTAAACACTGGGTAAAATCAACTATATTTAAACAAGCATACAAAAAACCTCACAAAATGGCAACCCTCCATTATTCTCGTTGTACTTCTCAAAAGGGTTGATCATTATGCAGATATTCGGATAATGAAACTTCCCGAACATAATTACTGATACGTATAATGTACTTACCTTTTCTGCAGCAGAGGGGGCATGTTCTTTATATGCAGAAAAGAATGACAAACAAGCCTCAGTACCGCATTTTCAAATGTACATATCACGTATGTGCTTTCTTTAAAAGACCAGCAGAGTATTAATGGGTCATAAATAAGTTTTTCTGCACTTGTGCAATTTCTTATTATTTGTTCAAACTGTGGGAAGGCAAACGCACTGCATAACTGAAAGGTGCGCAAGTAACTTCCATATATCTGAACGGCACATTTCAACCAACAGGAAATGGGAAGACAACACGCAGTCATACTTGGAGCGACTAGGCATGCACTATGTTTGGAATTCTGTTTCATTGGGAACTACTTGTGATCTCGGTCTTCAGAAAGTGCACTCTGAACAGCAGCAGCCAAGTTGGTATTTTATGACCAAACCATATAGGCAGAGTACACGCATGCTTCTGCCAGTACTTAAGTCAAACCCATTCAGGTAACCGGTGACCAGTGCGTAACAGCTTCTTTTTTAGTTGTAAGTATTAAGTAGTTCATATATTCCATCATAAATAATAAGCAAAACAAACTAAACCAGGTGAAAACTGACAAAATGCAGATGTACTTACCGCAGTCTTTTACAGTAAACCAAGAGAACGAACCTGACAATATGAATGCAAACATAACATGCTGAAGAGAAAACTATTGCAAATACGAATCCATAAAAAATTTTGCTTCAAACCAGATGAGCAGTATGTACATATTTTACCTATTCAACTCCGAAATTGCAAAGTCTTCCTTGCGTAAAGTTAAGAATTATTGATTAATTATACAATTGCGAAATTTCTGGAGCTCGAACACGCGTCTACTGGAATAAAAGCCGTAACTTATGATACTATCAATATTTCAATATTCAAATGCAGCTTCCTTCATTGTCCGTAAGCGTACTGTACTTGTCCTTGACGCATTTTTAAACTTTACTGTATGCGTCCTTTTTGTATTCTTGAGTAGTAGTCCTGATAACAATTAATTAAAACAAAGAATATTTCGTGTTGATTTCACAATTTTCAATTTTACACATTGCACAGCTTAGAACGAATCAAGAAAACGCACGAATTTTTATCTGGTATATAAGTGCAAAAAATATCCTTCCGAAACTACCTTCCAAAAACTCATAGTTTATATACGGATGGTACGGTTGCTTTTTATGAATTTTCGCGGACAGCTTTCGGGATACTTCTGGTTTCATCTTCAGAGTCGGGTACTAATAATGGACACTGACGGCCGGATAAGAAGCATCCCTCCAAAAGCTGGGGCTATAAAATTTGTAATAAAATAATCATACTGTAAATAAATGAACTAACGATTATTAGGTTATCATAAGTAGGACTACGCTTTACAAATTCGCCGCACAAAAACTTTTATGAGCGTGTTACAACAAGAATTTTAGGCAATAGTAACATACAGTCCCACTGATCTGTTTGCATTTCGGATAGTGGTATAATCACCGCTTTGACTAAGCCGGAGAATAAAGTACGGAGCGCTGTGTTCATTCTAAACTTTTCGACGTTATTTCTTAATCGGCAAGTTTGAAATTGGATGGCTGATCGACAAAAGTTTCTGCATATTATTCTTCGCAGTGTTTCATCCGCATGCTAACGGACGTACTTTTACAGTATATCAACTGTGTGTTTTCAGGTTCGCACAACGTAACGTTCTTTCGTTTAGTTCGAAGAACAGGGAAACCCGACATAGTAACGGTGTCCAAGTTTTTGTTTTTTGGACCTCAGAAATTTAAGCTTGAATTAACGTTCGGTCTTTGTATTTAGACCCGAAACAGCATCGAATGTCGAGCATTGTACGTACCATTAGCTATATGACTTTATCCGCCGTCTAAAGTTTCCTCATAGCTGCTGCAATACATGCGCACAATCTTTAGTTGCAAACACGGAAGCTCGCAGTGCCACCCTGCTGTGACATAAGCTGTCAAACAACAACCTACTCGCAATTCAATCATGTTTACTGTTAGTTTAACTAGAATTTCAGGTACAGCTTTTTCTATTAACACACTTTTGTGCTCGTATCGACTTAAATTTTTCCGCAGCTTAGGGTCAAGCTTTTGGATTCCATGTTTTTTTCATAGGCAACTTACTAGCTCGCTTTGGTTGATTTTGTTCTGTCAATACTTCTTACAACGGATAAATGCGGTTGCCGCATCAGCTCCTCGAAATGATCGCCTTCATACAAACGTAGTCATGCGACCGCATGAATTCCTAAAGCTTTCAGTTTAGCCTAAATACGAAATGGGAAATAACACTGCCTCATTACGCAACGATTGTTCAATTACTTATTCAACACCTGAAACTGTGATTCTTATTGTTAATCTTATGATCTGCCTATCAATGCGAAGACTTACAGGCGCAAGTGAAGCAGTCTATTCTTCAGCATGCTGCGTCGAATTGACTGACAAGACCAATGGAGTGCAGAAATTTAATTTATCGGCGGAACAACCGCGCTTGCTACCGTTACGTGGGAAGCTGTTTTTGAACAGAGATTAACTTTGTTGTTAAGAAAAGTTCTAAAGCGAAAAGTACATAATAACATAGCGCTTGACAACAAATGGCAAGAATGGACATAAAGTCTTACTTGGAGAGTACGGTGCTAATTTTGTTTGTACAAAGCTCGCTCGCCGAAGACGAATCGTTCATTTGACTATTGTAAATTCCATCCTAAGGCAGCCAATTGCTGTTGGTTTTTCGTAGCTGCCGTCTTTAAGTTTTGCATTCATTGCGTAGTAGTTCTAAAAACAAGGATAGTATGATTGAACCATCGGCCGAAACGGTTTCCTCAACCCCGCTGGAGAAGATAAGAAGAAAAGGATGGCTACTGTCCAAAGTTAGCTTTATCTGCAAGACAGCATCACCGCTATGAATGGGCGCTTCAAGGCCAGCGTCAATATTTCTCCTTTAAAAAAAATATTTATCAGCTGGACCACGGCAGCCAATGAAAGCGTACAAAAAAGCTGCAACAGGAATGCTGAACCATTTGCAGGAAGTCGGCTTTAAACCAATGAATTGTTGAAGTTCTAAATCCATCAGCAGTGTCGACACTTCCGTTCCAGAATTTCGACCAGTCACTTCAAAGATTAGCATATGCTTTCTGAAGTCAAGAGGATAACCTATGGTGCCATTTTCGTTCTTAGGAAGTACGCTGTCTATTGTCAACGTGCGGGCACGCTCCGCTGAACAAAGGACAGCTTAAATTATGAATGATATATTGAAAAAGCGTACTTAAACGACATTCCGTAAAGTACAATTGCTGATCAGCGTTATTCGGAGGCAAGCAGGAAACTTTGGCGAAGCCTGAAGTCTCAAGCAACCCTCCGGCAATCAGAACAAGTAAGTAAATGCGCATTCCTGTTTCGTCAAATCCTTCTACTTCATAACCTGATATTGACAGCTTTCAAAACAGTTCCTTGGCAAGTACACTGAACAGGTGCAAGTTCGGCAATGCGTAACCTGCGCCGGCAAGTGACGGACGTCGATACAATTGCTTGCATCACCATGGAAATAATGGCCACTTTCGGAAGGACAAATACCTCACCATAGTAAAGTGAAACCACGCATGTTCATTCAAATTGATTTGCGCCTTCATTTCTTCCGTAAGCATTTGTATTCCCAAAAAACCTTACACAATAAGGGAGGGCGCTAAGTTCGATAGCTTTAATGGCCAGTTTGACCGCTACGCAAAAGCAAAGCCGGAATTCTAGGAAATAAACAATCGAAAAAAATTCACCTGGCTTAGTTTGAAATTCAGAATTTCAAATGATCTTCTGTCGATATTACGCTCCGGATGAAACTACTCGTACAAGGTTGAGACTATTGCTAGTTGAGCGGGAAAATATTGGCTATGCAATGACTCAAGTTTAACGCTTCTCAGCAGTTGGGCAAACTAGTCGCTGTAGTTTAGAATTTCAAAGATTGACAAAAAAAACATTGATACTCTAAAGAACACACGAGCAAGTAAAATAAATATGACAGCGTCTAAGAATTATCCGTTTACAGTACTACGTAAAGCTGGGAGAATTAACTATCGCGTCTCAGGATAAGCTGAGCAAAAAGCTGCATGTCAACTTTGAAGCAGCCGTTTAAACTAAGACGAATCCGGAGAATGTACAAGGGTAAACTTCATTTCCAGTTGTCGCGCTTGTAGGAGGCATAGGAAAGTTCCAGTCGTTGGCTTGGCAATTAGCCAAACGATAATTGAATTTAACCTTTTGCCTTTGCCAAATCAAACAGCCAACGTGAGCATAATGAAACGGCGAAAAATTCAAATTAAGTACCTATGTACATTTTGAAGTTAAGCCAACAATCAAGCAGCCCAACGAACAAGAGCGTTTTCCAGCCGCCTTAGCCGGTGGGTGACGTTTTCTAAGGCAAATATCAATAAGGAAAATGATCCGTTTCATTCGTTTTACAATTGCTTCTTACGCGCCCTTCCTCCGGCCCAATGTACGATGTGTTGGAATTTTTGTTACTCCGGTAAAGTTTCTTTTAAATGTAAGAAGCCTCTCGAAGGACCCTTTCGCTGTCAGCGGCAATCAAAAACCGGTGACACGTGTATGATGGCAATGAAAATTTGCTCAGTACCCCGTTTATCTGCGCTGCTTCAAACACAAGCGTTACACGCTCTTTGTGGGCGCGATCAACTTCGGCGATACCAACTTTTGAACGGTCGAGCACTTGGCGCGGCAACAGCTGATAAGGCAGTCGGCTGGTTTGCATAGCTGCATGTCGTTTCCAAGGCGAGGTAACTTTCAACTTGTCAAACATTTTGCTCTTCCTTGAACGTCATCACGACGTTGACAATAAAGAACGCTTTTGCTTCTCGTTTGAGGGAGCAAAATATCTATAGCTCTTCGCAGGTGAGAAATAATTCAAAATTGTGTTTTACATTATAAATCGTTTTAAATTTTTTGTGGAAAATCTATAAAACTAAGAAATGTTCGTTCACGCACTTTGCCTTACACAATTCTTTGTACTTCGTTCCCATAGGTGGGAAACGCGTCTCGCTTTCGAGAAAAAGGAAGAAATCCCTTCCAGCCTGAAGGATTGTTCATTTAAGAAATTCAACTAAGACGCAGTGGGCATAAAAACAAATGTCAAACACGTCTGCTAGATTAATGGCGGGGGAAAACGAGCTATTAATTATTCGATTTCTCCTTGCTTACGTCAGCCTGTCGTTTTTCACAATTCCAAGAAGGAACTCATGGTTCGAGAAAAGGTTTTCAAAAATAGTTAAATAAATTTATCTTCTATAAATCTGAAGGAGCGACTATATTAAGCAAAAGAAGACAGGTACACATGAAGGCGTTAATACTAAATTTAAAATATAGCTGATGAACTCAGATGAACACTTGCTCGCAGGCCGATCCTCTTTAGCTGTGGACATGCCACAAGTTCAAATGGCAAGATAACAACATCTGCCCCAATATATTATACTGCATTAAACTGTTAAATTTTTTTTAGAAATAAATATTTACTAGTCTTGTTTTTCTATTAGACATTAAGAAGTCGAATAGAAAAACAGGCTTCTTAAATACATGGCCCTACTATATACAACGTATAACAGAAGCATGCGTTTCCACTTTTCCTACTATGTACACGCTTAAAATTCGACGCGAGAGTAGAACACTTACTTGTACTGAAGAAAAAGTTGAACCGAGGGACGCGTAATCGCAGGTTCCCATTTTGGATGCAAAGATGCCTAGGTACCCTCCGCTGTCCGGTCGCTTACCGGTAACTACCGCAGCGGTAATTAAACATGTGAGCGATGACTTTTTTTGGAGAAAACTGGTTTTCTTCGAACTGCCGACTCAATGGACGCGCGGAAGAAAGATGGCGGCATCGCTCAATCTTGAAACACAGTTCTGTGTTCAGGCTGAAGTTCAGTAGCGTTTCAATCTACCTCAGAACGGCGGCCAAGTCTGAACGATGAAGTGAAAAAAGATCGTCGCGTAAATATGGCCAAGGCGACCAGCGTTCGAGGGGAAGGGATATCGCTGCAAGGTGTCATCGTAGTGATCGCCGGTTTCTTGTCACAGATGATCTCAGAGGGGATCGTACAAGCTCAAGATGTTTTCCCGCCCTACGTGCACGAATACTTTAAGTGCACGTTTGCTGAGGCATGCGTTTTCCATTCCCTTATGCACGGCTTCTCGGAAGTGATGGGTTAGTCGATGCAAACTACAAGCTTATCCGCATTGTATACATTGTATCTACTTGCAGGGCCGGTGTCCACCTTTTTGACCAAACGGTTCAACGAGCGCTCTGTGGTCGTTTTGGGTGCAACGGTCATAACGCTCGGCTTTCTAGGATGCTCTTTTTCTACGCGCTTATTTCACTTGAACATTGCATCCGCTACAGCAGGTACCAAGTGTTCCCTTTCAATTGACAGCACCTGATCAACTAACATTTTTTCGAACATGTTTCAGGGATCGGCTTCGGGTTGATATCGGTTCCCATAGTTACAGTGGTCAGTTTCCATTTTGATCAGAATCGTCGCTACGTGATGACCACAGCGGCGACCATTGGCGGTGCGTTAGGTGCCGCTTTGTTTCCTTTTGCGCTGGACGCAATTCTGGACCAAAATCCGTGGCAATTCACTTTCGTTATGATCGCCTGTTGCACCGCTCAACTTCTATACTTGGGCCTATTGTTGTCTCGACCAACTAATAGCAATTTAGAAATTGCCGAAAAGGAGTCGCTGCTGTCCATGGAGCCCGAAATCGCGATTGTCGATGGTTTCGCTGTTCAAAACATTTCCGCTGCTTCTTACAGCCTTAAATCCAGGCTGGTGGTGCCCATGTTTCTGCTTAGCAGCCTATTTTGGCACGTGGGTTCGTACGTTTTCGAGGTGTTGCCGCTTCGCCTCGACCATGAAAGTTACAACGGCGACCAGATAGCTTTGGTAATATCTATGCAAGCGACATTTATCATATTCGGCCGCCTTGTCGCAACGGGTTTCATTGGAAAGCTTCGAGCGGATCCCGTTCTAGTTTACAATTTGGGATCCATGATTGTTGCGCTAAACAGGACACTGATAAGTTGGCCGAATTCTTACACCGCTTACCTTGCTCTGATAGCAAGCAGTGGACTTGGCATTGGAATCGCAACGGCGTTGGTGCCAAGCGTTGTGCTCAAACTGGTTGGATTGGAAAGACTCAATTTCATCTTTGGGCTTGAACTGCTGATGCGCGGCGTCAGCGGCATGATTGTTCCAATAGTAGGCGCCTACCTAGCCGACACCCTCCGCGGTGACTTCTTTTACACATTTCTGATAGGCGGGATAAGCATGTTCATAGCCACCATATGCTTGCTGCCCTATCATTGGCCTTGGTCAACCGTTTTAAGCACTGAGCAAGCTACGCTGCATTGCCGTGAGGATCGACTGGCCAAGTTAAATGATGGATAAGGTGCTGCTAACGTCTGGATAACTGCCTTCAGGCGTAAAATGGTTGTGGCTTTGTGTTAAACCTTAAAATTCCATTACTGAGCTCGCTGATTGCATACCTCAATTAAACTCGTCCGCAATGTGCTTTACAGTTCAACTTTGTTCTGCTAACTTGCACCTAATGATAACACAGGCAAGATGGTATCCAGCATGGGACTGCCCATGAGAATAACGAGTCTTAGCTTACTTGGATTAAATTTTGCGTCTTAGCACAGACGAGTCGATTATGTAAATGTCTTGCGACATGTCAGATCAGTATGAGTAGAAAAAGAAAACCACGAAATGTACAACGTGCAGCAGCCAGTCTTACCAGCTACTTCATTAGCGATGAACGATCTTCACTGGAATCAAGTTGACCAAAATTAGATTGGACATGTGACAGCTAATTCAGCGTAAAATAAATGATCCACAAATCATTAGCATTCAATGAAGAAACGCACTCAATAGTTCGTGCGCCTCGAAAGTGAATGCGAGTGAACAAGGCGTAGTTTTGAGTAGAAAAAAAAAAGAAATGAGTTACCTACTTCTGGAAACCGGATTGAACAACTTGCTATAGCAAAAGGAATACGTCTTGACTTCCAGTCAATGCAGGCTTCGTTTTTGAAAAAAGTGCTTTGCAAACGTAATATACAAGATGAAGATCCATCAATACGGCTTCTCAACGAGGTGGAGTAATGGAATTTTGAAATGGAATACAAATTCATTTGAAATAAAACGCCTTTTGATGAGCAGTGTAACCTTATTCGAGTGGGATATCGTTACTGGATGCAACAACCCGATATTCTGATTCCATTACGGTTTGTAAAGGTGAATTACAAATTCGGTTTGTCGTGTTAACGACCTCCGCCGGAGTTGCAAAAGACTATTCCCTAAAGCTTTCATCCTGTTGCTCATTCTGAATGAGCTTAGTCAACGAACTACTTATCCGCTGTTATTGCTTGACATTGGACTTACAATTTACAATTGTCATACGTTTCAATTAGAACTAAAGAAATCCCGTGCCACACAGAGCAATAACTCTGGTTATCATATCCTCGATAACAGAGCATGAGTGATGAGACGCGAAATGAAGAGATCGATGTGAATGACTTAGTTAATAATCAACCGTCGTTTGCACATCCTAGGAGGATCACATGATTAAGAAGTCTAGAAAGAATCATCGTTTTTAAATTTTTTTAGCTTAAGCGCTACTGTAAAAGTGCAGTAGAGCCTCAATGATTGAGAAAATGTCGCCAACGTATTCTACATACAAGTCTGCGCGGGAAAAACCTTTTTTTTTCAAGTCCTGCAAAAGATATTTGGAATCGGGGGCCCATACGCTGAAGATGGGACCAAGAGACAGCTGAAAGATTTACAAAACTTATTGATAAGCTCGTTGTATGCCTGTAAAACAAAAGCAATGACATCTACTTCGGCCGCTAAAAATATTTCCTATTTTCGATATCATCACTCGGCTATAAAAATTTTGCGTGTCAAACAGTCTCTTACGTAAGAGCTATAAAAGTCGCTGAATATTCTCACATTAAAGACCCTGAATCATAATTACGAGGCTCAGCTTTTTTGAAGAAAAGCATACTTATCAATAATTCAAAAATTTCAATTTAAAAAATGTGTAGCGCAAAGAAAATGTACATTCATGCAGAAACTTTTGTTTTCATATTACTGTAATACATCACCATTACTTATTTTGTTTCTTGAATGCGTTCCAAGCATTTATAATAGAGATTGCATGGCGGCCGGGTCCCAGAAAAGCTAACGCCAAAGGAGGATGCTCCATGAAAGCATTATAAAGCTTGATTTCCTGTTTTCATAGGTTATTAACATCGTAACAGAGCCACCGTGCCTCTGCAAGCTTTTTACTCGCAGTACCACACCGCCCACATTGGAATGACACCAACAACACTCTGAAAACACCAGTTAACTATCTGCCGACTGTCCAACTCTGACTACTGACTTCTCTCTATTTTGCCGACTCTTTGACGCGGCTCTGCCGCCGACTTCGCATCTGCGTATCGTCGTACCTGCTTATCTCTACCGTTACCAGATTATTCCATGCTTTCCATCAAACAATAATTAAGCGCAGCTTTAAATAAATGAAAACGAAACTTATTCGAGACAATACATTTTTAAAACCTTCATTTTATTTCTATTGTTTCCGAGCTTTGAAAAGTCAGTGATGTCCAAAAATTTCGTCATACGTTTACGTTGGCCTTAGCGCAACTTTTTAAAACTCGGTTAGGGGAGTTACGAAGGAAATTTTGTTGAGAAAAATTTAGAGCCTTCTGAACTTAATCGATTCGGAACATTCCGAACGGTAACATTTTTGGGACGACCAAACGAACGATATTTACGCACAATTATCCGACAAGTCGCGTTAATAAGCAACGCATATTGCGCATAATGAATTGGAAATTAATAAAGCGTCAACACAATTGAATTACGTTCAATGGGAAATTTTCGTATTCCCAATCGAGCCGGAACGCAACCGGATAAACAAGCCAAACAAGCTTATTGCGCAGCGCGCATATGGGATATTTTAAAACTGAATTCAAACCAACCCAGCCTTAATGTAAAATTTAACGCTGTGATTTTGAAAACAATATTCGTTAATATAACATCGAATCTAACCGCCTAATAAGCCAGAAACTGATTCTTTTGGTAATGTAAACATTTTAAAGAAGCATACGATTATTCGTTTTGCCTGTGATTTTTTTTTGGTGGGCATAATCACATTTCTACAGCTGAAGTAACTATCATGCCAGAATTGAAATTACTCGTTTAACTTCTCGCGAAACCGCGCACGTCCTCCTTATGCATCCAGAAGCATCTTCCTTGGCTCATCTCTGGCTTTTTTCCTACGACGAACAGGTTTGCCATGATAGTGTCGTACTTAAGAAAAACAGTTTGACAATGGAATATTGAGAAAAAAAGAGATCTGCACTAAACTGCTTTGCAAATCATTATTATTAATTTGAAAATTAATTATACTTATAAAGAGGCTGGTTTGCAAAATGAATGACAGCTTGTTGCCATTGTAATGTGTCAATATTTACAATAACCTTCAGACTAGTCGTTTCGGATGGACAATAGTGGTTATACCTTGAAAGTTTCGTAGCCTGAAACGGTTTCGTAAGCTCGCATTGATAAAATAGGCCTAAATGCCATTTCGCCTTTTCGCTCTCTATGGGAAAGCGTTAATGAATCAGAAATTGATTCTTTAATTGCAGACTGCAACGACCAGTAATGTTAGCAATAAAAACAAGGAAAAAATCATTTTTAACCTCAACGAATACGACATATAAACGCAGTCTTTATCATTCCGAAAACATGGCTTCAACTTAGCAAAAATTGACTTCCAAACGCTTCAGGTGGGTCTTTTGTTTTTCTAGTGATTCTTTGGGGGAGAATAAAACTAAAATGTTTAAGTGTTCGTTTTATTTGCTGCCCATGAGCCGATGATGAATAGTTCTCATATTCGCCTACACAAAATCGAAACAGACTACTACGCTAGTGCTAGTCTCATTGATCAGAGTTATTAAAACGCAATCGAAATATCGTACTCTTCCCACGTTAAAGGTTTTTAAGTTTAAAGACTAAATAAAGATTATTAACAGCAAACGAAAACAACATAGATGTGCAGTCGTTATTGTTCTTTTAAAAGGTTCGGCTGTTCCGATCTGATACTATTACGCACCAACACTTTCTGCCGACAGATTTAACGAACAGCTTCGGCTTGTTGAGCTTAAACTTCAAAGAACTCGTCGTCTATAATTAGTTAACGTATTGCTAGCTCGGCAACCAAGTCTATAATTAGCTAACGTATCCGACGACTTCAAAACTACCGAACAAGTTTGAACACCTGATTAAGGATGGTCGATACGCTTTTGAGTCTACGCGACGCTAAGCATTATACATTCGCTTACACGTGTTATTTCTGAAGAGGCGAGCTACGATGATGACCAAAAATCACAAAGACTAAAAGTTCAAAGGAAGTAAAATAGTTATGACCAACCCGATGTAAAAAAAACTGGAATTTTTAACATGAATACGTAAAACTGCGCTTACATACTCCGTGTCGCGAATGTATGCTACTTCAATACACGGCCGCAACGTTTTCGTGTTGAGTTCAGACAAGCTCCTATCTCCTAAACTGAATAGCAAAATATGCGTTTCGCGAGGAGGCGACAGCCAAAAGTACTTACTAATATTAATATAAAGCTTTTTGTTGGCATACGCAATAATTTAACCTACGGCCATTGCTCGGATGGGAAAAGCACTACGTCCCACATAGCAACACCTACCTAGACGTTTAATGTGTACAAATAATAGCTCATTTTTTCCGTGCAATGCTATGTTGAGGAATCCCACCATGGCCTAAAGTAGGCGCATGATACTCTTCCATTCGGCGCAGCTGTTATCAGCGACTAATTTCTACGCGGGGAATTCATTTTTCCGTCTGTTTATTCCTTCGCCGTAGGTAAAACTGCCAATTCAAACCTGCAGGTGTATTCCCACAAGTGTACTCTGAAGTATAGCACACTTATGCTAAATAGTTCACCAATAAAACGCAACCAACAATTTTCAATGAAAGATCAACTTATATAAGCGATTGTTTTTCAGGACTGAAAAATGAAGTTCTTTTTAAGGAATGAGGTTCGAAGGAAAAGCACTCAGCAGTCAAGAAATGTTACGGTCATATGCTGATTCGATAGAGGCACTTTCATCCTACTTTGCAACGGTGGGATGGAAAGGAAAAAATTATAACAAAGTGGAACAATTACTAGAAAGAAAAACAATCTGCGTGGGCTTTTTGAGCTTTTAACTGGTCGACGGATTGAAGGAGAGAATGATGTAATAATTAAAGACTTCATCGCCAACTGGATCCCCAGTGTGTCCGCCCATTCGTAAAGAACGAAAAAACATTTAACAACGTGAAAGCACGTCCAACTTTTCTAGTGCGTCTACGTGATCATCAAGTACATTGACGAGTGTCCCACGCGAATTTTCTTCAGATATTCACATTCTAACAAAGCTAGTCCAAACTAGCGACAAAGACGCATTTCCCGAATTCTGACGATGTCGTCAAGTGGCCATTTAGGGAAATAGCATTTTCTCTACTGACGAAAGCGCAGCGCCTGGAGAGAATTAAGGACGAGTACTTATTGCTGACAGCCAATTTTGCCATTAATCAGCATAAGAATATCGCCATTATCTAATCAGGAGTCAAGCAGAAGACCAAATCAACTGCTGCACAAAAAATGCCGTTGGAATTAGTCGGCTGTCCAGTGTGGATTCACTGACCACTCTGAATCACCAAAAAGCAATTCATCCACACCGCCTGATGCAGTTAACAATAGCAATCACGTGACCTTAGCGAAAGTACTTCCCTTGCGCTGATTGGCGGAAGCTGTTTGACAAGGCGTTTCCAAAAGGATAACTTCATTGGTATTACCCAAGAGTGGCGCAATCAAGTGCTCCTCCGCAGACAGAAGAGGCGATTTTTCAAATGTCGAAACGATGAACAAACACAGCCTCAACGTACGGTAAGTGCAACAGTGTACGCGCAGTTTTCGCCGCATTTTGCCGTAGGCCGGATTTGCGTACGCCTAAGCGGTTAACCAAACAACGTAGCATCCCTTTCGGGCTCGTCGCAATGGAACACTAAGCGAAGCTGTGCCAGCAGGCGTGACGCTAATGCTTATTGAAATTTTGTTGCTTTTTTAAAATAGCAAAGTCGCCTGTAAAGCTTCAAGGTAAACCAGCCATGATCAAACACGAAGCGTCAGTTGGCTTTGCATGCTAATTGAAAACTTGTTTCTCGCCAACCGACTATGCCCGCCGTGGCGCGCGTCGAAAAAGAACATTTTCAATCTCCGACCGCGGTACAAACGGCAGCGTAGGAAAAACATCTAACGTCCAAACAATAACTCTTGTTTGGATGATCAATTTAAGCTGGTTTTATTCGTCCGCTTCGCAACGTCGACCAAAGCTTAAAAGCTAGTTGTAGGACATAAAGTTAGCAACGGCAGCTTCAGTCTAGTAGAAGAAGGGTGCCGCCTTTACGATCAACGAGTTTAAACAAGGTGCTATGCAAAAAAGGTAGGTCGCTTATTTTGGTGTCACATTCTCTTTCGGCAAAGAGCCAACGACCGAAATAATGTTAACGCTTCGTTTCAACAAGTTTTCCAGTCCACTGCCCACATACAGCCAAAGTTTCGTCAGCTTTGACGTCCTTTCATAATTTGTGCTCAAACATCGTTAAGCATTACGGCCGTTGGCAATGTAGCGCTGGTCAGCTGATTCAACATACTGTTTGAGATACGTAGGCGAAAAGAGAAAGTTTGACAAGCAGTAGTAGTGCCAACCTCAATGGAAGAATTGACTGGCTGCAGAAAACGACAGGATGTGTTTAACAAACTGAACCCAATAAGAAATGTAAATATTACGACGCGATAGCATTTGGCTGCCAAGAGAAAAATGAGTATATTCTACTGGTCTATGTTGCATTTATAGATAGTATGGCACTGATTAGAAGTACTGCAAACAACTAATCTATCACTGCCGGACTATGTTGGAGACATAAAGTCAAAAGATTTCACCTGCCAATGAATCGAAGGATAATATTTGCTATAAGGTACCCTCGCGACGCTACCGTTGCTCTGCTTGAAAAACGGCCCCTAACTACAGATTAACAATTAACTAATAACTGTAATATTTTTGGCTCCAGAAGTGCTTTTGCTTCGAAGTACACCTTCAGGGTAAAATATGCCAACTGCCGCTTTTTTACAGCTACGTACAGACTTGCTCGTAAAGCTGAACGGGCCCGGACGTATGTATGCGTCATAAACATCGATCTGTCGCAGCCAAGCATATTGAAAAATGTTAAAATGAATTTAACATGAGTAAGAAAAACTATAAAGCCATATGCCCAACGCTGGCGGCAAAATGCTACAGCAGACTAGAAATGAGTTACGCGTTGGCAAAGTGAGCTTCACCTGAAGCAACATAAAGTCCAACTGACGCATTAGAACCTTGCTTCCTTGCCCAGCATAATAAATCGATTACATTCCTTTGTCAACATCAACCCAGGCATATGCTACTTGCCAAATAAGCTCTACTGGCAGCGAACTGAGCATGTCGCACGCCCAGAACGGCCGGTCTGTCTCCTATTCAAAGGAACAAAAATCTTCAACCGGATCTACCCAAAAGGCTCAGTAAACAAAACATTTTTGTCGACCAATCATTTTGCTCGTCTATACAACTGTTTGTTGACGATCATGCGAGTTCGCACTTCAGTCCAGTGGCCCTAAGTCATTCGCTGCGCTCCTACGGCCCAAAGGCGTCAGATTAGCAAGCCTAAGGCTCCTACAACCAGCTGACGTATCAAGATCGATAGGAATCGTTAAAGCGCGTGCTAAGAACGCTTAGCCGAATTTACACCTTGAAATCTAGATAACCGTACTGTGCAGGAGCATACGGTACCAAAAAATTGCTTTCAGGTATTACCGCCAGCGCGACGAATTTTTAAGAGGAAAAGATCACTCCTAATGTGAACAAGAACTTACCAAAGAAAAGGTGGACGGCTGCCAACGGCAAGCGATCGGAAGACCAATGACCGCCAACAAGCACAAGGCCGCTAATCAGGCGGTAAGTTTCACAATTACCGTTGCGATCTACTCAATCTGGCTTTTCTAGGTTTGCGAATGGATAGGCGACCATTTTCTAAAGCGAGAATGCGTGAAAATAATGCCCGTCTCCAATGACTCGGAAAAGTAAGCTTTTCCTAACATAGCACTGATCTACCGAACATCAGTATAAACTACCTCTGCGGCTGAAGGGTTCAGAATAGCAAATTCTCCCAGCGAATTCGCTTTGAGCTGCTTTACGCGCAAAAGGGAATGCTTTCCTAACCGTTCGAGGCGTACGCCTATGAATTATACACACGCTCGTTACTACAATTGTCTAGGCGAAATGACCTACCTCACAATTCGTCAACGACGACATTTGTTTTCCCCAATTTGTTTAAATGAAACGGCTGTTAGCTTGTTTTAGACCAAAACCCTCAAACGCTTCAAAAAAAGCACCTACCCTTGTCTTTCGGATATGCGGACAACAGAACGCTTGTGATTTGCAAGTAGTTAGATATACGGAGATTGTCCGCACTACATCCGGCGTATTTTGTTCGTTAACAGAAATTTCCATAAAAGCATTTCAGGTGCGGTTGCGGGCGCTACTTCGGCATTCACTACTATTTCGAAGAGGAGAAAGAACCGTCCGCTTATAAGGAAGGCTACAAATGGAACGTTTCGGATTGTACGGCCCCATTTTCTACCGACGCTTATGGCACTCTTAAGTTCCACGGAGTTGCCAGGCCCTGGAAGAGCTCGGTAGACTCATTTGCAAGTAAAAAAGGCGAGAAAATATTTTCTTTTTATTTTAGTATCTCAGGCTGGACTACACCGCCGATCCGAATGACATATGGCAATTGCTCGTCCACGTATGGGGCCTTGAGCCGCCCAAATTGGTGATCACTATCTATGGAGGCGGCAATGACTTTGACCTAAGTCCGGCGTTGTGGCAAGAGTTCAGAAATGGTCTACTTCGAGTTGCAAACAACACGTCCGTATGGGTGATCACTTCGGGCATACGAGTAGGTCAGTTGGTCCATTGTGATGACAACGAACCCGCTGTGACCTGCAGTCACTTTTTGCTTTTTTGTAGGCGTTGCCAAACACGTGGCAGCCGCTTTTGGCGAAGTAATGCCTCGCCGAAAGAAAGCGAACTTTGCCCTTATTGGCATTGCGCCTTGGGGACTTATTAGGCGGGCTGAAAAATTGATAGGCTCGAACAAGTGCCTCAACTATTATCCCTTCTCGTCGCAGCGTTCACGCTTTGTCTCCCTTTGCGAAGGGCACAATTGTTTTCTACTTGTTGACGACGGAACGCTGGGTCGATCGGGAGCTGAAATTGCCGTTCGCAGAAAATTCGAAGCTTTTCTAACCCAAAAGACAATGAACAACAGCTCCCGCTTAATGCCAATAGTACTGCTAATGCTTGGAGGCGGCCGCTTGGCAATGCATTCGGCCACGGAGTGCGTACGTGCTCCAATACCGGTGCCAGTTGTCCTTTGCAAAAATAGCGGAAGAGCAGCGGACGTTTTCTCCTATGCCATTGAACATCAATTCGAAGCAAAGTAATTTGCATAAAAGCAAAGTTTCCATACGATTACGCGTCTTAATAATTTTCTAAGACAAAACGAAGAACAATTCAAATCTCAACTGTTGAAAAGAATAGAAGAAACGTTAGAGACAAACACTGAAGAAGCCGCCAAATGGATGGACAATGTCCTTAAGTGCGTTATCGCCTATGGCCATTTGGTCAGCTCACGTTGATGAAGGAGAAACAATTGAAACGCTTTCTCTTTCAGCTAACAATTTTTGACGGCTTGTCCGTCATAAATGCCGAAGAGCAGTTGGATTGTAAAATTTTGAATGCCCTCCTGCAGGGACGCAGCTCGTCTCAAGTCGATCGCCTTAGTTTGCTATTAGCTTGGAATCGAGAGGATATGGTGCGCGAGATGTTGGAACGCGGTGTTGAATGGGAAGAGAGCGCTTTGGATTCAGTGATGATGCAAGCGCTCATGCACGACAGGATAGACTTTGTCCAACTGCTTCTGGCCAACGGCGTTGCCATAGAGGCTTTCCTGACGCCTGAACGCCTTGAGGAGCTTTACAATACGGTAATTGCGAATTTCGAATGGGCATAACCTTTGACTTATGCAACTTCCTAGGACAAAGGACCACCAAACACTCTTAACACGCTCATGCAGGATGTAATGACGGATGGTATCAAGGGGAAGACGTATTCTTTGCCGGATATCGGACTGTTAATCGAAAAGCTCATGGGCGGTGGCTATAGGTCGACCTACCGACGAAGGGAATTCCGCTCTCGCTACAAGCAATGCCTGAAAGTAAACATCGCCTGTTTTGAATACTTACTGTTCATTGAAATGTTGCCTTTAGGGCTTTCTCAAGAAATCTCAAGGTTTGTACTGCTGCGATGAGGTTGGCAAGCATCGTTTCCCGCGACGCCGAGAGACCGGTAATCGATTGTGCTTTTTCCTTGAGAATGAGCAATCCGGCACGCGTTCAGGAGTGTTTGTTTAGTTATTTGCACTGATCGAGTGGGATCGTACTTTTTTGAAAATCCATTTAACGACCTCTTCTTGTGGGCAGTTTTGACCAACCGACTCAACATGGCCGTCTGCATGTGGCGACAAGGGGACGAACCCCTGGCCAAAGTAATAAAACAATGCCTTTCCGCATGAGCTGACTCGACCTAACACTTGGATCTTATTTCAGGCTCTTGTAGGCTATAAATTATTCAAATCGATGGCAAAGGAAGCGAAAGAAGATGCCCTTGAAGTGGAGATCTGCGATCGACTAAAAAGCAATTCCGAGTAAGCTCAACACTTTCAACAATGAAAAAACTGACCGAAACGATCAATCAATAATCGTATCTTTGCCTTAAGAGGCATTTGACAAGTTGGCCAGTTAATATTGACTAAAAAGCTGAAGTTCATTTTTCGGAACGACTTAATTTCCATTATCGCCATAATTTAAATCTGTAGCCGCCTAGCGCGCGGTGACTGGGAAAAGCGACAGTGCGATGCCGCGGATGCACGCACCTACAGTGTTGTTTACAGACGAGTCAACTGTGTTCATCTCAACCTTTTTATCGGACATCTTTATCGTAAGTTGGAAGTTCGTTGCGTCTTGGCATTAAGTATCTTCAAAACGAACTTCTCCGAGTCAGTTGTAAAAAATTTAATGCGTTACGGTACGGAAGAAAGAAACTCAGGTTAGTTAAACCATATTTCATCTTAAAAATACGTTTCTTAGCTTTTTGAAAGAAGGGAACGGCGTTCTCAACACTTTACTATAAAAATGACCATATTGATCCAGTCTGCAGCAAGGAAGGCAATTTGTGATTTATTTAAGCACCTCAGCCCTCCGTTTTCTTCAATTGCGGAGATGACAACAGCACTCGGTCATTCTTAACCAAACTTGAAGGACTATCCTTTTCGCAGGGATCCTCTGAGTACTTTGACTTTTATACGTGACCTTTAGTGATCTTTTGAACTATCGCATGTATAAAACGCCCCTCAGTTTCGTTTCCATTTTTGGAAAGTTTTCCTCAAGTTCAGCGAGTTACAAAATTGAGCATATATACGCAACCTGTGTTCTGGAAATTTGCAATCCTGTCGACTTCAGCAAACCATTAGCAGTGAGATGACGTTGGCCTGAACAAAGCTATACTCAGTTTCGAAAGCAGCTCATGGTAAGGCTTTATTAGAGTTATAAAATAAGAATTAGCAGTCTGCAAGGCTTTGTTTCTAAAGTAACCAATACGTTGTAATGCTTTTAAGAAAACAAAGTGAGAAGTGGAATATTCTGTATTACACAACCATTTTTGTTGCAACAAATAAGGGAAAGCCCTTAGCCGTTCACTTTTTCGTATCATCTGACTTTTTCCTTTCCTTTTGCGGAAAAACGGCCCATTGATTAAATGTTCAAATTTCTAATAACGAAGCCAGCTTTAGAGGCAAACCACATCCCAAGTATGGCTAAACCGATTTAAAACTGAAGGCTTCGTAATCTTTTAACGGCTACCAGAGACTAAGGCCCAATACAAGCAGCAAAAGATGACCCCTCTCCTTAAATTGCTTAAGGAGTTATCGCTCTACCGTAGTCGGCTGGTCTTTATGGAAAACAATGAAGATGGAAAGCGGGTTGTCCCTAAAGCCAGCTACGTCGTTAAATACTTGCATTTGCTAGGGGCTTGTGCCCGTAAATTTCATACAAACATAAAAACAATTACATCTGCTTGTTCATTTAATGTCAAAATATTGCAAGTAATTTTCGGGATTCACTTGTCAGCGTCTGTCATAAATCATAGGGATATCGGACCAACAAACTAGAATAGGTCTTCCACAGTTCTTTTGAATAGCGTAATTTCTTTCTTTATACTAATAACATTCCAGACCTTGCTGTTCTAACCTGCATATCATTGACGTAGACGCTGAGGAAAAAACAGTGTTAATCCGAATTCAATATTAAACGTATGGGTCTTTTCTGTAAACAAGCATGAATACATTTGCATCTGTTACGGAATCTTGTCTTTAATTGAGCATACGACTGACCGGTTTTATATACGCAAAAGAATCACTGGAATAAAAACTCACATATTACGAAACCGTGAAACGGCGGCCTTACAGGCAAGGTAAAAGCCGTTGGAAAGTTTAAGGCTGATTCCATTTATGGTTTGCCAGCTATTACTACGGGGAAAAGGCGATTTATCAATTTCTACGTTTTGCGCAGGGAATTTCGAAAGAGATCAAACGAACTCTTGGAACAATGCTACAAGACGGACGACTTCTTCACTATGCAAGTTCTGACGTACGAATTAAAAAATTGGGGCAAGAAGAATTGCATTTCGCTAGCTGCCCTGGGCAACAATAAAGAATTCATCGCCCATCCGTCTTGCCAAGTTCTGCTGGCCGACCTTTGGATGGGCGGTTTGGGTATCCGCAAGAACGTCAACTTGAAGGTGCTACTGGGCGTGCTGCTACCGCCGGTCATTTTTACTTTGCCGTTCAAAACAAAGGAACAGCTACTCCTTCAAGCTCAGACGGCCGCGGAATTTCAAGGTAAATATTAAAAGTTGAAAAAAAACATGCATGCTCACCTTTGGGCTTCCAATAGAGCATTGTGATCCGGACGAATGGTCGTTCGCTTCTGAGTCATCAAGCACGGAAAGCGACAGCGAACTGAAAATTGCTCCGACTGCCAACGATGACGAACGAGCAACAGCGGTCGATTTCAAAAATGGAGCACAGCCAAAGCGGATAAGACGCCACAGAAAGATTTCGCAGTATGTGCCATCCAATCAGTCGGAAGCGGCTTCGGTAATAATAGGCCTAGCACATTTGTATCAGCATTTCCAAGGCTGTTGCAGCCGAATGAGATGACAAGGAAGAAATGTGGCTTAGCGCTGAGCAACGGATATTTTCACCGGATGAGCATAGATCTAGGAAATCCCGCTTCAGTCATCGACAGCCAATGGTCACCGCATAACGCTTCTCCACGCAGTTCGGCTTTGTATTCTTTTCAAATGGCCAAACTTAAGTAAGCTACCATGCTCTGTTGTCCTGTAAATTTCTTTTCACATTCCTTCTTATAGTCGGCAGGATCTCAGCGTCCAGAAGAAGATTCGCGAGTTCTACGCCGCTCCAATAGCAGCTTTTTGGTCATGGACGGCAAGTGCTCCATTTCCGTGCTTCAGCTAACGCCAGTTTACCTGTTCATCCTTCAGCTGAGCTATCTCTTCTTCCTTACTTGTTTCACCTACATTGTGCTTGTAAAAGCTACTCCGGAACCCTACTGGGCTGAGTATTATGTCTTCGCCTTTGTACTGGGTTTTTTCGCCGACTTGATTCGAAAGGTATAAACAATGATTACCGGACTTTTGTCTGGACGTATCTTTTTTCCAGTGCTTGATGATGGATGCCAAAGACTTGCGAACAAAGATTAAGGTTTTCAGCCGACATCGTTGGGACTGGGCCAGCTTTTGGGGTTCCTTAAGCTACTTCATAGGCTTCGGTTTGCGCCTTGGACCGCAAACGTTGGAACTAGGTCGAGTAATTCTTAAAGTGAACATCATGTTTTGGTACATGCGCTTGTTGCACGTAATGACGGTCAGTTCAAGACTGGGGCCTTACATCACCATTTATGGCAAGATGGTGAGCGAAAAGCCATTTCAAAAAATCGCTGACCATTTTTGAATTTGAGGTATCCAAAATGGTGCTCCTTTGCATAATTCTGTTCGTTTTGCTCATCTCCTTCGGTGTCTTCCGACAAGCGATTACATATCCCAACGAAAGCTGGGAATGGGAACTAGTGCGCAACATAGTCTACAAACCGTACTTTATGCTTTACGGCGAAGTCTACGCTGGCGAAATAGACACTTGCGGAGATAACGATACAAACTGTGTCTACTTCTATTGGTTGTCACCGCTTTTTATGACTGTCTACTTGCTGTTGTCCATCATTGTTTTCTTGAATATGATGATAGCCGCCTTCAAGTGAGCAATCGGCTTCTTATTGCTGTTTCGGCATTTACAAAAAGTAACCGCATTGCTTTTCTTCTTCCAGTTTCGTCTTCGTCACAATCAGCGCCCATTCAAACCTAATATGGAAATATCAAAAGTTCGAGCAAGTCATGGATTACGAACAGCAATCATTTTTACCGCCACCATTTGTACTTGTTGTCCATTTGTTCCAGCTGGGTAGATATTGTTGTCGCCGGCTTTGTCGCTGCAACAAAGTGAAACGAACAGACCTGTCTTTAAGTAAGCTTTCAAGCAGACTGACGCCACTTGCGTGCTACGCAATTTTTAAAAGAAATATTGATTATGACAATTGTTAACGCTTTCAGAACTCTTCCTAAGCGAATCGGACGAGGCGCGCTTGCACGACTTTGAAAACCAATGCCTTGACGATTTGCTGGAAAAGAAGCAGGCGGACGAAAAGGATTCACCGTCAACCAGTGCGCAACAATTGGCGCGAAAGTAAATGGTTTTGTCAGTTGGCAATCCATTACGGTAGAGAATATTTTAGGATGAACGAAGTTTGCCTTCGCTTAGGCAAAATGCAAGCTCACTTCGATCACCTTCTGCGTCGAGTGAGCTCATTGGAAAAGTGCCTGAAACGAGTCTGTCCAAGCATTGTGCTTCACGCAGCTTCGATGGAAACAAGCTCAGGCGCATCCTCCAAGGAAATTTTGACCGCTGGGTTTACGCCGCGTAGTAGTGATGTCAGAAGAGCTTCAGTGACTACATCGCCCTCGCTTTCTCGAAACACCAGCTATTTTTTTAACGAGGCGATGATGAACAGTGACATTGAAAACCTTACGGAAAGTGAGCACAGCTCGCCTGTACGTCGAAGTTCCTTTCAA